>CAHIKZ030000624.1:2615000-2835000 GCA_903632075.3 Acanthosepion pharaonis
TTCTTCAAATTATTGTTGTACCTCATTAAAAGCATTTTCCAATTCAATTACTTGCATTATAAAAGAAGATATACACGTTTTTCTTTTGGTTTATTTTATGTCACGAAAATATGGCGAACCTTTACATCTTTTAGTTATCAGTTCCATTACAGGGATCCTTATAAATATCACTATCAGGTGTTTTACCTTCATGAAACATCGGGCTGACAAGGATGTATTTATAGAAGAGAATAGGTGTAAGATAAAATAACAAGTAAGGAATTAGAATAACAGTGAAAAAGAGCCCAGATCGAGAATGGCCCAGTGATGCAGTATTGGATTGTATTTCATAACGGGTACGTGCTCACAATTGCACGCTTATAATATCACACATGTTCATTTGTCCCCATAAAATATATAGATTCTTTGCGTCATAGCTTTTTTTCATTCCATTTCGACGTGGTGAGCACATTGACATAACTGAAATCCCTCGCAAACATCCTGGCGTGCAATATTGCACGCTGAGCAAAACTGAAGTAAAAATGCCAAACTGAATTGTTCTAAATATGTCCTTTTATTTCAAAAAGCAAAACTTTCCGTAAAAATTATAAACACAGTGGGGAAGATTATTGATTATATAATGTCCATTATTACATTGTGTTAAATGAAGTGTAGAAATGTTTTATGAAAGTTGTTTTGACGAATAGTGTGCAGGTTTCGCATTTTTCGTTTAAATTCTCTTCTATTTCTGGAAATCGATGACCTTTCAGGGTGTATTTAAATTCCTAAAAATAAAAATTAACATCAGACAAACCCTGAGAGTTGGGCGGATGGAGGACAAGAGTTGTCCTGGTGCAGTATCCAGATTTTGTTTGCCCATGACTCAGGTCTCTTTCTTTGCACTGCATTTCTCAAACGCCTCACGGACGCCAGGTAAAACTCTTTATTGACTGTCTGATCCTGTGAAACAAACGCTTGATAAGCGATTCACTTCCTATCAATAAAAGTCCATCAACATCACCTTCATATTTAAGTGTGTATGACGTTCTTTATTTTATCACCATGACATTGCGTACAGATATGACAATACTCCCTACAAACCTGTTGCAGATCTAGATAAATATTTTTTTCTGATTTCAAAGAGAATTTCATCTAAACATGTGATTCGCAATACACACGTTTATTTTAGAACATGGAGTTCATTTACAAATCAACGTAGCCTGATATTTTTTCATACAAAAGATCAAAGTTACTGCTAGGCAACATTTTAGTCACTTGCTGTTTTAAAATTCGATTTCGTTTTGGACACACTTCAACTGAGGGTGCAGCAATAAGTTTGAAGTCTGAACGTAGATATCTGAATTTTGACCTGTCATTTTCATTGTATAATGTTAAATCCCTATGATCAATATTTACCACAGAATTAAGTGAAGGAAGGATATTATGATGAAAAATAAATAATTCTTGTATAAAATAAATGCTATTTAAATATAAGACTACGGTTTTATTACTTTGTCTAAGTATGTACGCATATATATATATATATATATATATATATATATATATATAATACGAGGGGTGAACCGAATATAATGCTTTCATTTTATTTCCACGAAAGCTACAACAGATACAAGGAGTACAATTACATGGTCGAATTGAGTAACAAAATATTTTTTTTCACAGTCACCACATTTACCTGTAAATTTTCGAGCCGCTCTTCTGTGTTCACTTCAACTCTGCGGTCTCCGCAGACATTCAGCAAGCGTCGAATAATGTCTGTAGAAGCAATTTTTCCGCATGGAGGAATTCAAGGATACACATATGCCCAGTACGCATGTTCATATCAGACGGCATTTTGCCAGACTGCTATCATTAACAAGGTAAAAGATATGGATTATGGGCTTCAAGGTTCAGTTTCTACTGCTACATCACTAACATCTGCCTCTGACGTAGATTAACGTAACAAAATTGGGGGGAATTACTTTTGGAACAAGCAACGTATATAAAGTTTTAGTTTAGTTGTTTGTTTTGCCAGCATATCAACACTTTTGGGTTATTTAATGCTGAAGAATTTGTTGTTTTTTTTTTACTGCTTGTTGATCTTTTGTGAGTTTATTGTTTCCAAGATATAGGTAGAGGTGTTGTGATTTAGTGCATGATGATTATATGCTATCTTCTTTTCCAACTATATTTTGTTATATAATTTTGTTGCTTTTAGAAATTCTAAAAGGTCATTTAGGTCAGTTTTGTTGAAGATGTCTTTCAGATTGTTTTCTTGATAGTATCTTAATCGTATATTTTATAAAGTTTTAGGTTGGATGCCATTTAACGCCCAAGTAATGAGCTGTTTTGTTTTGATATAGGCAGATTTGGTTCAGTTCAAACTTACAAATGTAAACCTTGAGAAAGTTTGACGTCTGTGTAGTTATAAAAATCTGTGGCTTCCATTAGTATAAATCACTACAAACTGCCTGACCGCTTCTTTGTCATGAATGTTAAAATTGAACTAGATATCTATTCAGTGCTTTGAGATCATTTGAAGATTCTGAAGGACAACAAGTAATGCAAGTTTGTGGGTTCTGGTTTTCGACATCTGATCTTGTTGGAAAGATCTGACAATTTTGTCCAGGCAATGTCACTGGAGTACACAATAATATAAGTCTTCTTTACGATTCCTTTTTTTCATTATTTTCTCCAAGAACCTAATTTAAGTGTCCAATAGTATTGACTGTATGAATATTTCTGATTATTCATAAAAAACGCATGTACGAATATATATATATATATATATATATATATATATATATATATATATATATATATATATATATAAATGAGTAAATGAGTTCACGAACACACAAACTCAAACATAAATATACTTAAATATCTCAAGCACATAGATGTATGCAACCAAACATAAATACATCAAAAATGGAAGATTAGAAACAGCGGAAATAATAACGAAAAGAAATAGAAAAGGAAATCCTGAAAATAGGGTAATTTAAAAGATAAAAAAACGGTAGTAGAAAATAGTAGGGAAAATTAATTACTTCTAAAAATTAAAACATCAAAAGAAACTTCAGAGAAATTTTGCCAGACGAGGAACATATCAAATAATCAGAAAACATTATGTTTTTACATTGAAAATATTTGTAATGAAACCGTTTGAAAGGGTCCATAACTCTGTTAACACGTTAAATTTACATTGAAACTGAGATCTCTCTACAAATTGCACGTCTTAAGGTTCTTTGCTTCTTTAATTTACTCAATAAAATTTAAATCATAGTGCCTAAAAAATAAAGTAACATAAATAAAGTAAAATAACGTGTTCTTTAGTAGAATTAAATCCGCTCTGAAAAAATTACTATGAATAGAGTATTTTTTTTTCAAAATAAATTTAAATCCTAGCATGTATTCATGAACTGAAAAACTCTGGTAATTCATCTGTGATTAAAGTTTTACCGTTTTCAATCTGCAATAGTTGCACATTTTATGAGAGCATATAGGTGCTTTTTTTGTATTTATCGTTGATTCTTTTACTTCTTTAATATTGGGTGTATTCAAATTTAGATTCATAACAGAAATTAAAATGTGAATGCAGACTGATAAACATCTTTCGATTTCTTTCAAAAGAGCACTTTTTACACTTCATCGCTCATTTATTTAACAATCTTTTTTAATTTCTAAACTTATTTTTGCTATATAGGATTTGAAAGATAACGCGCCAGTTGTAACCTTAAGTTTGGTTCATCATAAACGATCTTTTAAAGTCACTCATTTACTTATCACTTATTCATTTTTTGAATAACAGTTCTGTTATTATATTCATCATCGAAATGCATAGGTCGTGGGGTAATTGTTAGGAAGCAGATCACGCACATTATTATTATTGAGTAATGACTTTCATATTTAAAATTTTACTAACTTATATGCTTAATAGATATTAAGCATATAAAGGCAATAGTTCAGTAGTTCGTTACGGGAGTCATCAGAAGCGTTGACTTGCTTGTTGAAGGGGGATATTTTGTAGTGATATATGCCGATGTAATACGTTTGTAGTGGAGATATTGTAGTCGTATGATTTTTTAACAGAAGATAGTGTAACGATAGTATTGTGCTGTATACGACACGTAGTTCACTTTGGGTGTAAGGGGCCTCGTTGAGAGGAAACGAGACACGTCCTGTCATTGTGGGTAAAGAGAGAAAAAAGTGAGAGAGTGTTTGCGCTCTTACCTTTTATATTGCTTTATATAACTCGCCTACAGTCGTTAAGAGAAGTCCCTTGACAAACAAGATGGAATATCTGTACTGAGACATATCATGCAGAAAGAATATTGTGTTCACCAATCTTCCAAGTGAGCAAGGCTTACCTGCCTGAAAAATTAACATTAAAAATCCTAGGCTAGAACACTAATCAACTGATGCCTTTAAGAAATACGTAACTACATGAGCCACTAAATAGGCTCTAATCAAGAGACGTTTAAATTAACGTGTAGGCGTGTGTCTACATAACAACGAATGCAATTATAAAACATACGTAAAACAAGCACATAAGACGCGTTAGATAATATTTGTTACGTATTGCATGTGAATGAGCCAATTTTTATTCTCTCCTGTGAGTTGGATATATTCAAATGAAACTTTGATAGCTCAGTCGCTAGTTTACAGGTTTTTAATGTTATAATGTTGACAATGCAGATTTTAGGAGTATGGATTACTCCGTTAACAAAGGAAGCCTGAATAGGGCCTATTTTCAAATGCGCGCCAACCGTAAAATAATAAAACTATCCATATATATTTTCGAACACTAACCAGAAACACCACATTCACAACAGTTCATCGCTTATTGCAGGTATTATACCTTAACCATCATGTGATCTTTACCGTCAAAGTAATCTTTACTGCCTACATCCTCAGTTGTAATTCTTGGCACTTGTAAAATTCAAACTAAAAAAGTATAATTTTGCTCAAACGAGGGACCTAATTTCAGAAAAGAAGCAATAAGCGAAAGGAAAACACTGCGATGACTGAGTTTAAATGGCACAAGGATAAAAGAGAACAAAATCATAAATACAATACTCAGTAGGTTAGACTCATTACCACAAATCAGCCAGTTTCTGACGAAATACTGACTTTGGGGTGGGTGGAAATTCTCAGGTAAAAGTTAGAGCAAGCATGTTTTTGCAGGAGTAATCAAAACATTTGATGACTTATTCAAACTAACATATCCATCTGTGCTTTTTGATTACGACATTTTGATCGATACATTCTCCGAACTTTCTCAGAAGTATGTTTCATCTGGTGATCCACATATGTCAAACGTAATCTTTCTTTCTCTCTCTCTCTCTCTCTCTCTCTCTATATATATATATATATATATATATATATATATATATATATATAGTTTAATAGATAGAGAGAGAGAGAGAGAGAGAGAAAGAGAGAAAGGGGAGACTCAGTTTTAAGTGTGAAATTGAGTCACCATGTAGTGATGAATTCTATGTCTGCATTACCAATATCTATCTCCCACATTGACCACACTTCCACATAGATATAACAAACAATCTATCTATCTATATATATATATATATATATATATATATATATACTTTAAAAATCAGGAGGTCAGTTGAATCCGCTACCTTGGTATCCTCAGACGATTTTTTATTAAATGACCACCTAACGCTTTTTTTAATTTTTTTTTTAACTAAAGAACGCCACATTATTATTTTCAAAAATAAAAACAAAACAAATGCAGGACGTTGGATGTAATAGAAAGGGAGGAGGAAGATGTTAAGAAGAAGAAGAAGGGGGAAGGAAAGAAAAGCAAGTCTATTGTAAATGCATAGGTGTTTAAAATATTTTTTTTATCCAGCCTCATATGCACTGAAGAAAAATTTTCCTGATATGTAAGCAAGGACTTAAGACTTCGGATTTCTGATTTAAAAGGCTTTTAGATCCGGAAATGTCATAATCGCTAATTTTTCCTGTTGGCAGAGGTTACACTATTATGCTTGTGATTGTTGTACGGTTTTGCTTCTTTTTTTTAAAAAAATTTCCACCTTACCAACGGATACCTGTTGTTTTTTTCTTTTAAATTCCACACATAGTTAGCTAGTTTGGTAGAGTGCCTAAGATTTGATAGCTTAAAAGACGACCTATGATTGTACTATCTACATTTAAAAGTACCTTCTGTACATCCTATGTAACTTTTATTTTGGCCGTTAATATCTGTTACTTTTGCTTTATAAATTATAGCTTCTTTTTTAAAAGTTCCATTTAATGGACATCTGTTCCTATTTCTGAAGATGCATAAATTACTAGTGCTATTTTGCTGCACGTTAGTTTTGAGATTTCTGGCGTTTTGTTTATTATTGTTTCTAAATTACTAGTGCAACTGTAGCTTAATTTAACTGTGTTTTTATTCAATATCTTATGCAATTCTGAATTTTTGGGAGAGTTTAGTAAGCAATTTGAAAATTGATTTACCTATTTTACATTTTATCTCTAAAGTTAAAAGGTGGGGGAGTAAACCAAATAATATTCGTATTTTCCTTGAATTGTTCTTCGTATTTTGTTTAATTTGTTATGGTTTAAATTCTAGTTTGGTTTTGTGATCCTCCACCTTTAAGTTCTTCTCATATTCTTCCTTTTTATCCTCAAAAATTATTCTACTAGAAGAGTTTCTGGATAACCTTTAGGGATGTGCTTTATTATGATCGGAGAGTGGTTGGATCTAATAATCACATATTTTAATTTTCCGTTCGGTTTCATGATATATATATGTAACACCTGTCTACACCACGAAAGGAGATGGTAGAATTGCTTATCTCTTTGTAACAGACTCACCTAAACATTATTCATTTGTTGACAGAAATCATAATTACTGAACCTTCAATTTAATATTCAGGAAGTATTGAATATAAACATGAAAATGTAGTGCACAACAAAGTTGTTATTTTTTATAAGCAGAAAACAATTTCCGAAAAATAGAATCCTTTTTCAAATCACAATTCATATTTTTCTAAGTGTCTCTGTCATTTCAATCAGAATAATTCACAAATTCAAGCAATAAACATTCTTGAATTTAAAAATTCAATAGGAATCAAATGAGCACAAATAAAATCTTTAATATATTGACGCGCGCATGAAGATACAGAGGTGAACTGATTCTTGTATGTCAGTATACAATCTAAAAGTCTATCAGTTGGCGCTATTCCTCGTTTCACGGTGTATGAGCAAGCAGAAAAGGACACACGTATTGGGTGGCAGAGGCGCCGAAAAAAGATATTACTCTCATTCACAAATAAATGAATGCAGCCCGGCTCACTTTTACACTACTGCCCACTTGATTACAGATACGTCTCTTCCACCGCGATTTCATCCAAAACTCTTACTTTATTTATACATACATAGCTGACAGACGAGGAGCGTTGGTTAATGATATCCACATATCATTCAAGGTACCCACAATTAGAAACATCTCTTACATACTTTACTTATATTCTATGTGATCTGTTCTGACGAGCTAGATTATTATTAGTAGCACTCTAAGAGTCTTTTATGGCCGCACGGTGTATTTGAATGCTCGACTAATCTGTGAAACACTAAATGAAAATGTAAATGAAAATGTAAATGAAAATATTAATGCTTCGATCTGCTTGGAGCAAGTAACTCACTAGCTAGAAACCTTGATCATCAAGTAAGTTTATTATGTGCCGGTCAATGTTCTAAAAAGGTTGAGAGCCGAGTTTGAATTTCAGTCGAGTTTCTTTCACTTACGTGCAGATACCATTGGTAAAGGTATGAATACATCTCTTCCCCCACCCTCAGCTATGGGAAAATAGCAGGACAAACAGGGTTTGTCTTGGGTGGCAACCAGTCTCGGAGAAGGACAACTCCGAATTCAAAACTCCCAACTATTGAGTACAATTACACGACTAAAAACATGGTCAGTCATGGAGGGGTGCCCCCAAGGATTGAGAAAGCCTTAGATCTGAATCTGTTCTAATGAGCTTTCATCCCTGGCACCTTTTATATGATAATTATTCTTCGGGTTGTTTCCATCCTTCGCATAATATCAGTAATATTGAAAGCAGCTTGTTTAACAAAATTAATCAGTAATAATAAAAGAAGCTTGTTTGTTTATATTCAAAAATTTAAATACAATGTCAATAGCTATCTTCTGTTTTCTTAATTCTTTTTCTTTTTATTATTTTCTCTCCTTAATAAAGTTTTTCTTTTTTTTCATATTGTTTCACACTCATTAACCCTTTCGTCTTAGTGGCTTTATTGCCTTGCTCAGAGTGAAATGATTAAAAACAAAAACAGGATCCCAAATCACATACCACATTTTATTTTGGTATATGCCACTATTGGGAACAGGGATGTTAGGGTTCAAGCCTAAGAAAAGGCTTGTAATCGGGCATCAGATCTTAATACAATTTCTTTAACTCTATTCGGTTGGTAGACTCAAAAGACGTAACAATCTATACTTTATTTCTCGTGTCTATGCACCTAATCCTGACTTTTGGGCGTGAATATGTATAACATTACCATGAAGTATCAAAGTAAATATTTTAGTAGGTTTTTCCAAACGCATCAATGGGCTCGCCAGAAAAGGTTGGATGTCAATCTAAGTAAATGCAACCAATATCATGTTACTTAGCGAACAAAATAAAACCAAATCATTTAACTGGATAATCATATTATTGCTCAAGCATTTACCTGTTATTCTATAAGACAACAAATAGGAGACAATATTATTAGGCGTGCACAAAAGTTTCCAACGTTTATTTTTTAAACTGAGTTTACTGTTTATTCAGTTTCTAGTTTCACGTGGCCGCTGAGATTAAAAAAAATAATTTAAGCAAAAAGTAGAAGTTAATAATATCTCAATGTTATAACCTTCATTATGACTGAATTTTGAAAAAAAATTTTGCTTTCTAAATTTATTTCGAATTTATAGATGTGAATTGTCTTGTGCGTCGCGAGAATTTTATAAGTACAAACATGATTGTTTACAAAACCTTCCAATTATCTCCTTTTTTAAGCAACGGAGTACTTGAAATAGAAAAAGTAACTGGCAATCGTAACCTCGTTAAAAAATAACTTAAGTAGGTAAAGAAAGGTATTGAGTAATAACTTTCTGAGAATGATGGAACAAAATTTTCTTGATCATCAAAACTAATGAACATTATGAGTTGTAAGTACCAAGTCAGTGACTCTTTGAGAATTCCAGAGAAGAAATGGTTAGGCATCGAAGTGAGCGAAAGAAATAGAAGAAAATCTTGTAATGATGATATGACGTTGTCTAGCTTGGTTTGGAAGCAAATTCAATTGAGGACCATTACCGCTAAAGTTATAATAAAGAAATCATGGTTTAAATGCATGTTCTGGACCCAGCTAATAAATAATTAGCAAATCCTATTTAACATTGATAAAACTGATTGCGGTAAATCATCCTTCCTGTGAGGGGATTATTGTCATCAATTGTATATAATAGATGACAATGATATTTTGAGGTGAAAGATATTATTTAGGTTACAAAGAGCATTATACATTTTGTCAACTATATCAGACTCTATACGATCAGGTGATTTCGAATAAATTCGGATTTTCTCGTGGGAAGAAAATAGAGCAAGGTTTACTAAATGAATAGTCAAGTTACTGGCCGAGAGTCGCTGCTAGTACAATTTTTATTGAGATTTTATTGATAGAGACATGTGTCAGATTTTACTAACTCTACGTAAAAGTTTTTCTGTTGGTATTTCTGAGATTTAATTAGGATGCTAAAAAAATCCGAAGATGTTTAATATTTCAGTTTATAAACAGGTAGATAGATAGATAAAGAAAAGACATCAAAAAGTATATATATATATAAATATATATATATATATATATATATATATATATATATATATATATATATATATATATATATATATATATATATAAATATAAAAAGAAAGAACAGTAAGATATAAAATCCGGTGTTCTTATAGATATTTTATTTTTACAAAATAGTGCTCAATGTAAATTTACAGAGCATTAATATTATAAATTAATTGATTTAAAATATGGTTATTTTCGAAAATAACCATATTTTAAATCAATTAAATTTATATATATATATATATATATATATATATATATATATATATATATATATATAATGGAAGCATAATAAAAGAAATGCCAACACTTAATAATATCAACTATGAACACGGCCACAATGTGTTGACTGTGTTTGAAAAATAAAAACATTTCCATCACTATAGATACGCAAATATAGCAATCTACATAGTCAGTTAAAAAGCATCCTTGATAATAGCTAATAAAATAAACGAAAGCCTTCAGGTATATAGAACATTTGGACAGTTTTTACGCACTTTATCCCCAGAAAAGAAAATACTTGTGTGGATAAAAACGTTAATCGCAGTACCTTGTCATAAAAGAGTTATTGTTGCCCAAATACACAATTATATATATATATATATATATATATATATATATATATATATATATATATATAGAGAGAGAGAGAGAGAGAGAGAGAGAGATGAAAAGACTGAGAAAGTAATACAGAAAGAAAATAGATGCTATTGCAGCCATTTAGCACGGTTTATGTTATAGTTTTAACACACACAGACGCACGCACACACACACACACACACACATATATATATATATATATATATATATATATATATATATGAGATACTGGATTTGGTCTGTTTTTTTTTTTTTTTTTGTTAAAATCTGCCATTAAAAATGTACTGAGAAAACTTTTTTGTTTGAACTGAGTAAAAAAAGTTCTCCTGCAGATAAACGGTGTCCCTGTAATCAAGAACATTAATTTCAGTCAGTTTATGCATAATTTTGTTTCCAATGTACATCTTATACGAAAATGAGAAAAAAGACCGTAAAAAATTAAAGAGAAGGTGCATCTTTAATCTTTACGGTATTTTTGTTGGTTGAATTAACAAAACTTGTTTAGATGAATTCTTGCTGCTTAAATATACCTTATATATAAGATGATTGCGTTTAAACATGAAACTTACTGACGCCGCTGGGTGTTGATCTCAAAATCCATGTTTATATTTGCATATGCCTTATCCCTGATATTGAGCATTTTAACCTATAAATATAGCATACCTTGAAACTATATTTTATCGTATATATATATATATATATATATATATATATATATATATATATATATGTATGTATGTGTGTGTGTATGTACACGAGGTGCAGCTCTCGAATTCGGGTAATTTAAACCATAAAAATGTGTTACTCACATACTTACGCATACAACGTCTTCTTCGAAGTAGTCCTCTTGCGTTTCTTTAGAACGGTCCTACAAATGTTACTGTTCGCATGAGCTGCTCAAATTTTCCAAACATTTGTATATATATATATATATATATATATATATATATATATATATATATATATGTGTGTGTGTGTGTGTGTGTGTTAAGGTAGGGGAGCAAGGATTGTATTTCGTCAAAAAACGGTTCACCAGCGTAATTCTGGAACATAACGTTATAAGGTAAGCAGTTTTGTAGTTATAGTGCTCGATATCAAGTGGTCGGGCTTTATTATTATTATCGTTATTAGTAGCAGTAATAATAATAATAATAATAATAATAATAATGATAATAATAATAATAATAGAGAGCCGATATCTACATTGGAAAATATTAAACTTTTACGGAAAGGAAACTGCAAGAAATTGGTATGAACACCACTCAGACCCGATTACGGAGATAGATCCTGTAACAATTTTATGGGACTTTACAATACGCACAGTCAGAAGAATCAAAACTAAAAGCCCAGACATTGTAATCAGAGACCGCAAAAACAAAATGTGTCTTCTCATTGACTGCAATGTGTTTTGAAGATCTTCAAAAACTATCAAAATACAAGGACCTTGAAATCGAAATCTCCAAAATGTGGCTCATGAGAACATCAACAACTCCAATTGTAGTTGGAGCCCTCGGATTGACTGGAAAAGATTCCAATAGACTCATTAAAGGGATTCCTGGTAGCCCATGCCTTAAAGAAATACAAAAATTTTTTTACTCACAATTACAACCCACACTTACGAAGGGCTTTATCTGTATAAAATATGGGTGATCTTAGGTGTGTTTTTTCCTCAAAAAATGCGCAGTGAAAATGTCATGATGACATTTCTGACCATAGATCTCTGGTTGGGACCCGGAAAGAAATGAGTATACGCCAGAAATCAAAGGAAATAAAATAATAATAATAACAATAAATAAATTAATTAATTAACTGTTTTTACTTATGTCTGTCTTTACTTTGGGTGTCACAGAAACTTAATGGTAAATTTATCATCAAGTCTCCTAAAGAGTAAATATAATTCCGCGAAACTCAATGTAGAGACAGTAATAAGATAAATTAATAAATTTATTTTATATATATTATTGCATAAATTTTTCGACATGTCTTTTTTTTCTGAGAATCCCCTTCAAATATGATATATTTGATAAATTTCTATGGATTTGTCTTGGTGTTTATGCTTTATATTTGGGTCTTTTTCGTGTACCCTACGTAAATTCACATCTTATCATTCATCATATTATTTAAGTCAGCGTAGGCTCTTATTTTCATGTACAGAAAGTAACCCTTCAAAACACAGTACGAATTAGCAAAAATATTCGAAAATCAATCTAATAACAACAATGAATTTTTCCCAGTCAAGAATAAAATCAATATTGATAAATGCATAAGAATATTTGGAGGCACCTAGCTAGGGAGTAGTGGTTATCAAGTTAAACTCGTCGACAGTTACTACTGAAGTATGTTTGATCCTTATGGACTAAACAACACTTGTAATCTTGCCACATACCCTCATTAAGTATCAATGATTCGGTGTAAATGATAATTTTTTCCTCTGCAAAATTCATAGCAGGATGTTTTTCTTAATTGAAATAAATATTTAAAAAGCTTATTCTCTTGTCTATAACTATTTACTTCGCATATGATTTTCTTTGTTCTAAAAAATGAGTTATGTTTAGTGGTAGGATACCATTTCTTTCAGATTACATCTCTGTATTGCACTGATAAGGTTAGGGTCAGGCATTTCCCTGTAATATGCCAAATCCATTACCGAGGAAACTAAATATTTTTGTTTTTGTTCACATATAAATGTGTGGAATCTACATTAAATATGGCATTGCCTAACAGTCCAGAAAGTATCCAACCATTTCAACTGTCCATTCTCCACGTCTTATGCAAGGTTTGAGAGAAGACATAACACCACCCAGTTCTATGCTCCCCTTCCCCTCAGTTTAGATTTTGCTGCCTGAGACATCTGTTCTTTATGTGCCGTGTTTCTTTAGGACGTAGGCGATCATAGCCTTCCACACCTTCATGCCCCTTGTAGTTCTGAATAAAGTTTAAATTTCTCCAAAACCCTGTTCTACCATCCATTTACTCAAGCCGAACAAGTATGTTACGTGCTGTTTTTCTCTGTCCATTTTCCCTCAATCTGTCCTGTGTGTATCAGATTTTCCAAGCCCTCTTTCCTCATTATGTGTCCCAGAAATTTCAAGTGTCTCTTCCGGATGCTAAGTATAAGTTTCCTTTTTGTTAGCATTTTGTCTAAAACCTCGTCATTGCTGACATGTTTGACCCATGGTATCCTCATCATCTTTCTGCAGAACTACATTTCTGTTGCTTCAAGTCTCTTCCTCATTTTTGAGGAGTTTTTGTAAAGCTGTAATCACAGAAGAAGAAGACTAAGGCGAACACTAATTGCGATTCTGTTTTTCGAAGGACGCTGGAAAAAAGACTAAGTCGTTAATATTAAATGGCAAGATCATTTTCGAACATACTTCCTGTACTTTAAACAATACGAACTTAATACGCACGAACTTCATACGAAAATAACAACCGACATTAGGTTCAGAAAACAATATGGCTTTTACATGCTTAACATTCATTGGGTACGGAGGAATTAATTTAACAGTTACAAATAAACAAAAAAAATATAAACCACTTATTAAGATGAAATATCATTATAACAGAAAGGTTAACTTTCTTATGTACAGCTTTACCCAATATTGTGCAAGTCTTAAACATTGCAACGCATTCATACTTCGTATCTTAGATCCCAAAAAGAAAAAAGTAGATACATCAAAAATTTAGTAGCCTAATAATAAGAGAAGCATTTATTTTACACATTTTTTCAAAGAAATCTCTTTCGTTCTCAATGTCCTGAGCCAAACAATTCACTAATAACCACATTATCGAACATTATTCAGTAAAAACTTCAGCTCTGAATTCAGTTAGTAATTGTGTTAGACTACAAACTTATTGATTGATCTTCGTCGTATCGTTCCTTAAAAAACAGATGACTTTGCTCTTTTCACAAATGCTTCATCAGTTTGAATACGTTATTAAATGTCATTTGCTTGGCATTGAGAATATAATTTCATGAGAAAGACCTGTTGTTGATAGAACCGTTTAAGATTTAAAATGATTCGGCGCTTTCGGTTATTTGTCTAGACATTTTCTGTATTTAGACGTGTGCGATATAGGCGAAGACCATTAATAATTGCGGGGAAATCTGTAATTACACAAGTCCTTTTATTAAAATTGAGTTTTTAAATTTCAGCGTTGTGGAGTTTATGAGTCTAGATGGAGTCGTACATAACGTTATATGCAAGTTCTCAGGTATAGTGATTTTCCAAGCTTAGATGTGGCACAAGGCCGAAAGTATGAAGCACCCAGTGAGGATCGAACTCACTACTCAGTCGTAATTGTTCTAACGAGACAAGCTTGCTAACTATTATACCGCCTCGAGGTGCCAGAGTTATGGGGTATAATATATCAGTTAAATACGTTCATAAACAAAGTACTTTGATTGAAAAGATATTCAGCTTTGAACTATTTCAATGACTGCCTCGGTAACATTTATCATCAGTTAGAAGCTGCTGTCGTGGTGTTTTTCAGGAAATAACTCTTATAGCACTCGCAGAGCCGTCCGCTCCCTGTCTTGCATATAGGGCACTTACCTTAGAGAGCAAGTCTTGTCCTATTATTGATTTTGATTCTTATACATTGCGTGAAAATAACAACAAAATATTATCAATCTGTACTGTTATTAATATATCTATTTTGCAGATAATTGCTTTACTGCTTCCTTCATTTAAAGCTTTCACAGATGAATTTCTATGCCGATTTGTGTCAGTTTGGTTTAATCTCTCTTTCATTTGGTCAATTATATATATAATATTACTTCATTCCAAAATAACTATATTAGTGGAATTGTTAAAATGTGTTAAAATATTATTTCTGTTGCTCTTTATCGTAAATCTATCATTCTATGATGATAATTGAGAGAGCAGTATGCCAAAAGAAATGACGCTGGAATAGAAATATGCAAAGCCTAATATACTCATCAGGACACCCAGTCTGATATACCAGGTACATACATCAAAGCCAAATATATGCGACATGGTGACAAGTTTTGATAAAAGGCAGCACATAACCATGCATGTGGGGCCCAGTTATCAGTTCGCCCAGAAAGTCTCCGATTGAGGGTGTCCCACAGTATCTAATTATTATTATTATTATTATTATTATTCAATTTACAAATCACAGCTCCGTTGTCGGCTTTTACAAAACGATCAAACTTCAGCAAGAGACCTCAGGGTTTCCTAAGTGTGTGCAGTTCCTTGTAAATAGTTCTTCAATTGAAACTCGGACTGTTCTCGTCCATATGCTTCTTATTTGCAGAATCTAGAATTTCAGTTCCTGATAGCCCATTATTATTATTAGAATTATTATTATTGTTGTTGTTGTTGTTGTTGCTGCTATTTTGGTGTCTCGCATTGACATAGTCAGTGGAAGTTCTGTTCTTGAGGCATAGTGTCAACAAGACTCCTCAAAACTTAAGAACTTTTTGAAAAATCATCATGATGGCAGTTTTCTGGTTATCTACAAACTTGATCTTAGTTCCAATTCTCCTTAAGTGTTTTTTTTCAGGGTGCTGTTCCAAGCGAACCCATCACTACGGGAATTAGTTATGCATTCATGTTCCATAGCTTTTTCAGTCCCTATGCAAATACTGGTATTGTTTTATATTTTCAGTTTCCTTGAATTCCACTCTTGAATCGTATGGAACAGAAATTCAATAATTTGACACTTGCTATTCTCCTTATCAATATGGTCAAGTCTTCGTAGTTCAGTGATATAATCTGTCTGGAGTGAGAAATCCTATATCTTATATTATTATTATTATTAATCAGATTCACAATAGCACAATATTTGAAGCTGAGAGGCATCGATTGGTATAAATTTCAGTGTAAAATATCTTTGAAAGTGAGTATATTCGAGATTTTAATCATTCGTCAGTCAAATAGAACATGCTAAAACATAGGCATCTACGTAGATACATGAATACACGTCTGCATATACTTATAATTACTGCTACATACTCCTACGCTTAGACATATAAATTGGTTATTTGCGCTTTAAATGTACTCGGTGATGAGAACACTGGACAACAGTCATAGAGATCACAGTTTATATTTGTTGCCTGGATTCTCAGTACATCCTTGTCTAAAAGACAGAAAACCCGATTGTAAACCAAACAAAATGCACTCTTTTAATGAATACTTCTTTTATGATTTCAAGAAACGCACAAAGTATAAATGTAAACTATAAACATGTTAAATCGTTATTTTTGGTTTGTTTTTTTTTTATATATAGGACAAACTCGGTAGTCACTCGAGTAAAATAAAAAGGGCCCTTCTAGCCAATCTTTCAAGTTAACGTTAAGGTTGCTTGACTACTCAATCTGCAAAATCAAACAATTTAATATCTTTAAAAAAAAGTAACTGAAATCTCATTTTCATCCTATTTAATAACCTGAGGAGTACGAAGTATCTTAAGATACTTCTTATCCCTCATGTTATTAAATACTGCTTATTTTAACTGAAATATTTGTCAGGGTTGTCATTTACTAAGCTTAGCTGAGATTGGCATAAGATCACATGTATGGTACTCTAAGTGAGAATCAAGCTCATTATTAATGGCCAACCAGATTAGCTCGCTAACTATTACACTACCTTTGTCAATGGTGAGGATGTTTCATTGTAACTTTATGAACAAGTATTGTCTTTTTTACAGCATACGTGTTTATAAAATTATCTATGCATCTGAATGAAAAAAAAAAAGATTCAATTATCTTTTCGAATAATTCAATCTTCATCCTTTTCCGTATTTGCTACAACGTAGCTTGCTATGTAGCCCATAAGGGAGGTAACTGAATATAATTTCAGTTTACAGGCCTCAAAAAGAGAAAAAGATGAAACGTAGAATATCTTCTTACTTTATAATAATATTAAATAACCAAAGAGGGAACTGATGATGTTGCGGGAAGTCAAAATGAAAAAAAATCACTTGACATACTATCTGGTATATTAGATGAATGGATAAAATGTGGTGAGATATTTCACTTCCTCCTCACCTTGTACGTCTAGTGCCTTTTCATATCTTTTTCGCCTGCATGATTTTTGGCTTGAATCTCTTTCCTCCCTTCCTGTCTTTCCAAGTTTTTTTCCTACGTCGTTATCACTTAGTACCGCATGACGTTGTGTATAGACGGTTGCAATCTCTAAATAACTCCCATTCATAGAAATAATAGCAATATTGATAGTGTATTACGTTCAGAGATTGGACTGTACGCAAGACAGTGAGATAACAAAGCTCTTGTAGGTGTTTAGAAAAAGTTAGAATATTAATGCTTGTGATGATTATGAAATGCTGAGTGGAGAAGTATGTACGGACAATAATGACAATAATATTATCATTTATAACAGAGATTAATGTTACGGATGATGATGATGATAATAATAATAATAATAATAATAATACACATTGAAAGAATCCCTGAAACCCCAGCTTAAGAGACATACAGAAAATTGTCTTATTATTACAGCACACACACTAAGGAGAACTTTGTCTATGTAACGCTAGCAACTTCATCGGAGATAAAAAAAAAAAAAAAAAATTAACATGAAATGTGGCCATAACAACACACCACGACCTGCCTTAATTTCCCCAGACTTAGTAGGTAGTGTGTCCATAACAGAAATAATAATAATAATAATAATAATAATAATAATGATGATAATAATAATAATAATAATAATAATCCCTTGACTTTTGTAATCGTACGGAAGACCCAAATGCAGAAATATCCTCCACAACGGTCTATCAACAGCAGCCATCAGCAATTCTGTTATAGTCATACCTGTCCATTGTTTGACATTGTCCAACCAGTTTGGCTATTATAATAGAGATTAATATAGTGGTAAGAAAGCAATAATTATATTAATTGGTTGTTATTGTTTAGCGGTATATCAAAATCTAAATATTTTGTACGAAATTTTTTTAATAGGGAGATAATAATGGTTTTAATGATACAAACCTTACTAATTACCATATAGCTGGGAAAAGGTGGATTAATACCTTTCCCATGGGTATTTTCGCATAAGCGCATAAAATAAACTCGACTGGAATTGGAATTCGGATCTCCGATTAGCAATTCTGAGCCATTATCCATTATATCATCCACACGCTTAAGCTTACAGCACCTGGTATTTTCAAGCGCTCACCCATCTAGGTACTGACCAAGCTTGACGTTGCTTAACGTCGGTGATCCTACGGGAATCGGTGTTTCAACATGATGTGACCTTAAGCCAAATTAAATTAAGATAGCGAATTGATTTGGTTATTTTTGTTATGCATCAATGCATAGAAAATAGATAAATATGAATAAAATAATCAATTGACAGGCAAAACAACTAAACCATATTCAGTTTATCCAAAATGTGAAATTTAATTTTCACTTGACTCATTTTGTGAAAAGCTCTAGCTCTATTTTTATTTTTGTTTTATTTCTTTTTCTTGTTAATATATTCACTATTTTTCAGGGTGTGTATCCTTAAACTACTAAATTTGAAGGAAATGGTACTATTTTGAAGTTTTCGTATAAAAATGAACAAAAAATGGTACATAGATTAAATAACCAAATTGTTCTCCAAGTTTTTCGTTTATATCACTCTGAAAATTTTTTTGTTTATATCATTTACAAACTGTTAGAGAGAATAACTTATATCTAATTATTAAATATTTATTAATTTTATTATAATATTATGATTATCTATTAATATTTTGTGACAATTTACATATGAGTTCTTGAAGTTTGTTATTTCTATTTTATTGCATTTTTTATAATTTTGCATTATTTTGAATACAGATACATAATTTAACCCCTTGTTTCTCGCGCGCGCGCGCGCACACACACACACGTATGCACACACACGTATGCACACACACGTATGCACACAAAAATCACATATATATTAACATAATACTCATAAAAATAACGGATTGGATTAAAGTATCTGTGCAATTACCGACATCGCGCCAGGAATCATTGTGGTAATTATGTGCTCAGCCTATGATCAAAACGTCGCTTCGGTTCTCTACATAAGAAAAATGTAGTGTATTTGTGTCTTACACACACACAATATATATATATATATATATATATATATATATATATATATATATATATATATATATATATATATAACTTAATAAAAAATACATAAAATTACTAGAATGCAACGTATTTCAAGGCAAGGCTGGCAGAGATTTTAGCATAAAAGTCTTTGGAGAACTAGAACGGTAATAGTCAATAACTTTTGACCGAATGTAAATGTCAATAGTACACCGTTAACAAAATAAAATCTTCACCAACTTGAGTTTATGAGTTATGTAGCTGAAACTAAGTCAGTCACATGAAGATAATTAGATAATGACTAGTTTTACTAATTTGAAATTCAGTTTGATTGAAAGTTATTAATATTTAACATTTGAAAATCTCACGTTCACATGTTAAATGAAAAAAACTTTTCTTTTTAAATAAATGCCATTAAAGTCAGTCACTTCCCAATATTAAAGATACTGATAGGGTTAATTATTGAATTCTATGGAAAGTGGCAGTTTACTCTGTTTTAAGTTCTTTGCCTTTCTGTTGGTTGAACTGAAGAAAACAAGCTTTATCACCTGAATTCTGCTGGTATACACAAAAGTTGAATGAATTAGAAATCTTTGATTAGTCTACTAAATTATTTAGCGTTTCCTTGTGCCTCGTGAGACATTTTCACATATATCACGACATCACTTAGAAAAGGAATAACTTCAGTTTTTATTAATTTCTTCTTTTCTTCAAAGGGCTTATTTTACGCTTTGCTTTCCTTTACCATTGGGTAGAACTTCATATACCAAACGTTCAATTGAGGAAGGACTGGGGTAAGAGTGATGGGATAAATTTTCTGAGGAACTTAGAGGTTATTTGCCAACAAAACATGATTTGCGTTATTTCTTCATCCTTTAACCAATTACTATTTTTTTTTTACTATTTATTATATAGGATGTACGAGTAAAAACCAAAAATTCTATTGCTGATTTTCAAAGTTGATTAGCAGAAGTTTCTCTCTTGGAATATTGACAATAATCTTTCTATTTCTCCTCTAAAAAATCGCTCTTGTGCTCTGACTATAGTAATTTTAGTAAATATCCGGCAGAAAACATGTCAAAGCAGAATCGTCATTAGTTGTTAAACATTAAGAAATTTTGAAATTACGATTTTCATTCAGATAAAAAGAATGACATTCATAACATTTTATTTCAGTAGGGGGCACTTATTTAGTTAGTTAAGCTTAGTCTAGCACACAAGGCCACTAATTAGGAATACATTCTGAAGATGGGCCTTACTACACTCGTAATGGTTTATGACAAGCTCACTACACAACGAAGTGCCATATCGCATGTGTATATAATTGATATATATATATACATCGAGATTGAGGTTTACTCATATATATATATTTTTTTTTATTTTCAACATCATCACTTGATAAGACACAGAGTGTGTTGAAACAAAATGGCTATTTTTGTAGTGATTTTATAACATACTTATGTTATAATTTTTTTTATAAAAAATAATTATATATATATATATATATATATATATATATATATATATTAAGATAAGGATATTTTTATATATCAAGGACAATATTGTGGAAATTGTATGACAAAGTGTAAAGAAGTTTACAAGTAACGCGTTATGTCTTCATCGGACTAAATTGTTATGTTGGTACGACTACACATGCGCAGGAACAAGGGATGCTGCGGATTTTAGAATTTTGGGGGAGAATTTTTTATTTTTTTTATTTTATATCTAACCGAATTCATTTAGATTCTCTTTCTTTCCGTCACTTTTGTTAATAGGTATCCCACACTCTCATAATAAAAGGACGAAACGCGTCAAAAGCAAACTTTTCCAACTTTGCCATACAATTTCCCCAATATATATATGTGTGTGTGTGTGTGTGTGTGTGTGTGTGTGTGTGTGTGAGAGAGAGAGAGAGAGAGAGAGAGAGGGAGAGTATGCGTGTGATGGATTTTCCAGTCGTCTTCGGCAATTCAGCTCCTAGAACTGAACAGTCAGCCTACCCACACATATGATTTGCTTGTAGTGACGAAGGCAACCACACTTTTAGAAGAACTGAATACAGAGATCTGGTGCATATAGTGTGCCACAAGGTCCCCAAACGGCCAGCCTCAGTTTTTGAACTCAGAGTTGTCTTTCTTCTAGACTTGTTGCTAACTAAAGCTAAAAAGTTCAGTCTGTTCTACTATTTAACCCATAGCTGGTGGAGAAGAGATGGATTTGTGTGTAAGTGAATTTAACGAACTCAGCTGGAATTCGAACTCGGTTCTCCGATTTTTTATCCCGAGAACGCCTTCCCTTACACCACCTGCACATCCATATCTATCTATCTATCTATCTATCTATCTATATCTATATCTATATATATATATATATATATATATATATATATATATATATATATATATGCAAGGTACTACCAAAAGGCACTATAAAATTGACCCTGAAAAATTTCTTAGTCTGATACCCAGTTTCAACCGTAGTCACTTTGGCAGGGAAGGATTAATTCACTTAAATATTAGCCATATTAAATCTTTTTAGCTACTCCACATCATATAACACCAATATAATGAAGTAGCCAATACATATTTTTGTCAGACTCGTTAGGTTAGCTCTCATTAACTCACATAGAGACTATATTTCAAGCCAAGATAAAAAAAAAATTTAAAACATTTCCATCAATGAACTTTTAGCATTCTGATTTTATTTCGTGCACAGATTAGAAAATCCGTTTAAACTATATAGAAATCAACGTAGACAATTTTTCTATTGAAATACCAACCTAACATTGTTTTTATGTCATTAAATCGAATCACGCGCATTTTGCACAAAAACAAAGAAGCTAAAAGAGCTGAAATCAAGTTAATTTTTCATGATTTGGATATAAATGTTAAGGTTGTGATTGGATACTTAGAAATAACATTTTCTTATTGAAACGCACCTGAACTATTCGAAAATATCTATAACATTCAGTTAACTCGGATTTTTTGGCAATGTATAAGTCTTGACGACTTAATTTCAGTGCGCGAATAGAATTTGAAAGGTTTCTTCAATGTTGATATATATGCAACTGACATCCGAATATCCAAATAAGACGTGTCCTTAACTTAAGGGAAATCCATAACCATCAGCACCCAACAAATATCTTTTTCTTGATATTTAGTAAGTGGTAAGTCAAATTTTCATGATTAGTCAAGTAGCTTTCTTAATCCCTGTCAAGTAACGACAAGAAGTTATAGGTTTTTGTCATAATCTTTGTGTGAATTACAAGCAAACGGTCGTAATGTAAATACTGTAATAAATGAGGTAAAATTGTATGTTATGATCACAGTAACTTTTTTTCATTACTTAGAATGTGGAAAAAAAAACAGTTGAAGACTGATCAGATTGATAAGTCGTTTTAAAATATTACACTATTAAACTTATGAAGCATACAAATTAATTTTACAATATTGATTCTTTATATTCGATTCTTCAAAATAAAACCGTTTTATATTTTATTTGTTCTACAAAAATCAGAAAGAACTCTTAAGACAATATAGAAGAAAGTTAAGAACTAAATGATA
This sequence comes from Acanthosepion pharaonis, assembly GCA_903632075.3. Classification (NCBI taxonomy): domain Eukaryota; kingdom Metazoa; phylum Mollusca; class Cephalopoda; order Sepiida; family Sepiidae; genus Acanthosepion; species Acanthosepion pharaonis. Next base: position 2,638,116 of record CAHIKZ030000624.1, read on the forward strand.
TATCTATAATATTTCAAATATGTATTTGAAAACAATGCCCAACTATTGCAACAGAAAATTAAGTGATGAGTAGCCTCCTTCATATGGGAGATCATTTATATTAGGTTAGAGATTTTGATTAAAATGAAATATACCTAAAATACCGAACCCAATATAATGAGTTGATTCTTTTATTTTGTTATTAGGCGAGAACAGAATGACGGAAAATAAAATTGCAACATCCTGAATATGTGTTTCAATTTAGTAAAATTAACCACACAGATAAATGTAACAGAATTACAGTAAATAATTCTGTACAGAAATCCAATACATGCACAGATTTCAAAATAAAGAGTTTAGCAAAAGTATTCAGATCTCGTATTAATAAACATTGTATCCTTCGTTTGCGTTGACACAGGCCTGTACTCTCATATGCATCTAATCATAAAGACCGTAAATGCTGTACTGCAATATATTATTTCGCCTATCTCGGACCTGTTAGCACAAAACAGAAGAATTGTTGACAGGCTAACTAAATGAGTCATGTGTCGCCCCTGTGTTCCCGATACGTTTTCAATGGAGGAAAATGAATGACAGGTTTTATCCAAACCTGCCCTCCATTGAAAACATATCGGACAGGTTTAGATAACGTGCTAGCTTGAGAAGTTTTAAATTAAGTTATAAGATATGGTGAGTATTATGGGGACCACAACGGCAGGCATTATTCTGTTAGGACAGTAAATTGCCTTCTTGTCATAGGAATGGCAGTAGAACGGATTGAACAATGTTCTGGTTGTACATGGCGCTGTTCAATCTTACCTCCACAAACATCAAAGGCAGTCAAGATGTGGAATTTATAGCAACATATGCAAGTGTGTCGGGTGAATATACTCTAAAAATATCGCTTCCTAATTGTACAGTATAGTCCAGATGTAGATTATGTATTAGTCAAATAAGGTATATTCTTGATTTGAGTCACTTTTTGACATCAAAGTCATTACTGCCTAGTTTCAGATATGATAAATCATCATATGTGCCAAACCATTGTGGATTAAGTTTATATATACTTTTAAAATGTTGTTTATATATAAATATAGAAATTTATTTAATAATTTGTAATTTTATTTTGTCTATACCTGAAAAACATTTTCACCTCTTTCTGAAATTCCAGGTGCTCTCAAAATACGATACGACTTCAGAACAAGAAATCCGCAATTGGATTAAACAGTTGACTGGTGATGAGGTCGGCACTGGAGCATATGAAGTTGAAAAATCTCTTCGAAGCGGTGTAGTCCTGGTCAAGTGAGTATATTGATCATTCGTCCATTTATTAGAGCACAAACTTTAATTTAATATGATTATAAAATCATAAATTACAGTTATTCCATGCACAAAAATATGTACCCGATTAGAATTTTTGCCTTTTTAAAAATCATTTCACATGAGGCAATGCAATGAAGCCACTAAAACTGAGAGAGAGGGTAATAAAAGAACAGGAATCAAAGAGACAGATGATGATTGCCATTACGTTTAAATTTTTGAAGTTCAAAGTTGATTGAAGAGCAAGAAGACGGAAGAGAACTCCACAAGCGATAAATGCGAGAGAAGAAACTGCTAACCCAGGAAAAATATATAAATTTGCTATATATAGATACATTGTTTGTATTATTTTCGTTTACCAAAATAATACGAATTTTATTCGTCTGATTTCCGAATATGTAGTTATTACATCCCACTTTTAAATAGAAAATTAGTTTTTATGTTTGTTCTGTATGTGTTTATATTTCATGTAAATGATTACTTTATTCGTAAAAGCTGTTTTCTCATACACACTTTGCTAATTATATACGCACACAGGTGGATAAAAAAGATTATTTTATTTTAGTAATATAATTATATTTCTTCATTGGGCCAAAATTATTGTATCCCGTCCATAAATGTTTTATGCATTATTAAAATAACCTCATCTTGTATGGAAATTTTTCTAAACGTTGCTTAGACGTGGCACAAGGCTGAAAGTATGTGGCATCTCTTGATGATCTAAATCACTATTCAGTCGTAACTGATCTAGCGAGACAAGCTTGCTCCCCTTGTATGATCAACTTTTTGAGTATTTGTTTAAACTAGTTTTTACCGTGACTTGGTGAATTGTTTATCTGAGATATTTTGGAAATGAGTCCCTTTCCTGTCAAAAAATATTCAGAGATATTAATAATATCATCTTAACTTTGATATTAAATAACACAATAAGCGATGATATGTAAAATGAACTAGCTAACGAATAATACCATCTCAGAGAGTTTGTTATAAGATTTACTTCTCGTAACTTATGTGTAGCGTAGGGCGGTATATAGAGCGGCCAGTGAATAACCAAACTTTCTAATACTCTTATGAAAGGTATGAATCCATTTTCTCCCCTCCCCGCTAAGAGTTAAATAGCAAGACAGACCTGGTAATATAAGCTTAACTGGCAACCAGTCTATCGCAGAAAGAAAGACAGCTTATTGCGAGAATTCTCCTATCAAGTCAGTCATTAATGGAAATGAAACATGATCACCCAAGGGTGAATCCCGCACGGTGACTAAGGAAGGAAGAAAGGAGGGAAAACAGGAAGGAAGAAAGGAGGGAAAACAGGAAGGAAGGAAGGAATATAGCAAGACCTCGAGGATTTTAGCGCTATTTAAATTGACAAGTCGCGTTGTAAAAAATAGGGAAGAATCTTTTAAACAGTGTTATAGATTTACATACATTAGACCAGTGGATCTCAACCTTTTTTTACCCATGGACCCCTTTCCCCTTCTTTTTATCTTGGTGGACCCCTTCATAGCTATTGGACATAAGAACAATTTTCTATTCTTCACTAATATAAATTTTAAGGTTTTAATTATCAAAGAAATAGTATACGATTAAGCTTTATTTTTAAATGAAAACTAATTTAATACAAATAAAATATTCTACTATAATTATAATAATAATTATTATTACTATTTTTAATTAACACAACAATTGAGTTTTGCCTGTGGACCCCCGGAAATATTACATGGACCCCTAGGGTCCATGTAGACCCCGGTTGAGAACCACTGCATTAGACTTACTTCAAGCCAGGTCAATTGCAAGAATAGAAAAAAACTGATTTTTTAATCATTTTAGAAGAGAAGTCCTGTTCATAACAGGACTCCATACAATGCGAAGCAGATCCGTGAAAGTTTTAAAGAATTATCTTGTAGTTTGTTTTTATTTACAAATCTCAAGATTGAAACAGTACTTATGTCATTGATAACTGCGTACTATTACAAATTGGGAAAAAAAGAGTAATACGCAGATATCAATTCTGTCTGTAGTACGCAGATATCAATGACGTCAGTATACGCATCAATGAGGTCAGTAGTACGCATCAATGACGTAGGCACAGTTACAAAATTGATATTTGTAAATAAAAACAAACTACCTCTTTAAGAAACCAGGGGTCGACTTGACACTGGATTGACATTATGAGCAGGACCCTATTTGAATAAAATTATAAAACACAATATTTTTTTGATCCTGACAAAAGTCACAGCTTGAGGAAGGTCTAATGATTGCTAATCTACAAAAATCATCACCAAATTTTTTCCATTTTTTTTTTATTTTATGTGGACTAATCAATTTATTAACCCTTTGCAGGTTATTTAAAATCAAAAAATATTTTTACATTGTAAGGATATTTTATGGAGGTAATAATGATTTAGCGATACAAGTCTTACTAATTAACCCATACCTGGGGAAAGAAGATTACAGCACCTGGTATCCCCAAGCAATATCTATTTAGGTATTGACCAGGCTCGATGTTTTTTAATTTCGGCGATCGTACGGGAACCGGTGGTTTCAACGTGATGTGGCCGTAAGCTTATGATTTAATAGATTTCATGTCATATACAGGGAAACAGCAATTGTGAAACAGTATAAAATAATTTGAATTCCATTTTATCCCGCAAGAATGGATTATTATTTCTAAAATAAATGTCATCAAACAAGTAAATACATTTTCATTTTAACACATTTGCTGTATAATTATATTAGACATAAAAATCAAATGGTGCAGAAATTAGGTATGCAAATGGATCGGTCAAAAAGTAATGTTTGTTTTTCTTTAATTAACAACCGATTTAATAGCAGACGCATACCAAAATGAAGACAGAAGTCTTAGAATGTAATCCTCAGCATAGCCATCTTCCTTATCGTTCTATTCCAACTTTGAATGAGGATATGTATCTCAGCCTCGTAGAATATTCTAAGCTGATCTTTTAACCATGTGCATGTTACTTTTTTGCCTCGTCATCATTGGAGAACTGTTGTCCTCTAAGCGCTTCCTTAAAACTTAATAATGCCAGGTTATGACTCCTTCCTGGAGTTTAATAGCATTTTGGAAATCCACTTTGCACAGACTCTTGTGTGGCCATAAGTCCGCAATACACTGCAGGCAGTACTAAAATGTTATTATATGCCAATAATATTTCTCTTTGACATTCTCATAAATCGTTTTCACTTTCGCGTCCTCATAAATCGTAGACTCGAAATTTTTTTTAAATATATAGACAACTTTTAAATATTCAGTTCACTATATTTCATTCTCATGATATAAAGGAACTTCCTAAATTATAGCGTCGTGCGTACCAATTATAAATATTTCTTCGCTATCCACCCTAAAGGACGCTGGTGGTTTATTTCAAGAAACAGCATATGCGTGAGTGAATTTGTAGGGTAGTCAGTGGGTAGGACAGACCCACATCTACGCTGTCGACTTTCGTGTCAAATCTAGCATTAAGGCGGGTTCCCGAGCGGTTGGTGAAAGTTTAGTTACAGTGAATAACCAGATCAGGCTTTGGTGTAAGATACTATTAGTAAAAGATAAATTTACCAAATAATAAACGTTATTTATCTTTCAAATTTCAACTTTTCAAATAATAAGTATCATTTATTTTTCAAATTTCCACAAAATAAGGTTCCATATTGGATCAGATCTTATTAATTTTTACTAGTATTTTTTACATCTTATTTCTCATGCTTTTTAGCGTAGCCCCAGATCTTCTGTCTGTGGTCGTTCAGTAATCAGTACGGATCAGAAATAAAGAACTAGCATCCCTTATTTTTAGAGATTTCTTTTGTCGTGATAGGCTACGAAAACTAACCATTAAACCTCATTCAAATTTTGTCCTGGAGCTCTATTCTTTCTGATTGGCATTACTTAATTAACAATCATAGAATGATGATATTGAAGTTGCGATAAAAACCAACAGAAATAAGTTGATAGAAACACGAATAAAAAAGTAATAATAAATAACGATGCTTTATCAAAGACATCCATAGACTGTTACATTTAATACGACTAGTGTATTTTTTACTGAAACGTAATAAAATCAGTCGAATTAATAAATAAAAATCTAACACTTCTTCAGAGACGACTAGTGTATATAAACAAACAAGATGGCGATGTGTAATAACAGGTATCAGAAGAAATAAAGAGTAAAATTATATGACTTATTGAACGATAATGTAGTGGTCACGGAAAGATAGAGTGCCATTATTGATCTCGATTTGCTAACGATCGATGAATGATGATCTGAGATTTGCTATAAAAGCAACAAAAATAAGATAAAAGAAATACGAATTAATAATTTTTGACAATTGTTCATCTAAGAAAATTCGCAGTTTGTTGCCATTTTTCGAAGATTGGAGCTCTGAAACTCGCTGTACACTTGCAAGCTCTAAAATTTGAATATCCAACTAAGTGTCACCAGTGAACTTGAAAATTATTAAAAGTAACATTTTCTAAGAGTTCAGAGTTATTGGTTGCCTTACATAACCTCATTTATTACAGCTTTTCGTCAGATATAGTTCTTTTTTTTATATCGTTATAGGTAAGATGCTTATAAAGATATAAAAAATTACATTGTTTAGCATTACAACAGGAATACTTTATTCCTTTTTACTGAAATACTAGTGATTTCGTTCTTCTTAGCATTTACTTGTTTGATCATCGAAATGTGCCCTTGTTTGTTTAGATCAGTTCATTTATTAGCAGTAATTACTTAATTGTTGCAAAACTACTTTTGTAATAATATACTAATTAGGACTGATATTATTTTCTTTTCAAAACGTCCTCGCTATAGAGGTCAAAATTGAGCATACTTTTCCTGTGCGTTGAAGTAAAATTATTAAATTTTTGCTATGAAAGATTGTTTATTTTTATACACATTACGAAGATTACTTTTCATTTCCTCAATCGTGTTAATAGGCTTTCTGAAATATATGAAGGATTATTGTAATGATATTGATTTTTTCAAACGCATTGATTCTTTTCTGTTGTTAATAAGATAGATGATTTATCGACAAGTTTTGGCTGCAAGGACACTGCTATTCATTATGCACTGTCTGAAGATTCAGTGAAAATTGTTAAATGTTGTAATTATCTGGCTCATCTTGATCAGTCATTATTCAGTAATTTATTCATCATAAATAAATATATAAAACTGCACACGAAAGCAAATTCATTCAAGATAAAATATATGAAAGGGTGCTTAATTAAGAAAGTATTAAAAAAAAATTCTGGTGTTTAGTCATTTTATCAGATTTAGAGATAGTGGATCTTTTCAGTATCTCCTTATATTTAATTACAAGTATGTCAAGTTCCAGCATATCGTTTTCAATGCAAATATTTGTTTTTGAAATGTATATGTATTTTTGCAATTATTTGTGAATAATAACCAATATTTTAAACCGAAGATATTTTGGAGTTTCTTATACAGATGTGTTTTTGAAATTCAAACACATTTTATAGTTATTATTAAATAATAAAATTATGTTTATTATCCCAATATGATTTTTTTTATAGTTCTTACATAGAAGAGAAGTTCCTCCAAGTTTAAACTCTACAAGGATTTATACATCTTGTATAAATATAATTCATATAAATAAAATATTGTTATAACTGCATCTATAATCCCATACTGCATAATTAATTGCCAAATAACGTAGATAAGCTCCGACATTTTTTTCCAATTTGTCTATCAAATGAAAGATTATACTGAAATTGTTAAGTCGCTGCGATTATTATTCACATATCTTTGCTGATACTTTGTTTTAAAACGTCTCAACCCAGCACGTTATCCAGACCTGTCTTCCATTGAAAATGTACGAAGCATGATGGGACAACACCTGACTCGTTTAGTTAGCCCATCTACAGTTCTTTCTAATTTTTGTTAAAAATTCCGTGATGTGTGGCATAATGTATTGCAGCATAGCATTTAAAGTTTTTACAATTAGATGCATAACACAAACCTGTGTTAACGCAAAAGGAGTATATACATTAAGTAGTGTATTAATATGGGATCTGAATAATTTTGATAAATCTTTTATTTCTGTATGGGATTATTTACTGTAATCCAGTTATATTATCAGTATGGCTAATTTGAATAAATTGAAATTCGGGATGTTGAAATTTTATTTTCCATCATTCTATTTTTGTCTAATAACAAAATATAAAAATCAACTCATCATATTGATTTCAATATTTTTGGCACATTTCATTTTAATCGTGCTATCATTCGGGCACTTATATTCTGAAATAATCAAAACCTGTAACCTAATATAAATGATCTCCCATAAGAATGATACTGCTCTTCACCTAACCCTCTATTAGGACGGACGGGGTATTGTTTAAAACCTTATATATATATATATATATATATATATATATATATATATATATATATATATATATATATATATATATATATATATATATCATTTAGTTCTGATCTTTGTTATATATTGTTTTAAGTGCTCTTTTTAGTTTTTATACAATAAATAAAAATGAAAAACCAAATTATTTTATTTTGAAAATGAAATTAAATAGTAAAAAGTTAAAATATGCAAAAATAGATTCCATTTTATTTGCAGTCTGATATTTGAAAACATTTTATGATCATTCCAGCTCCGCTTCCACTGATTTTTTTTTTGTTTTTGTCTTTCACATTTCAAACAATGAACTGTTTACTGTAATCTTTGCATATGTTTCTATCACAATTATTACGGACAGTCTTTATTTTATACTCACGTGCTTGTAATGTACACACATATTATGACTAAAACCAGTAATTAGTTGTAGTTGTTTGACAGGGGTATTCGGAAAGCTAATGGACTAATTAGAGGATTTTATTTGTTCCTTGCTAAATATTAAGGAAAGATATTTTGTTTGGCGTTCAAATATCCCACAGTACAAAGGGTTAAGGATAAATCTATTTTGTACAAGGCAATCTCAGCACAAAGTAGTGTTATATTAATTTCCACAAATACAAGAAGAGATTGGATGTATCATCTACAATATTTTGAAGAAACTGCGTTTCAAGTGTTATTCAGACTAAAGGACTCTTTCAATTTTAGCCTTTTGTTGTTTCCTGAAACGTTACATTCGAACTATTTTAAAATGTTTTTTGTGTACAAACTGTATCGATAAAGAGTGCCTAGTTAAGCTGTGATACGTATTGTTTCCAAAACATAGTGTTAAAAAACTATTGATAGCAGGTGTACAGATTTGTTCATTTCCAAACACGTATATGAACAATCATTTTTTGTTCAATCCGTTTGAAAATAAAATAAAAAAGACTTGCTCTTTTTCCATACACTTAAAAAAGGTTTTAAAAAAGTTCGATTGAGATGTTTTGTTAACAACAAACACGGCATACAAAATGGGATCAATCATCGAAATAAGTCTTGGGATTCTAATACATCAAAATGAATACAGATGGTTTCTTGAAGTTATACTACAATAACCATAATAAATTTTTGTATACCAATTATTGAACCCATTAACATCTCTAGTTATTTCTTTAAGGAATTACTAATACTAAACGGTAATATCGTTTTTGCTTTCAGAATGATGCAAAAGTTATACGAGGGAACACCTGACAACGAACTTCCTTCGGGTGCGAAAGCAGTGAATTTGAAGTTTAACAACACTTCAACGCCTTTCAAACAGGTATGTACACAACGTTTAAAAGGATATCTCGATCGCATAACTGATAGCCAGTATATACACCTGCCATAAAGTGAAGGACATTAAGCTAATCTCACGTGTTACTCGCTAATATAGAGAGATTGGCGCTCATTGCAGCCGCACAATTTTTGCCATGTGCCAGATTAATTTAAGCTTAGTAAATATCTGCTTGATAGCCAGCGGTATATAAAACAAATGTTTTTGCCAATATCGCAACTGTTTAATGCCTTAGTGAGATTGCTTCATCAAAAACTAAAAGTCATATATCCATAACACCGATAATGTTCTAAAGACATCGACAGAAAACACATTTCGTTGAATGTTTTACAAATAATTCTTGTTTTGTGTTAGATATGATAGAATCAGAATGAATCAATAATGGATGAATAATCAGAACAATTTATGGCTACTGATATTTACCGAGGATAGTATCTTAGAAGGACTTAAATGTTAAATACTTAGTAAAACGTGATATAATTTTAGTAATTATGATCTGCACCGCTGATGGTTATAAAATATACCTAATCTAGAATTAACCGAAAGTTTGATAAACATGTGTAGGAGTGTTCAGGATTTTAACATTCAATTAATAGCAGAAATTGGTTAGGATATTTATTGCAGTTAATTAATGCGGTCGCAGAATGGTTTATTACCTGTCTGAAAATGATAGGTTGAGCTGTTGTTTAAAGATGATAGGAGGACCCACTGTTAAAGATGATAGGAAGGCTCGTTGTTTAAAAATTACATGATTTCCCGTTGTTTACGGATGATTGAAGACCCTTTGTTTAAAGATGGTTGAAAGACCTTTTGTTTAAAGATGATAGGTTAGCCAGTTGCTTAAAGATGATAGGATGACCCGGTATTAAAAGATGATAGGGCGATCAGTTGTTTAAAGATGGCAGGCCGACCTATTGTCTAAAAATTATAGTAAAACCAGTTCTTTAAAGATGTTTAAAGACGATAGAAAGACCCGTTGTATACAGATGATAGGAAAACCCTTTTAAAAAAATAATATTTTGGTCACATGTTCCAGTCCTATTAAACTGAATGTGGACATTTCTTTGGAAATAAATAATCTCACATTATATTTCTTATAATAAAATTTTATAATAGTAGATCCATCCTGATGATCTTTTTATCTCCTTAACAGGATGCAAAGTTATTTTTAGATTGTTTTTTGCTTAAAGATTTATAATTTTAATTTTTAGTAGTTTAACTCCTTGTTCCCTGTTATGGGTTAAATATTAAGGCAGAGTAGGCGCTCTAACTTTGGTTGTCAACAAGTCTAAGTGAAGAAAATTGAGCGTACTGACGTCGATTGCGGGCTGGCATTTCACTTCTCATAGTAGAGAAACACTCACAGTCCTATCAAGAGGGCTATGACGTTGTGATATCGTAGCACACTATATCGATACACTCTTTGACGTCTCAAGTAAACAGCGCGAATTCATTTCCCACATCGTATGATCCTGTCTTTCACAGACGTCACCTTAACTATTCCAGCCACGTGAACATTAATAAGTTAAGCACACATATGTAGTCCATTTAATATCCTCCCCTATCCGATTTTTTTATGCTAACTTTATTTTGCTACCTAAATTCATTTCCAAATCATTATTGTTAAAGCAAATATGGTGAAGAGAATTGGGGATGAGGAAATAGTAAAATGATTACATTGTTCAACATATCATCAGTGTTCCTGTGGTTAAATTGATTAAAGCGACGTTCATGGAAGACAATGTATTGAGGTGTGGAGTGCGACTTCAAATCTTATGATAAGGAAGCTACTATTCCTGACATCGCACTGTTCGCTCTCACGACCGAAGAGTATATCAACCTAGAATGTTACGATAAAGAGCAACAATAATAAAATAAGACAAAACTAGTAATAAAATTGTAATACTGGATACGAAATATTATAACAAAATAATATATATATATATATGTGTGTGTGTGTGCGTGTTTGTGTATGTGTTTATTTTAAAATGACATAAGATGCTATAATAATCAAAAGCAATAACAATTGCGTTCCATAATATAAAATTGTATTTTTAAATTTTTTTGGTAGATGGAAAACATTGAAACTTTCTTGAAAGCTTGCAAGGCTTACGGTGTCCCAGATAACAGTTGCTTCCAAACTGTGGATCTATTCGAAGGTCGTAACATGGCAATGGTTGTTGCTACCATCTTGCAGTGTGGAACTGAGGTAAGTATGTTTTACTATTTTTTTTTTTTTTTTAATTTTTCATTTATCATTATTTTATCGGCTCCTTTCCTTCATGACGGTATTTTCAACATTTATTCATATTTTGGAAACAGCACTAGAAGGTAACTTTTTTTTTATCGTCTAATCCAAATTTCAAACATTAATTTTAAAATCATTTTACATGCATGACGATATGAAATCATTCTCTTTCAAAAAGGCACAGGTGCATACAAAGAAGCAAAAAGGCACCTTAATCCGCTTGCACGCATGCATGCCCACACGTATTTACATGTTTTCATGTGTACGCTGAATTTTATACACTATCGCTTACTCGTTCGTTGTATAATGTCAATGAAACAATATCAAGCTATATTAATCTGTGAACAAGAAACCAATTGAGAAGCAGCAAAATCGTTTTAAGCTACATAAAAAGAACTGTCATTCATAAAACCTGAAAATAGATTGCAGTTAAGAAGCTACATTATTCTTAATCGAATCCAAAGGAAGGTCATATCTTACACAAAAAATTACTTTTAAATTTGATTACGGATTTAAGAGATTTATTATTTTGTAAAAGGCATAAATATATAGAAGTAGTAAGGATATCAGTTGCATTAGTAATTTGGCTAAATGATTTACTAATTTAAGGCACAAACCATTGTCTTCCATTTTGAAAAAGTAATATTGGTTAAATTGCAGATAAGGATCCGCGGTCAGTTTGCAATAAAAATTTCCAGAATACTTATATTTAGGTGTAAATGTACAAGCTTCATTAGAAAATGACTTGATAAATTTGGTAAAATCTACCCTTTCGGAGTTATCGATAGTAAAAATTTGGATTCATTCGCGTCGTGGCAGCCATTACTGACGTTGTTTGCATACATTTTCTGCGGAACATCTATGAGTGGAATATTCGCTTGTCTTGGTTCTTGCGCGCACAATATAATTCTCTTGCGCAGTAATTGAGACAAGTTGAGACGAGTAAGATCAGTAAAAAAAAGCCGTTAATTGTGCTCTTCCACGCTTTTTAATGCAAACTGAGCGCGCGTCTTAATATGCAAATTAACCGAAATATTTAACATAAATACACGATATTTGTAGGTTGATAACATTTATTCTCATATCAATGAAAAAATAATTTTAATGCAGCATTTATGATATAAAAGCTACACTAATTTTTTAAAATCTAAAATCATTTCTTTAAGAAAAAACTGATAACCATTTTGTATATAGAACATAGAATGTAATGTAAGAAATATCTACTTAAAATCTATCGCAATAATTAAAATAACCAGTATTTGAAATACGACTTACAGACGTGTAATCACGCCAATTTCAATGGATTGATCCTGAAAATAATGCTGCGTGTTATTGACTGACTTTCTTCAGGAGCATTTACGAGCAATTATGTACGTTTGACAATGTACAATAGAATGAAATATCAAGTAACAAAACGAAACACCAGAACGAATACACTTTACACTGTATATAAAGCGATAGGCAACAAAGTAAAAGTAATACAAACTTATTACAAATATACAATATGAATATTAGTATTTACAAAACTTAGCTTAGTTTGGCACCAAGTTGCAAGAACGGGATAACCGGTGAAAAATCACGACAGTACTAATGGCGTATGAGACTGACTAAGATCGACTTTATAGTCCTTGAAGTCAAGAAATACTGTAGTTATCAATGATCATCAGATGTACAAAATGTTTCATACCTCAAAATTTGAATTCTTTCTACTTAATATATATATATATATATATATATATATATATAAGTCAAAATCATTAAATTTTTCTTTGTTCAGAAAAGTGCCGGCAAAATTTTCGAAACTATTCACGTATAAATCAGTTAATAGCTTTAAAAGATCTTATATCTTCTCGATTGGAAATATTTGTTTTGGAAGAGGAAAAAAAACAGCAAACCTGATGAGGTCGATCTTGACGTAAAGTCCGATAAGCTTATCCGGTAACAAATAAAAAAAATGATTAAATGTTATCTTAACTACCATTTACTCTTGCCCGTATTTCATGTTAATGAAAAGAGATCTCTCCCCTTCTTTACGGCTTATACACTTGAAGATGACTGTAGAATGGAATGGCTGAAATGTTGTGTCAAGACAAAGATGGAGTTTGATTAGCCGATTCGAATAAAACTTGAAATGCGTTAAATATTTAAAGGTAGCTTTGTGTTGGCTGCAGACAGACAGTTTCTTTTTCTTTCTTTCTTTTTTAATTAATCCCTATTTAACTTTTTAACTCGTTTAGACCCTTTTTTCATTTATTTGTCTTACAATATCCCAATTTTTTGTTCCTCGTTCGATTTTTCTCTCTGGCCTCTACACAGCTCTTCTAACCACTGTCTTCTTTTATACAATCAACCAATCATCTCGTCTGAATGCTTTTATGCACAGCGTTCTATTCCTTGTATATTGCTTTGTTCGGATACATTCTCTTCTCTTTCTTTGCTTTTTTTATTACGATGGTTCGGCTGCTGCTTTTATATGGCCGAATTTGAAATCGGGCTTTCCTTGGTTGTGCGTGTCAGGTACCCGAGGATGACTCGAGTCTGCAGCGATCGAAACGTTGGAGAAGAAAGTAATGAAAGACAAGAGAATTAGCCTGGACAAAGCGATCCATTGATTCTATCTATCTATCTATCTATCTATCTATCTATCTATCTATCTATCTATCTGTCTGTCTGTCTGTCCGCCCGCCTGTCTACACTTTATTATTCTGTATTTATGATAAATTCTATTTAAAATTATTTTTTAGCATGAGTAACGCTTTGTTATTGAATGAAGCAAATAATTTGTTCGAAAAACATGCTACTAAACTTTTGACAAGAGTTTTTCTTCGGAATAAATAATAATAGCAAAGATCATTAAGTCTATAATTTACATAAAAAAGTTCAACGGTAATCATCTTAATAAGACCAGTTTTCTTTTTACCAGTAGTTTACTATTCTCCAGCTATTTTCCGAATCAGGCATGAATTTCCGTGAGTATTGCCTCCTTCTTCCAAATGAGAGCACTGATTTGAAAAGAATTACTTCCCTTTGTTTTAATTTAACTAACAAGAGAGACGGTTGGACTGGTTGGCTTGGATACAGTGAAATTTTAATTCATGGAAGGCTGTTTTTAATGTAATTTTATGTAGAACAGGATACTTTTTTTTTAGTAAAAGTTTATATCTTTCATTTATAAAATGAAGGATTTCTTTGCAGGCAAATTAGTATTCTTAAGAAATTTTATTTCCAGAAATCATATATACACCTACATGTGTATGCGTGTGTATGTGTCTCTGTTTGTGTACATTAATCAAGTATATGAGTTATAGGCGTATAAATATACAAATATATACGTGGTGTGTTTGTATACGGTGTTAAATTTGTATAATAAATAAACAGCAAAGTATAATTTTTAAAATGATAAAAGAGTTTATTAGTAAATATCTGTTTTAATAATCTAGTTCTGAAATGATGAGTACTCAAATACAAATGTATTTCCTTTCAGTTAAATTTGATATGAACTATAGTAGATCACTTAGGGGTTTTGTCAATATATGCATCAATACAGAGGATCTATAAAGTTTTTGTATAATTCAGATATAAAAGATATCAGTAAAAAACAAATTGCAGATGAAAATAAATTTATTGAATATACAACATAATTTTTACAGGAATATTAACTTTTAACATATATATCACTTTTTAATGTAAAGGTAATTTCATTTTTGAAATTCAAACACATTTTGCAATTATTCGTGAATACGTGTATACGGCATAATTATCATTAAAAAACGAGAGTAAGCTCTGAAATCCTAACATTGTACTATAATTACATTTGAAACTGAATGACGTCAAAAGAGGGTTTACTAAGGTGCTACTTTAAAATGCTGGTAAAAAAAAAAAAAAACTAAAATTATTTATTGTGATATGCATTCTGCATCTACCGAAGTGTACAAAACGTGCAACTAACAAAATATAAATAAATTTTAAAATGTTTATGTATTTCTTTTTGTTGTTTTCATTTAATGTAAAATAACCTCAAAAGTTATCAGAAAATTAAAATTAACAATAAGTTTTAGAATAATGATTATCTGAACTGAAGTAGGACAGTGTTTTTAAAAAAAGTATTATTCTTAAATGTCCTATACCCAATGTCATCCTGCCGTAATATTATTTCTATAGCCCGTGGTAACATGCATCTTTGAAATGATAAGCATCGATTAAGATACAAGTAAAAGAGTCTATATTTTGTAATAAAAAATGACATTTATCTACGTCTGTGCCTGAAAAGAGATGTGCATTTTATGTATGAGTGCATGAATCATAACGCATAATATTTCGGGTTTTGGTTTGAATAGTAACGTCTTCAATTTTAATATTTTTGAAAGTCCTTTCCTCTAACTTCATAAAATATTTCTATTTGAATTTTGCCTATCTTTTTTATGGGGTGGGGGAGGACAAGATTTAACTACCAATCTTAAACTATTATAATAGAATATGCTTGGAGTTAATTCCTGTCTTTCTGATATATATTCCTGACTACATACATATTTAAGGGCCTGGTATAATTGCTAATATAATGAAGTCACTGCATAGTTAACTGAAACAGAAATTCACCAAAAATCCACTATAACTAGTTTCTGTAAATGTCGAAGTGTGTAGATGAAGAATTGACTATATATATATATATATATATATATATATATATAATATCAATACAATAATATCAAAATCCGCTAATAGGAGTTTTATGCAATAACAATCATCAGGCAGATAAAATAACTTATCCGCTTGATGACTTACTATTATGATATATTATGTTTAAGCTTTGGCATTATGCCCTTCAGATTATTTTACATTTTAAGCTTTTAGCTTATTTTACGCTTTGTTTACATTCTTACTATATATATATATATATATATATATATATATACACATATATATGTACATACATACATACACACATATATATATATATACACGCATATATATATATATACACATACATATATGCGCACATACATATAAATATATACACACACACACATAGATAGATAGATAGATAGATAGATAGATAGATAGATAGATTTAAGGTATGCTATATTTATGGATAAAAATTCTGAATATCAGGGATAGAGCATATGTAAACATAAATGTGGTTACTGAGGTCAACACCGAGCAGCGACAGTCTGTTTAGGTTTGAAAGCAATCTTCAGGCCAGAAGAATGCGTTCAAGCATGAAACAGACAGACTGTCGCCGCTCGGTATTGATATAAGTATTCGCGCGCGCGAGCGTGTATGTGTGTGTGTGTGTGTGTGAGAGAGAGAGAGAGAGAGAGAGTTTTCTCTCTAAATAGAATCAAGAATCATTTTGTGTGTATTATAACGAGACATCTACGTGGGAGGTTTAGATTAGTCATACTCTTTAGGGTGTCACTTCATTAAAGTACAACGACAGCCTCATAGATTAGTGATCTTGCTATAACAAAAATTATGTTGGGCATGTTAGCAGCGCTCATTTCCTCTAAGGTTCTGTAAATAGTCTAAACTCTGATTTGAAACCGCTACCGCAGCTTTAACTATTTAGATTATATTTAAGGCTGCTGCATTATTTTGACTAAAGTTGTCTGAAATTCAAAGAGACAGTGTATACCTTGTACTTGAAAATTACTTTTATCTACTTCCACTTTAAATAATTACGTCCGTACCTGAAACTATATGTGCATTTATGTGTGGGTGCATAATATTTTGGGTCTTGGTTTGAATAGTAATGTCTTCAATTTGAATATTGTTGAACATCCTAATTTCATAAAATGCTTGATTTTTCTCTATTTTTAAAAAAATCTAAGATTTAAATGTCTTAAACTATTTTATCATATAATATGCGTGGAGTTGATTCCTATCTTTTGGATATCTCTTCCTGGCTACATACCTGTTTAAGGGTCAAACCTACTTGCAGATATGATAAAGTTACTGCATGGTTAATTTGGAAAATCCTTCTATGTCAAGAGGAGAACATATCCCAGTTCTGCAGACACATTGCTGCAGGCATTAGGAAATAGTCCTGACTCTGTCCCTTTTACTGCAAAGAGGACTTCTTGCCTGGAAGACAGACATTCAACTGCTAGTCAACGTTAAGTATTATGGTATTAAGCATATCTTAATAGTTTTGGTACAAGACTACAAGTACTGGGCAATGGACTCAATACTCAGTTGCAATAATCTGTGAGAACTGCTGGTTAGCCATTACATTATTACGACGCGCCCATATTTATTAACATAATTAAGATTTGGTACAAGCTCATAAGTTATGGAACACCCAGTGAGGATCGAGCACATTAGGCAGTATAATTCGGAATAATATTCCTATTTTGTTTTATAGCAACGTTTAGATAGAAGGAAAGATATGAAGAATAGATAAATCGAAACGTTGTGATAACAATAACAAAGATGAGGATATTAGTTTAAATAATTCATACTCGCCCGAATAATAGCTTATAGTTCTAACGATTATTGTTATCAAAACTCAAATCAGTGCAAACATTGATATATTCAGGCACACTGGTGAGCTTATCTTAGCGTAAAGGTTAACAATCTAGTTTCCAAGACCAGTTTACTATTGAGTTCAATCTTCGCTGTATGTTTAACTGCTACGGCTTTAAACCAAACTAAGCTAAATTTAGTAGATACATATTCGGATGCATTGAAATTCTCTCTTTAAAGTATTAACGGTAACGTATGTTTGGGTCGATTGTTCAGCATTTTAACTTCAAGTAATGCAAGATTATATAAAAGACCGTGTTTGATACTATCAGCTACGTAAGGATCTATAAGTAATAGCGTATAAGCTCAATGCTGCTTATCCAGAATATCGATGCTCTCTTATAAGAAAGAAACCCTCTAGCACAAGTTCAAATTATTCTGGTTCTTTTAATCATAGCTACAAGTGAAATATTTTCATTCATCGATACATCGTTCGGAGGTTGAGGTCAGTAAAGTTGTCTCCCTTGATACACCGTCATGAGACGATGGGCCGTTTTTTATATGTTTATTTTAATAATTACCTACTGGTTGCGCCTTCCATGAGTTAATTTTGCTGTATTTTCTGTATTTTTGCAGGCCCAGCGCCTTAGTTTCCAGGGACCTGTTTGCGGCCCAAAACCTACCGAGAAGCATGTTGTTAGTTTCACTGATGAACAGCTGAGAGCTGGAGAAGGAATCATTGGTCTCCAGGCTGGCACAAACAAATGTGCCAGTCAGATTGGTATGAAGATCGGCGGCGTACGACATATCGCTGACATCAGGGCCGACAATCTTGACAAGACTGGCAATGCAGTCATTTCTTTGCAAGCTGGTACCAATAAATATGCCAGTCAGAAAGGCATGTCCTTTGGAGCTGTACGACATGTGGCTGACATCAGGGCTGACGATATACAGCAAAACTCCCATGGCCATATCGGTCTCCAAAGTGGGACGAACAAGTGTGCCAGCCAGGCCGGCATGATGGGCTTTGGTGCAGTCCGCCACATTAGTGACATCAGAGCCGATGACATGGACAGGGAAGGACAGTCCGTGATTGGTCTTCAGGCTGGTAGCAACAAGGGTGCTAGCCAAAAGGGTATGGTCATTGGAGCTGTTCGTCACGTAGCCGATATTCGAGCAGACGATCATGTGAAAGAAGCTGAAGGAGTGCTCAGTCTCCAGGCTGGTACCAATCAATTTGCAAGCCAGAAAGGCATGACATGTTTTGGTGCAGTTCGCCACATTGCTGACATCAGGGCTGATGACATGAACAAAGACAGCGAGGGATCTCTCAGCCTGCAGGCCGGTACCAACAAATTTGCCAACCAGAGCGGTATGAGTTTTGGAGCTGTACGTCACGTCGCCGACATCAGATGTGACGATATTTCCGAGGATGGCAAAGCGACGATCAATTTGCAGTATGGTAATCCCAAGGGAGCTAACCAACGTGGTATGAACATTGGTAAAGCACGACATATTTGTGATTGAAGTCTCGTTCCAACAGTGGCTTGAAGTAACATCAACAGAAAGGATAATTTAACAAAGGAAGAAAGAGAGCAAAGAACGAACATAAGCGGCAGCCATGAGAAAAGAACAAGTGCTACACAAAAACAGAAAATTATCATTTTTTTTTAATTAAGTATTTAACTTTAAATAATAAGAAAAGCGGAAAATGTGAAAACAACAAAAGAACAAAACGAAACATCAGACTCTTGACATTTACGAACAAGCGAACAAAGAACGTGGCTCTTGAACTGTTACTTTTGATTTATAATTTTCAGGAATGATCATTCATTCAAAATTGCAACTTCGGTTAACGAAAAAAAAAAAAAGAAAAAAAAGATCCCCTTTTACTTAGTGTTCAATCCCATTGCTTAAGTCAGTGTCTTCAAATAAGCAAAAACAAAAAGGATGGTTCATGAGCTAGGATATAAGTAACACCTAAGAGACAAAATATTTCGCAAATATTACAAAAGAGACACATGTACGCAATAACCCAAAATAGATTGTTCCTTTCAGATCACTCATGTGTTTTATTTATTTTCATGCAAGTCTTTTTTTAAGAAAAAAACAAGAAGGTGTTTTGTTTTTCTGTTGTTTCTTTTCTTTCTTTTGTTAAAATAAAGAAATGAATAAAAAAAAGAACCAAAATTCATACAGTTATAAATCAAACATAATGGGAATAAAGAACTATGCAAGAACTAGAAAGCAAAGTAGAGAGATAAAACAATATGTCTGTCATCTATCTTCGAGCTATGGGAGGGGGATTTTTTCTTAATACATTTTTCCTTGAGTCAAAAACAACGACAAAAAAGGCCTTCCATTTTTTTTTCACACTTTCCCCATTTTGATGCCTTTTTCTTTGTGTTTACTGTTTTTTCCATGCCTTTGCATTAGCAGAACTTAATTTACCGGGATTTCTTTAAACCGTGCAGACAACTTTTAACAAAGTTTAAAAAATCGCTGCTATTTTTCTATTAAAATCATTCTGCTTTAAACAATATAAATTTATTTAAAGACAAGTTTATTCACAGCAAGTTAAAAAGAAGAAAAAAAAAGAAAAAAGAAAAAGAAATGGAAGAAATGTAAAGAACGGTCAATTTTTATGTCGGGATTTCGGTTCTCTAAAAAGACTTTTTAAAAATTCGCCAGCTATGTTTCGACGTACAATAAAAGCACCATTCAACAGTGGTAGCAGCTGTGTTCTTTTTTTTTTATCATCCAGTGTCTTCCATATTTTAACATTTTTTTTTAATTTGTTTATTTATTCGTTCAAATTTCTTGTCTTACGAGTAGTTGCTGAAATGTTCATGGTCTGGTAAGAAAGAATCCAAAAGAATTCTGATGCTTGATTATTTGATCAGATTTTGGGAAGTGGGGCGGATCAAGAACTTTTCAGCACCCCCTCGTACGTAGTAAACAATGTATATGTACTGAAAAACTACTGGTAGATTTCATCATGACTGAGAGAATGGCTAAGAAGAGTCTGACAAAGGTTATTCAAGTCACGGTTGAATTAGTTAAAATCAAGAATTATGCTTACTTTGGTATTTTATTCACCTAAAATGTCAAAATAAAGACAGGAACAAGAAAAACCCTATGATAATTCCTAGCTGCAAATTAAAACCTATAAAGTTAAGATGTTTTAAAGATTTTAGACAAAAAATCTTTAAAAGCAGCTCCGCTGTGATTTTAACGTCTTTCATTGAAAGTTTTTGAAAAAAAAAAAATCAAATTAAAAAAAAAAAATGAAAATTATTAAAAATCCGAAGAGAGAAAAAAAAATGTAACATTGATGATGTAGATGGATTTGTTATTCAGGGAAAGATAACACTAAAGCTTTCGCCGTACACAATATTTTTTTTCTTTTTTTGCTTTTCGCGATTTCACGGTACGCAATGAATACACACACACACACACACACACACACACACACCAAAAAGAAACGCTTAAAAAAAAAGTAAAACCCCCACCAAAAAAAAAAAAAAAAATCAAAAATATTTATTTTTTAAAGCGTTATTTTTTCAGTATTTTATCATTGCACACCCTCCCAAAAATTTGTGATCAGTTTTTCTTTTCTTTTTTTTTTTCTGTGGCACCAAAATGTATTTTAAATAAGGACAGGATTATAACATATTTGGTTAGCGTTGGAATATGAAATCTCGGCCACCACTACCATCTCTTTTGAAGAATGTCTATCTCAATCTTCTGTGGGGATTATTTTTTTTTTTTTTACTGAAAGACTTAACAAACTACTTTTACATAATTTTGTTCATGGGATACTGTTCTAATTTTCTGTTTACCTTTGATATTAAAAAAAAAAAAAAAACTTTAAAAAATTTATTTTTAAAGCTGGGTTATTTTATTTTTTCGACATGATAGAAATTGGAACGTGACTCCAATGAATTTAATATACACCGTCCACATTTTTAGCTACTGTTTTTAAAGTAGGTGGGAAAATACCTTAAAATTCATTTTACAACGCTTTCCAATGAAACTATGTCCTGTTAGACATTTTAAATTTTGAAAAAGAACAAACTTAAGACAGCCTAAAACAATAATGAAGAACAAATGCATACTGGAAGTGAGAAAGAGAGAGAGAGAGAAAGAGAGAATGAGAGTAAGAGAGTGAGAAATAATGAAAGAAAAGAGAGAAACAAGAAGCACAAAATCCACGATGTTTGTTGTCGATGCAAACTATACAAACAGCAGCAATGACAACTGCAACCATATAAACTGGATTTTATCGGGTACCAATGCCAGATGATGTACTTTTTAAATCTTCTGTACTTTATTAAAACTCAATAAATTGGTATTTATTCTTAAAAAATAGAGAGTTTAGTTATTCTTTATACAAATAATTACGAGTGGATTAAATATTTGCATGAATCTGAGTACATACACTCTCTGAGCGATTAAAAGAAAACGAAACCATCATAAAACTATCAGTCGAACTGGAATTTTTAAAAATTAGGAAAGAAATCGGATAAACTATGAAAATTTATATTCGAGTAACTAGCACACTTTTTCTTGTAAGGTTGATAGGTTTATAAACTGCTGTTTGTAACGTTATTTTTAATTTTAAAAGTCTATTTTTGAGAAATTCTTTAACGTTAACAGAGATTTATCTTATATTCTAGAGATTTAAATCCAATATTCTTAACGATAAATTGACTTGAATGAGGGGAAAATGATGTTTGTATAAATAGGTTTGAAAGTATGATATCGGCAATTAAATCAAAAGAGAATCGGTTTGAGTGTTAGTCTCTTTGGACTTCGTTTTTTTTTTTTTTTGCACTTTTGCAGCTTATCGCTTTATGCTTTTAAATTTTGTTTCGGCTTGGCACTTTATAGCTCGCTATTATTTGTTTTTTACAGTGCACGTCGTTCAGGTTTGTTTTGCTTTTTAGTTAAATGCTTTTCTTATATTTATTATGCTTCTTTGAATATGTTTTCATTGTTTTGTTTTTAATTCTATTCAACAGTTTCTGTATCGTCTTCGATGAGAGTCCAATTTCTAGCGCACACCTCTTCAAGCATTAAAAAACACCGATTTTACCAACATCATTATTTACTTCATTCCCTCGCCTTCATAATCTTTTCTACCATCACCTTCACATCATCTTTTTGCCCCGCGGACCTACCCGCAATGCCTGGTACACATCCTCCTCGACGTCATCTCTATTAATATCGGAACCGTCGCCAGAATGTTTTGAGTAGGGACACGGCTTTAGTTCACACTTTTCACGAGGTGGGTGGACAATAGTTTTCTGGGGAATTGTCCCTCATTTCCCCACTAAACGGACGGGTCTAATTATTTTCGTCATCATTACAACAGACTTTTCTATATCATTACCACCAACATCATTAATTCTTCAGCACAATAATCATCTTTTTACATATTACTATAATCTTTATGACCAACTTTTCCACTGCTATTCTTAATCATTGTTCATGTTATGAATACCGTCACTAATCGTCATAATTCTAATCAACCTCTCTTTCGTACTCTTTCTCAGTTATTATTGACATCAATCTACTGTAGGACCATCTTTATTTGAATTATCTCCCTTCATAATGCTTCCATCTTCTCAGAAACAGAATCAGCTTTAAAAACATTTGGAATCGACAGAAGAAGAATCGTAAAAACACTAGCAATCTCATCATAATATTCAAAGTCTATAGGTGAGACTTGTAAACGTAACATCATTGTTAGAAACCTTTAATGGCTTCTAGTTAATTATGAACAAATAGAGATCACCTTACTAAGGTGTTGTTAACATAACATGCGAAAAAATCAGAATGTGTAAAAAATATATCATGTCTAAAGAACACGAAAGTTATAATTTCGATCGATAAATATATAAAAATGTGGAAAAAATTGTGATAATAAAATGTGTTTATGACTGAAGAGTTAAAATGAAGTGAATCTTTCTAATCAATGTAATTTTGTAAATCCAGTCTAATTATATAATTATTTAATGGCGGCTTAATATTTTTTTTCTGAGGAATAACTCCTGGACAATTCATTTGACGTTAAACTATTATAATTGCTCATTGCAAGATGATTTTATTTAAGAGGATATTAACATTTTATTCTTCATGTTTTGGTTGGCTTAATTTGATTAATGTTTACTTGATTTCAAGAATAAAAACGAAAATGTAATATTCATTAAAAAAATATTTAATACTTAAAAAATATTGTTAAATTTTAAAAATTTTCTAGGGAACCAATATAAAAATTAACTGATGTTACTTTTCTTAGAAAGCAAAATTGACAAAATTGTGAGATTGTTGTAGAATTTGAGGGTTTAAATTTAATGCCCGTATCATTATCTATACGCATTTATGGATGTGTATTTAGTCCGTTTCACATGTCCATTAATTAATGAACTGATTTAAGTTTAGATTCTAAACAAGTAGGTAGGTACATAATGATAAAAACTTCACATCTTATACAAAAGATCACGGTGAATTTAAACAGGTCATTTAAATCTAGAAATAACCGATAAAAAACAAAACAGTACGCTACATTTGTCTGAATTTCTGTGATATGAAATTATAATTATTTACATTATTTGTAGTCGGACTAATATCCTCATCTTTGTTGTTACAATCACAACACTTCAGTGGAAACCAGCTAGCAATAACTTAACTTAATAACAATTAACCAGCTAGCAATAACTTAACTTAATAACAATTAATCAAGAAGATATATATCCCTAGAAATGGACAGCGGAATGAGAACAATCTACCCTAAAATCAAACTTAAAAATGCTTCCAACTAGATGTCATTTAGGCGACATGGCTCTCCACAGTTTCCTATAACTTGTATAAATTTTGATGCTTCAGCAGTGACGTATTTTTTAAATCATTTCACCCCAAGAAAGGCAATAAAGCCACTTCAGATACTTATATCAACATCTTTTATGTGCGTGTCCCTTCAGGACGTGAGCAACATGGCTCCCCACATTTTCCTATAATTTGTATAAAGTTTGATTCTTTAATGGTGACGTATATTTTAATCATTTCACCCCAAGTAAGACAATAAACGCCAATAGGACGCAAGAAGTTACTGAGTGTTAAAGAATATGAGAAAAACAGCTATTAAGGAGAGAGAACAATAAAAGAATTAAGAATACAGAAGATAACGACTGATATTGCATTTGAATTTTTGAAGATCAATATTTTTTAACTTGTAGATGCTAGAGTACAATATCAATCAACAGATGCATTTTATTGCAGGAATTATAATTTGCTTTTCAGTATCTATCATATGAAAAAACTTTGATGGTTTTTATAAGATTAGAATTACAAGTAGTTTAGTATCTAAAATGGAATCGATGAGCCGGGTTCAAATTCCAGTTCAGACAAATTGTATTCACTTCCCACTAATGGCCTTGGCAAAGGTATGAAAACATCTCTCTACTCCCATCTATGGGGAGATAGTAGGTTAGTTTAAATCCTTTCGTCATGAAAATGCAAATTCAACCGAAAAGAGGATCACTGTCATGGAAAAGAAAATTCCAGGATTCTCAATCCCGGACAAAGGCGTGGGACTCGTAACTATACGTTATAAAAACTGTCTTTCTTCTGAAACTATAGATACAAATTTATGTTCCAAAGAGGATCTACAAGAACCAATAATGATGACTGACAACCACGCTGCAATAAAACAGACTTAGAAGAACTTTTATGTCGTGTTTTTTCAGTTAGTAGGCGATCATGGCTCTCCATATTTTCTTATAATTTATAGTACTTACCTCGTGTGGCAAAGCGAGCACGTATATGCTTGACGTGCAAAACGAATGAAGGAAAGGAAAGGAAAAAATATGGCCGCCCTGACACCTTAATTTAAGAAAGACACGGTCTTGGAGCTAGGAGTATTGGCGTGAGAGGTTGGGCGTATGCAATTTTTTTGCGAGATCAGCTAACGTGTTCACTCGTCGGAGCATCTCCCTGTGTGGGTAGTTGACTGGACATTTGCCAGTGGTGATGCTTGTACGTGGTGCTGCTTGTATGGAGAGACTTTGTCAGTTGGATAGGGATTACTTGGGTCAGTTTCACACAGTACTTAGGAAATATATTTAAAAAAATATGATTTGCATGAAATGTAATTTTTTTCTACTTTGTTTTACAATATTTTCAGTTTAACTGATATATTTATTTTATAATATCATTAAAAGCTATGGGCTTGCATATAAAATTATCATGCCTGTTCTATACATGCAAAATTAACTCTCTCTAGAGAAGTGTGACTGTCAATGAGACATCTGCTTTCTTCTGTGGATCAAAACAGACGATTACTTACCAATAATGACAATAACAATAGAAACTGGTTAAATGTGACACAACGGGAACCTGCCGATTTGGTCATGTTTATGTATAATAATATATTAACAATTTAGATCCGTACATTTACAGTTGAATATGAAAGAATGTATATTAGGGAATGGAAAAATAAGCGGTTTTTCCTGTTTAATCAACAGAAGCTGATTATAAAACTAACACAAATTCATTCAATTTCAACACAGAAATGATATTTAATTTTTCCTAGAGATTTAATAAAAAATATGAACTTATACGTTCCTTAATGCTCATTGATATTTGAAGAATTTATCTTCTGTATTTTGCTGTAGTTAAGTGATTGCATGTGTATCATATCAGCGCAGGTATCTACCTTCACTAACTTTTTATTGTAAATGGAGAAAACTAGTATATATAATATATATATATATATATATATATATATATATATATATATATATATAGGAAAAGCTATATAGATATACTTTTATATATCAAGATGACTAGGTTATTAATTTACAACATTTTACTGTTCTTGGCAGATCTTCTATCTCTACAACGTAGGATACTTAAAAAGTTATGGAAATATAAACAAAAAAAAGAAACTAAATGAAATCGGCTAGACTTTATACCTAAAAACATTTTAAAAATACATTTTCAGCATCCCCATTTTCTTAGGGCGCATGTCTAGCCGCATCAACGTAATCACTTTAGTACGATGACGTCCTAAGGGACGAACCGCGTGACACGAAAACTATTTCCCTAATGTATATAATATGTATGTATATATATATATATATATATATATATATATATATCCAATAACCTCTATATATATATATATATATATATATATATATATATATATATATATATATATATTGATGGGGAGAGAGAAGGGGGAAGAGAAATTATAGATATAGACGTATGTATATAAAAAGGAATTCAATAATTCCGTCAGTCAGTTATGTGCCATGCGTAATACACGCGTAGGCGATCACGTATCTTTCGATACATGACTGACGAGGCATATTTTTTCCCCGCAGTAACTTGCCGTTTCTTACTGCGGCAGACCAGTTGCCATCCAAAACTACAGAACTCGGTCTGTCCTGTGATTGTCCATTGACATAATTATTAGCTGGTTTTTAAAAATCTAAACTACTGTAATTAATAGAGAATAGTTGAGTTCAATGCATTGAAAAAGGAAGCAGGTTCTGCCGAAAAATAAGTTTGTTGTGCAAAAGAAATGCATTTTTCATGGTTAGGTTACGAACATATTGACTTAACTACACACGCACACACACATATATGTATAATTCTGTATTTGGACTGCAATCCCTCTTTAATATATATCTTTCGTTAAACAAGACAAAACTGAAATATTTGAATGTGTCAAATTAATGTACTCGATTATTGGGTTGACCAAAGAGTTCAATCTTTGTCGATAGAAAGCATTAGGTACGTTTATTTTTAATTAATTTCCTAAAAATGTCCGGGTTTTTTTCTATAGCTTCATTTTATAAAAATATCAAAATAAGTGTATCTCTGTTTATTGATTATAACGTTGAAAATGGAAAAGCGGCATCTTCGACCTATACTTCTTATTTTAAGAAAGGTAAACGTGCGATTCAAATACAAAAAATATTGTCCAGTTTATGAAGAAGATATTGTGAATGAATATGATTTACTTGATAAATGAAAAAAACATTTTGAATAAATTCAATGCTATAAGTTTATCAAAACGAAAACAAAATTAATATCAAGGAGTAAAATCTCTCTTTCATTTGCTTATTATTTTAGGGCTTGTAAAATGAACGAAGTTTACGTTATAGTTTTAATATAATATAAAATTTTGAAAGCGTCTCTTCTTTTGTTTTGGGATGGTGGAGGATTTAAGTGTTCTTTCTAAATGAATCAACAACAGCAGATTAGGGTGGTTAATAAACCGTCACTTTCGCTTCTTTTTCATTCTTCTTTTCAGGCCCAGAAGCGGAAATTCAATGGCCCTACAGTTGGTCCCAAGCCACATGAATCGAATCCAATGGCCTTTGAGCCAGAAGTCATGAAAGCTGGAGCGGGAATCATCGGCCTACAAATGGGCAGCAACAAATTCGCCAGCCAGAAAGGCATGGTCATGGGTGGGGTGCGCCACGTGGCAGACATTAGATGCGACCAAATCAATCCCGAAGCCCATAAGGACATTGGCTTTCAGATGGGCACTAACAAATACGCAACTCAGAAAGGCATGGTTATCGGTGGAGTGCGTCATGTCGCTGACATTCGTTGCGACGACATGATCCAAGATTCTCAGGGTCACATTTGGTTGCAGAGTGGTTCCAACAAGTTTGCCAACCAGAATGGGATGAGTTTCGGCGCCGTGCGCCACGTTAACGATATTAAATGCGAGGGAATCAGTAACCAAGGCAAAGGAGTCATTAATCTCCAGTACGGCTACACTGGAGGGGCAAACCAGTCCGGTATGAGTTTTGGTAAAAACAGATCCATTGTGGATTGAACAACATTTAGTTTTCAGGTCGTCCATTTTCGAACTGTGCAGCTTAGCATTTTCCTAATGACATATTCAATAATGACCAGTGCTACCTATGAAATGAATGTAGGACATTACGTGGATTTAAGAAAGTTTTACATCGTCATACGTTGAAAACAATTGCCCTTAATGGAATTTACGACAGACAAAAATATCATGCTTCTATTTTACAAATTTTTTCTCTTTCATATATATATATATATATATATATATATATATATATATATATGCATACTTCTACGCGTGCATATGAATAGATAATTGCGTGCACTTTACACTTTTGATACAGAAAATAATTACATGATGTATTTCTCTGGGAATATTAATGTATTTGACAATTTCCAAAAGAAACTGCTTCGAGTTTCCTGTTTGCATTACATCGAAATATGGAACTCTGGATAGCCAAATTACACACGCACGCGCGTGCGCACGCACACACACACACACAAACGCAGAGATAGATAGATAGATAGATAGATAGATAGATAGATAGATAGATAGATAGATAGATAGATAGATAGATAGATAGATATTGTACTCGAATGAACCAAAAGATTGATTTTAAGTGTGCTGGGCATGAAAATGTAACTAAAAATGGTTCGAAATAAATATATTTGATTATACACACACACAAGCCCGCGCATACGCTTGTCCACGTATGCATATGCATAAATATGCATACACAAAAGACAAATGATTTTATACAAGTTTTTTATTCATCTCAATTTATCGCAACATTCAGGACTGCCACATTCTTAAGTCAACTCTTAATTTAACGGATAGAAAATAAAGAATAAGCCCCCAGCATCATTTAAACTCGCATTCGGTATTCTATGAAAAGAAAAACAAGTAAAAGATAAATTTTGAAAATTTAAGGCCATTAAATTATTCGTGTACTTTTAACTTTCTGGAAAGTCATAAAATATTTCCCAAATCAGACATATTAACGTTATAAAGATGATAGGCTGATAAAGCCTTTTACTGATTACACTATACCGGGGCTGGACTCTGAAACCTCTTCTCGTGTATGCAACATACACAGTCACAAACAAAACTAGTATTTTCCCACGTAATGTATCTTGCACGCATGTTACATATCAACTACAAGCACCGCTTTTCTTGGCTAATTCTTACTCTTCACTGACCAAAGGTTTTGCACAATCCAGTTGTCGCGCTTCTCCGCTTTCGGAATGCAAACAAATAATTTCTGAACTCTTTTCTTCACTGAATTATCTGATTATTCGTTTATTTATCTCTATATTTGTTTATATTTTTTACATCTATCTGAATTTGCTTCTACCTGGATGGTTATTAAAACACTCTGAACACATGTTTATTCGTTTCTCTAAGTGTCTTTCTCTATTTTCTATATTTATGATCTACGATGTTTTGAAACAACACTTTCAGAAATATTTTTGTATTAGTTTGGGATTTGAAACTTATGCATGACTGGACTAGACAAAATTATTTTGGAAAACTCCAAGAATCTGTAAGTGATGAGTTTATAAAGACGAACCTTCTTCAGTGTTATTACTCTCGACGTAAAAACTGAAAAGGAGGTAGTTTTTTTTTCACTTACTAATGTTCACCCAATACAAGACTCAAGAGCCACTCAAGGTAGACAGTTACTCTGTGGTGTTGTATGAGCGTAAGAAAGGGAAAGAAATGAAGTTCTTGGGGGCTATGCAGGAAAGATAACGGCTAACTCTAGACTTGAAGTGGTCAAGATTGTTATGATTGGAAAAACAAGCGAATGAAGAAACTTTAAAAGGAACCGGAAACCAATCCTAAACAGTAAACAAGGGATTAACAAGTAAACCTCTACTCCTGTTCAAAAGATCAGAAAGAAGTGTGAGTCGGACGAAAGACGAACCCACCTAATCATATTGAGAGAGGAAAAAAAAGTAATTAGTGAATAAAATTTCAGAGTTCAGACGGAGACGTTAGGAGTATAGAGTTGAAGTTGACTTTAGAAGGAACCGAAAACACAATCATAAACAGGAAACATTTTAACACAATTCTTTTCTTTTCTGAGGATGAACACTAAATATAATTATTTTAAATGTATTCTCAATTTGGATATATGAAAATTGCAAGTTTTTATTTAAAAAAAACTATGTCAGGATTTATACATTTGTTCTTCAAAGGCAAAAAAAATTAATCATTTTTACATTTACTGGTGAGATTTTAATTTTTTTTATTTCATTGATTATCAGGGGAACACATTGTGACTTATTTTCAACTTGCACTTTGCGACTACACTTCTGTTAGTTATTTTGCATAAAACTCTTAAAAATAAATAAAAAGATACCTTCTTGGAGCTTATGTAGACCCCACACAATGAGCATGGAGAGAAGTTCCACCAGGACATATCTGAGATGGAACCAAGATGAAGCCTACTTTAGCCCAAACATTACTAGTGACTACTTCTGGTTTATACAACGGGAGACCAGTTCAACGTACAAGTGCAAAAGTGAATGTTTCGAACATTTATATATTCAGTTATATCCCGTGGCCATCTAAATTTTCCTTAAACATAAATCTACTGTTTACTAATATACTATTTACCCAGAGCATAAATATTCTATTTTCCGTACGAATAGACTATTACTATGATATTTTCATTGAATATGCTTACGTTGACATCACGTTGAAACATCGATTACTGTACGATCACCGAAGTTAAGCAACGTCGAGCCTGGTCAGTACCTGGATAGTTGACCGCTTTGGAATACCAGATGCTATAAAATTGGATGTGCGGGTGGTATAATGGATAATCACTCAGAATGGTTAATCAGAGAGCCGAGTTCCAATTCCCGTTGGTTTCGTTATACTCACTTATGCACAAATACCCTTGGGAAAGGTATGAATCCACCTCTTCTCCTCCAGCTATGGGCTAATTAGTAAGACTTGTATCACTAAGTCATGTTTCTTTTATTGTTTGTTTATGTCCAAAAACATTCTTACAATCTAAAAATAACCTGCAAAGGGTTGATAAGCAGTAGAAAACGAATCAATCGATCATGAATATGCTCTGCGAATATTTTAAAAACCTGACATATTAGAACAATTCTTAATACAGATTCGGGATCATCATGCTTGCTTTAGTGTCACACAATGTTTCATTTATTTTTACAGAGTATAATTAAAATAATATAAGGCATGGTTTCTCTGCTCACGCACATGCGTATAATGCAAACTCCGGATGTGCAGGAACAATTTCACTCAAGTAAGAAAAACTGTGTTACCTATTGTAACCGAATATACTATAATTAAATTTCTGATTCAAGTTTTAAAACTGAAGAGTTTAGCGAAGGATACTAAGAAAACTTAAAGTTTTAATGTGTGATGAATGAAAATTACCTTTCAAGATTATTTCGAAGATTTGTGCTTTCATATATTTTGCATGTTTAGAAGACTAGAATTATCAACCTTCTGTGGGAAGACATGAGATAGCGAATAACCTTGTGAGGGAACATCCAAAAGTATAAAGCTGCCCTCCCTGAATGTCGGCGTGAGTAGTACAAGAATTGATAAGAAACGTGTGGCGAGTTTTCTATGATTTCCTCTTTTTTTTTCATTTTTTTTTTTCTTTAGGATAAAATGTCGATAGGAAACACACGTATTTATTATAACTCAATGTAAAATAACCGCCCATCCAGTAACAACTTCAACCAGGCTCATGATATGAGGTCATCTCTTTGGGCACGAGATAAGGAGATATCTTGTGCATGAAGGACGATTGTATTAGCGGCTTCCCAGGCATGTTTAGTGTTAAGAATTTGCTCAATGGTCATAGCATTGAACCAAAACATGCAGGGTCTACCGTTCAGCCTTTGGTGTCTGGTGAGTGAGGTTTGCTAGTCTTGAATCATAGCTTATCTATGGGAAAGAAATTAGGAATCTGTATGATTATCTGATCTGATGAAAGTGGTGGAAGCAATTCCTGTTAAGATGTTGTTCTGGCGACAGCACTCTCCTTACCAAGAATTGAAATC
The DNA here is from genome assembly GCA_903632075.3 of Acanthosepion pharaonis. Taxonomy (NCBI): domain Eukaryota; kingdom Metazoa; phylum Mollusca; class Cephalopoda; order Sepiida; family Sepiidae; genus Acanthosepion; species Acanthosepion pharaonis. The sequence continues at coordinate 2,670,728 of CAHIKZ030000624.1, forward strand.
AGCGCAGCAGCACCATAATCTCTGTCTCATGTCAGTGGCAGGACTCTGATAAGACGACCAATGATACATTTGGCGTAGAGACATGGTGTACCTGAAAGCGAGAAATGCTAATATCTTTCCCTCAAGAAATAACCCATATGCCCAATAAATGATCGAAACCTTTTTTATCAACACTGATTATTGCGTTTATTTACTAAATTTATCATAGTATGATACAAGGCCACATTATAAGAGCACTCAGTAAGGACAGAATGTGTTTATATTCGTGAATTAATTCATGAAACGTGCTTATTAGTTATCGCTCTATAACAATGCTGCTGGAGACTTTCACCTCTGATCAAGCCCGTCTGATGGTCTAACCCAAGACTTTTCAAAAATTGTTGTCTATTGAACTCGTTTTTTGCGTTACTTTTATTATTTTCACAATGTTTCCCCTGAACTACTAAGCAGCTTTCATCAACTGTACAATACGTAGGGGAATAGAAAAGTCTCTCTTTCTCTCTTTTTTGTAACATGAAAACGTCTCTCTATCTCTATCTCTTTTGTAACATGAAAAAGTTTTTGAATAGAGTTCAATAGTCTGAACTACTCTTGGAGAGATAATTATCCTCAAAATTATAGACAGTAGCTAAAGACCGTTTGAAAATGGACGGTTTCATCAAGACAAATCGGTAAAGAACCGGGACTGAAAAATGAAAGAATAATGGCGTCAGATGGAACATTTCAAGGTAAGCTTTGGTGGTCGTACCAAGAACTGAAAAATTACTAGGTATGAATCAAAATGTATTTCTCCAAATTGTCAATTTTCTATTTATAAAATCCAAATTATCCATCAAATAACTACAAAATGCTAAATAATTTTAACCTTGCTTTCGTGATTTCGAGTATGGATACAAAATCGACTATTATTAATTATTTACTACTACTAGATTTTTTGCAACACGCGGACGAGTGTTGAAATCCTCGCAGTCGCTAACATTTTTGTCGATATTTACAAACTCTACGTTTTGTTCAATTTCGCAAACAAATCTACGAAATTTGAATAAGCTGATTTGTTTGGAAAAATACTTTGACAAACAAACAAAAAACTATTCGTGGTTTAATAATTTCTTTAATTTACAGGACTTCATGGTAAGCAAAATTTTTAATTTAGTTTCAATCGGTCAATGTACGGCTAACGGGTGTGACGGACGGACGGATTAAAAGTCACAGAATTTTATATATAGAGATTTCTGTTGTTTTTATAGCAACTCTCAGAACGTTATTATACTAAGAGACAATACGTTACCTATGAAATTCGAATGTTATTTACATCTGATAGTACTTATATGAAAACTAATAATAATAAGGAAAATACACAATATGGAAGCACTAACGTTCGGAGAAATTAAGAATATAGCGATATGACTAAATATGAATGGTTCCTACTGGCTAGCCTTCAAAAAAAAAATGCAAGAGAAAATAAGATGAAAAAATCTTTGTCAGATATTAATAATTATTGACAATGGTTCATCTAAGAAATTCGAACACTGAGTTTTGCTGAATGGAAAGAAGAATTGCAGTTATATTTTTACTAAAGTATTAGCTTCCTAAACTAATGCATTGTAGTTGGTTCACATAGTGTTATAAACTTGTAAGTATAAAATTAATATTGTAAATAAATAATCTTATAGATTTAAAGGTTGCGTGTTGGTGCATTGTAGGCGCTTACGTGTCCACATGTAAACAATTAAAGAAGAAACATACAGAACCTTGTTTTTTGTGTAACTGAAGGGAGACACAGTTCTTAATGTCTCTTGGATATGTCAGTTTCCTTTTTCTGATCCAAGAGTAAGTTAGGATAAGGATAAAAATGGTTAAAATGGTCGAGCTCATCACCTTTGTGCTGAATTGGATCGACCAAATTACTTACTTCGTAGTAATTTTCTAAGCGCAACTTAGATGTAGCACAGGACCGAAAGTATGTGGCATCTAGTGGGGATCTAACTCACTACTCAGTCGCAATTGTTTTAGCTTGCTAAGCATTACAGCACGTCGAGATACCCAATGACTTACTTCATGAATGGAGCTGCAAAACACATCCAAACGTTCTGCGTTGGACAATGGAAAGAGAAAGGTTCTGTTCTATCCAGAAGCTGGGTCATGAAATCGTGCAAATGACTAAAAAGTAAAAACACTTTCCGGTTTCTTTATTACTTGCATCGTGGGAAAATGTATTTTTTTAATTCTTTATTATTATTTTATTTATTGATTTTAGTTCATTTTCCCATAATCTTACAACTAAATAGTGTGTTTGCTGTTATTAAAATTCTAAGCATATCGTTTGAAAACAATAAACATTGCCAGCAGAGTCGAAGTACAGTCAAGAAAAAAAAGTCCTTTTGACACGCCGTTTTCTTCGGGTCTGTGAGTTAAATTTTGCTATCTTATCTTTGTATAATTCATTTATACTTCTGGTGTCTGCGTCGTCTCAAATCGATAGATGGTGGAACAAAATGTAAAAAGAGTGTTTTAAAATAAATAATATCATAATCCAAACAAAAAATATAGTAGATCACATTAGTGTATTCAGTTATGAAAATGAATTATATTGACTTTTTTTAAAAATACAGTTGGGTGAGAATTGTATATGAAAAGAAGGTTTTAAATTTCAGTGCAAGATAAGAGAAATTTGTTAACAATTTACACGTTTAGATAGTAGATTAAAATACTGCTACTGGTTTTGAGAAAACCACCGCTACTAATATTACTGTTATTACTTTTACTGACTGTAAATATTGATTATAATATTATATTATGATATTCACTAAACTTAACTTCATCATAAGAATGTATGGAATTGAACAGAGATAGCAAGGATGTATTAATTACGTGTATCTTCCGGTCCTGAAAATCAACATTCAAAATCCTTACTTTGACCGAATATGAAACTGATACGAAATACACAATATTAGTTACATGCAGATCCATGTATTTTTATTTATGAATTTGATATATAGTATTAATGGATTATGCCTATTTGGTACGTAAAATGATTACTAAGATTATTAAATATCTATAGAATAATGAATTATATATATTTTGTTTTATTTTGGTTATATGTGTATATGTGTAATAAATTTTAAAAAGTAAAAGGCATTTGTGTTCATTCATGAATTTACAAAAATGTATAAAATTTTTCATGATAAAAAGAGCGCTTACTTTTTTCGAAGAAGCGGTTTGAAAACCACCCTACTTTCAATATTTTTGGTGTAAAATATTGGAAATAATAGTTTCATTAAGGTAATATTAAAAATGAAAGTGCGCCTTATATCACTGAAAAATAACGTATACATATGAGGGTCGCTCCAAAAGTAATGTTCCATACTTATTTCTACTGAAACTATAACAAATACTGGGATCAGAATAACACCGTTGCGTAGAGTTTCTATTTTTGTTAATTTGTTTAGCTACAAAACGATATTTTTCTAGTGTTTCACAGCAGCAGTGACATTGTCGGGAAAGATGCCGCGTTGTCAATTTTTCATCGTCCAGATCGTGGTTTGTCACACAAATCACTGTTGCCACTAAATTAAACACATTACCCATCGCCGAACTGTGCCCACATCCACTATTTGGTCTTCGTAAACATTCAGCAAATTTCGATGAAGGTCATCAAGTGTGATATTTTTCCGCGAAGAGGAATTCATTAACGCACCTCTTTTTCATACGTACATGTCAGATACCGTTTTGCCAGACATATATATATATATATATATATATATATATATATATATATAGAGAGAGAGAGAGAGAGAGAGAGAGAGAGAGAGAAAGGGGAATAGAGAGTGAGACTTTATAATGTTAGTTTTAAGTTACTGAATATATCTTTATTAAAGCTTTTCATTCTAATTCATTTGTAATTGCTCTATACATATATTTATGTTCGCGGGATATACTTAATGTATTTTGCGTCTTTCCCACTGGCACGGGTGGTTAGTGTTCGAGCAGGGACAACTTAAAGGTTTTGAATGTTGTTTTTCTAAGCAGGTTGACACAATATTTATAGCCCTGTCTATAATACACCAGGAAAATAAAATTATTGAAAAATATTGTATGTCAACTGATAAGTGTGTGACTAAATATATAAAAAAAAATGTATAAATAACCTAAATCAAAAAGAAAAGAAGAGAAAAAGATTACTGATTTTAAACTTTGGTCGGCTAAATTTCATTAAATTTTAAATTGGCGGAAGAATAAAATATACAACATTTGTAAGTTCACAATGTTTACATACAAAGAAGCGCTAATGATACATGATTTTGTTGGGTGTGTCAATCAGGTCATTTTAAATTCATTCCATAAATTCATTCCATTAATGTACATTTTGCTATTTATTACCAGATCTTTCACTATTGCTGTTATTTTCTATTGCAGGCTCAAAGGCATAAGTTCAATGGCCCAACGATCGGCCCTAAATTTCTTGAAGGGCATAAGGTCAATTTCAGCGAAGAGGTACTGCGCGCTGGTGAATCTGTCATAGGATTTCAGGCTGGGAGCAACAAATTCGCTTCTCAGAAGGGAATGGTAATGGGTGGTGTGCGTCATATTAACGACATTAAATGCGATGAAATATCCGAGTTTGGAAAATCAACCATTAACTTGCAATATGGCTACAATGCTGGAGCCAATCAATCAGGAATGAATTTTGGTAAGAATCGGTCAGTAGTCGATATCTGAAACGGCACCGAATAATAACAAAAACGACAACAACAACAATAATAATAATAATAATAATAATAAGCTTTTTCACTAATATTTGCAGCTTTCTGCTTCCGTTGGAAAATAAAAAAGAACGGATTAATAGATTAACTTTTCGTTGCTAGTGAAATGGGTCGTTGAATTCTTCAGTTGAACAATTCAATGGACCCACTTTAACTCAAGAACGTTTTAAGTTTCCTTGAATTTAAAGTTCTCCTCTTAGTGAGATGAAGATATTTGCATTACCAAATATTTTCAGATATCTGGTACGTGAATGTCGAAAAAAAGACATCTCTTTATGCGCTGATGTGTATATTTGTACCCACACATCTATGAATACATGTATATACATACAATCATACTTTAAATATGCATATAAACGAGGTACTTTGTTATTTATCAGAAAGAGCATCGACTAGCACTAACAGTTGACAGATACATTCAAAGAGGAAGATAGAGACTCAGAGTCAGAAAGAGAGAGAGAGTCAGAGAGAGACGAGAAGAGAGAGAAGAGAATGGAGTTAAAAATCATTTTTCTCAAATCGATTAAATCAAAAGAAACCCTGTAAAATAGTGAAAATAAATATCATGTTATCATAAAAACATGCATAAGTTCAATTTCAGCGAAGAGGTACTGCGCGCTGGTGAATCTGTCATAGGATTTCAGGCTGGGAGCAACAAATTCGCTTCTCAGAAGAGAATGGTAATGGGTGGTGTGCATCATATTAACGACATTAAATGCGATGACATATCCGAGGTTGAAAAATCAACCATTAACTTGCAATATGGCTACCATGCTGGAGCCAATCAATCAGGAATGAATTTTAGTAAGAATCGATCAGTAGTCACTCATACACATTGATCATTTCAATCAATTATTCCTTAGCTCTGTGTAGAAATTATAATGCTTTATTGTAATTGTCATGGTCGACATATGTTTGGATTTTAGATATTTTTTTAACGTGACCGAAGTTTTTCTTTAAATAAATGTTCAAAGTACATAGACCTTCATAAAAATGATAGACCCTCATATTGAAATGATAATATCAAATACAAGTGCATCATGTGGATTTACAAAATTTCCCTTGTGATGGAGGAAAGCATATTTCAGTTGGGCTTCGAAAGATCCCAACGAGAGGTGAAAGTACTTTGAAAAGGGTAAATTGAACTTTACTACAAGTTTCCCTTGCGCAATATTATATTTCGAACCATTTTGATGCGAAAAAAAGACTTTTCGGGAAAATATTAGGTAAATGTTATTCAATTTAAATGTCGCACAATATTGTTGAATTTAATATTTTTCCTCTTGATTGCGTTGGAGCGCTTGGAAGTTTGAAATCAGTCACATTTGAAAACCTTCATGTTCCACATTGAAAAATCGAACAGACGCATAAAAGGATTTCTGCGCATAAAATACGGAGCTCTACACATGTGCACACGAACGAACATGTTTCTCTTACCTCTCTTTCTCTTTTTTGCTCAAATGCATATATATATATATATATATATATATATATATATATATATATATGTCAGCATGCACGCGAACACATACGATCACACATAAACATAAATATTATTCCATTGTACGTATTTTAATAAAGAAAAATAGAAATAATTTATTGTATTTCTTGCACTAGGTAGGTTTTGTTCAGAATGTTAACATCGGATTGGAAGATATTTTTTTTCATTTAGGTATTTTTATTCAAGTTTTTGCTTCCACAACTAAGTTGTAAGTTTATTTGCAAAATAAAAATCGGTACAAACCACAATTTGTTTTTGTTTTATGTGCGTATAGACATAAAAATCGGTCTGAAAATGAATCACAACTAAAAAATAAAAATAAAAAACATATAAAAAGAGTGGCGATCAAACTTCAGAAGGTGATAAAGGAAAGGGATACTTTATGTGTGACGTATTATTACCCACGCATGCCGACTGTGAAACCGCGACCAGTCGCGATCTTGTTACAAAGCACCTTATTCTTCGTACAGAAGAAGGCAGGGAGAGGAACTAGTATCAATATTTGAGGTTCCTTCTCAGATCGCCGGGGAGAACTTTGCTGCATATCTATGCCAATTTGGACATACTCAGTGCTTCATCTGACGATTTGACCGGAGGAGTTTCGAAATAATGATCGATCGGAAGGCCTTCGTATCCATCCCCAACAGTCTGGATGTAGCGGGAAGAAAATGCCAACAATTGTCACCGGACGTAGACAAACCTGCTGGAATTGTGGACAGACTGGTCACCTGTCCTCTTCCTGCACAGAGAAGAAGGCCTCTGAAATTCTGGTCTCTGTCGACCCAAATCCTCCTGCGACCGAGTCTGTTATTTCTCGCCTTTAATGAGCATACCAGCGATCGGGACCAGTGTGGGTAAACCCCCCGGTTGGGTCCGTCTCTTAGCCCCCATTCTCTGAAAAGCCTTTGCCCGCCGCTAGTGCAGTTGCGGAGAATGAAGAGGGGGAATGGCAATTCGTTGTCAGGGCCAAAGGGAAGTTCCTGGCAGCGGCGTCTCGTTCCACTGAAGTCCCCACGGTTAAAGACACACACAGCCCCACTCCTCTAGTTCTAAGGGCAACTCTCCGATCACCTACTCTGACACACTTCGCCAACAACGTCTCAAATATGAGCCTTCCTTTCAAAAGAAGGAAAAACTAAAAAAATTTAAAAAGTCCCGAGAGGAAAAACGGCATCAACCTGAAAGCATATTTCGGCCCTCTTCATCAGCTCTATTTTCGCCATCCACAAAACAGTCCCCCATGGGTCCGCCCGCAATGTTGAAATCTTTAACCCCGACCTCTTTCAAACTGACTCCCCTTAAAAAAAAGCTTCCACTTCCAAATCACCTTTAAAAAAATCTTCCGTCCATAACTCCCAATCCGCCCCCTGTTCAAACCCCCAGCAATTCACACCATAAATAAATAAATGAGACCCCAAGGAGACAGCGTAGCTCTTCGTCAAACTCAGCAGATCCTACCATTGAGAAAAACATGAAACCAAAGTCACTTTTTAATAAGGGGGAAGATGTCTGCCGGGTATCTAAACACCAGGCAGACAAAGGTTTATCCCAATCCTTGAAAGGTAAAAAAACTTAACATACTGTTAAATATGAAAAAAAGAGTTTCCTTTACATAGTTTATTCGGATCATAGGCTTGTCCTGGTCCGTGTAAACTTAGATAAGCCTAAGGTTAAGATGGATGGCTACTGGAAATTAAACTCATCATTATTTGGTGAGCAAGATTTCCAGGACGAGCTGCTGCTAATGCTACAGCGGGAACTGACGGGGACTGTGGTTGGAAATGCCTGCTGGGATAATTTAAAATCTAAAATTAGAACGTTTGCTGCTGATTTTAGTCGTCGGCTCAATCTAGATAGATTAGCGGGGCAAACGGCTTGTGGGCCAAAAGTAGATCGAGTAATTAAATCCCGTGACAGTGGGGAAATAGCCTTAGCTAAGGTAGAGTTGGCCTCCTATCTTATCAAGAAGGGTCAAGCTCTGGTAGATAGGGCTAGGTTAAAAAGAATGTCCTCTGAGGCGACGAATATGGTTGTTGAGTTGCGTGCAGAAGAGTCTCGTAATGCATCTTGACGACATATCGCATGCGCCACACTGCCGTATAAGCGGACCGTGACTACAAACGCGGGTATATGTGAGGCTTTTAGTGATTACTTTCAGGAACTTTTCACGGGGGAGCTCGGTCTGAGCTTTGCCCAGTTCGATGCCTATTTAGCTGACTTTCCCTGCCTTGAGGCAGCTGAAGCGGCTAGGTGCGAGGGTTCCATTACAGAGTCGAAAAACCAGGAAGCGCTGAAGCAGACTGACCTGGATAAATCTCCAGGATTAGATGGTCTTCCCTACGAAGTGTACTTGAGGCAGTCGCCCTTTTTTGTCCCTTTGCTGGAACTGAATTACAACAACTAGATGAAGCAGGCGTCTATACATCAACGCATCACCAGGGGTTTGATCAAGTTGCTACGCAAGAACAAGAACGGTGAGGATGGGTTAGGTAACTTTCGCCATGTTGAATACAGAGTTAAAGATTTTGGCAAAGATCTTAGCCAACCGTTTGCTGGTTGTCCTCTCTAGTCTGATTGGCCCCGAACAGACTTGTGCTGTGAAAGACAGGACTATTCAGGACAACCTTCATTTGGTCTGTTTGATCATCGAGCAAGTCGACAGTAAAGCCACGCTGATCAATTTAGATCAGTCTAATGACTTCGATATTGACCATCAATTTTTGGAGGCTTTCCTGTCGGCAGCCGGTTTCGGGCCGTACTTTCACACCTGGATCCGACTTCTGTATGCAACTCCCGGTGCACTGGTGAAAATGAATTGGGCACCATTAAAACCTTTCTTATTGTCTCGCTCCATTCGTCAATGTTGTCCGCTTTCGCCTTTGCTTTACGTTCTTGGGTTGGAACCTTTCCCTCGCAAGTTAAAGGCGAATTCGGTTCTACGCGGAATTTCCCTACCTCGGCCAGGTATTCTGCCTATGCTGACGACGTTTCGGTTCTTCTGTATGAATTGTTAGCGGGGCCTTCGTGATGATCTGATCGACGATCTCGGTCTTACGAAGCAGGAGGCTCGCCCGGGTTGAAATGTTTCAATAACGATGAGGCATCACTCACCTGGCTGATGATTTGTGGAGCTCTCTGGGTCGCCAAATATATTGATCGGCGGGATTGGAGAAATCTCCAAACTGCCGACGCTGTGTTGGAGAGGTCGAGACCTTAGGTCACGCCTTCTTTCATTGCATGTTCGTAGCTACGTTGTGTAAGTTGGTTGAAGGCATCAGGGTTCGTATGCTGCATGGAAAGTTCTTTGTTTTTGAGGCCAGTTCTGTTTGTAGCAATGTGATACCGCCGATGATGAAGGCTAAACCTTATGTGTTCTTGTGCTTACTAGGTGTTATGAGAGTCGTGATTGGGACGACGCCTCAAGGGATTCTATGGAGGCGAGAAGTTCACTTCTTCCCAACTGATCTTGTTATTTAAGCAACAGGTTAAAGTTAGGACGGAAAAGCGGCGGCTCACTTCAACAGAATTTGGCAAAAGATGGGTGAATATTGCGCATTTGTGTCGAGTGAAAGGGGCTGTCTTGGAGTGGCACTTTGATACCGGTTAGGCATCAGGATATTGTTCTTCCTGTGTTAACCCTGCCCAGATTTAGGCTAGTTTAGGTTTTCGTTTTTTTTTTTCCTTATTTTTCTCTCTTTAGGTTGACTGAGCTAGAGGATGTTTGCTCATTAGCCCTTTTATTTCTGTCCCTATTTTTCTTTGGTGTAATTCTCCATCCCCTCCCCCGTTAAGTGGTCAGTGACACCAGTTCTCTGGTGGGTGCGAGACGTCTTTTGTTTCGGGGTTTGTTTTTTTTTTTTCGTATTCATTATTGTGTCTGAATGAGTGAGTGAGTGAGTGATTGAGTGATTGGATGAATGAATGTTTTTATATTATTAAAGTCCCGCATTAATTTCGTCTTGTTAACTGATGTGTCTGCCACATTTAGGGACTGTGGGGGTTTGTAAATAATCATTAGGGCAAAATTTTAAATTTGTTGTTTTATTCCCCTTCCCCCACAGACAATTAATTGTACATATGGAGTCTAATTAGGACTTTCATAGAGACAATGTGGTATTATGGTGGCTATAGTAAGAAAAGAAAGTAAGAATGTGTTGTTTTGGTGTAAGGAATATTGTTGTCTGTTTGGGTCAATGCTTGGGGCTAGCTAAGTTTAAAGTTAAGACAGATGAAGACCGTCCCTTTTCTCCATTCCCCCTTTTGGCCTTGTACCACATCTTGTATATATTTTATACAAATAAATATTGTAATGTTCGAAGGCGCTACTATTGTTGTATCTGTGATTTACAAAGTCTCTTCTACAAACGAGCATTACAAATATATATATATATATATATATATATATATATATATATATATATATATAAACAAGAAGCCAATTGGGAATAACTGAATCACATTCCGAGATAAAATAGAAATATACCCGCGAACAAGGAATACTTTGCTATTTTCTATAGTTTTGAGAAGGGTCATTAACATTCAAATAGTTCTTCAGACGAAATTACATTTTTTTTCGAATAACAACAAACTGAATTTTTATTAGTTGCTAGTCGTGTATATTTTTTTAATTTTATAATTACGAACAAAAATCACTTAGTATCTGTCTATATTTCTGAGGTGAGGGATTATGTACACTATTTACATTATTCGGACTATTGTCCTCATCTTTGTTGCTATATTTATCACAACGTTTCAGCCGTTGTACGCTCCGGCCTTCTTCAGGTGGTTGGAATGTCGAACTAAACCCTTTATTTCGCTCGCTGGGGTAGACTGTTCTAGTTCCACGTGCCATGTCTAATAGATGTCAGTTATCAGTTATCTCCTCTTAATTCACCTCTCCAAGTTCTCCACTGCCTTAAACAGGTATTGAACTCACAACTCTTTGGGTCCTGTCACTGGTTCTAACCAACGCCTTTATCCACTGTGTCATGTGTCCTTAAGCACATCTGTGTATGAATTTCTGGGACTTATAAACTTAATGTCTTCAGCAACCATTTTTACCAAAGCTCATATTGCAATTTTCGTTTGTTGTTATTATTTTTCTCTGGCACTCCTTATTACTGGTTCCCATATTGTATTCATTTCTATGCTTGGTCCGCTCAGGATATTTTTGTGGCCTAGCATATATGCTGATTCCTTGTGTTTATGAATTTTGCAATGATGTTCCTTGTCTATGATTTCAACCTGAGGACGGTGATCTCCATTTTCTCTCCATATGTGGTCAGACACGCCTGATTTTTCCACTTTCCCTCATGTTACAGCTTTTCGGTGTTCTTGAATCCTTACCTTAACGGGGCGGCCTGTCTGCCCTTTACATTCTTTCCGCAGATGGCGTAAATACAGTCTTTAGTCATGTTCTCCTCTATGGGGGGGTCTTAATCGGGAGAGGTATCTGCGAAGTGTCGCCCAGCTTTTAAAGTTTGTCCTAATGGACTGCAGAGCCTTTGTATTTTCTCTGATAATCCCTTCACATAAGGCAGGCAGACTTTTTTTCTGAGTGGTGTTTATCCTCCTCTTGTACCCGCCTATCCCAGTCAAACAAATCACTTATCGTCTTTTTTTGCCAACACTTGCAACGCTAGCCCTAACCATAAAACTAACCTCAACCATAAAAACTAAAGTTTTCAATGGTCGAGTTTGCTTTCGTTTGTTCTTTAATACGGTAGTAGCAGCGTAAGCGTAGCGTTATTTGTTACCTCCCTTTGGTATTATTTACTACATCATAAACTCAGTTTATTAACTAGTAACAAACTTTTACAAAATAATTTTGGTTTGCTTTTGAATATTTACTATACAGGTGGGCAATGGAAAAAATTTCCATGTGAAAGTGGGCGATGACGTAAAAGGACGGTTGGAAACGCCTGGTATAGACTGATAAATGATTCACTCTCTATCGTATTTTAGTACGTAAATACGAGAAACAAAGTATTGTATCTTACTGAACAAAATGAATTTTTAACATTATAACTAGCCCTAGATGTAATTTGATATTTCGTTTACTTCGAGTTCCTAAATGTCTTCTTTAAAATATTTTTCTTAAAGATCAAAAAAAAAAAAATTAACACGTGATCAAAGTATTTGTCACATCTCTTTCATGCATATTAATCTTGAAATTTGTCAAATTTCTTGTGATAAAGTTTTTCTGTCAAAAGCTTAATTTTCTTTAGTTTATTACAGCTTATTCACTGAAAGCAAAGTTATTTTCTCAAAAACATTAAAAATTTATTGTATAGTATGGTATAAAAATTAATATATGTACAGACCCAGAGACAGACAAGGGTCACTCTGCGACGACGCCAGTGAGAGATATTCTGATATAGCAGTAAAGGCTGAACCTTCCCGGCAATAATATTGGGGAAAGGGAATTGTTAATATTAGAAATAGCAAATTGGCAAAATGGTTTATGACGTACGAGGAAAAGGTGTTACAGAATTCTTCAGTGCGAGAAACATTGCACCAATTAACGCTTACGGAGACCATACAGTAGATGCGAACACAGCAATGCTTCCCTTTACCTCAATCAGCGACTGCTTCCATGTATTTGACGGTTGGTCGTACTGCGAATTTTTACTCGTCCTACAAAAATGCTCACGAATGGCAGCCCGTAAAGCAAGATGCTCTTATAATGGCGCATTCGTACTACGAGGTTCTAATATATATATATATATATATATATATATATATATATATATATATATATATATATATATATGTATGTATTAAAAATATAAATAATGAAAACATCTTCGTTAGTGAGTTGAGGTGGCAAGACAACCGGAGAAAGACAAAACGAAATCTGCCTCACACGACAACTGAGCTACAACTACGCCACACCGCGTGATACAAACCCTCACAAAGTCAAGAGGGGACAAAAGAAACAAGTTACCAATTAGGAATTACGAGTACTTTAAAATTTTGGTGGGGGTAATAAAACACTCCATATTACTAATGCAGGGTTAAACTTGAATACATGTACAGTAATTTGTTTTAATTGATAACTAATTATTAAATAAATAATCTGAAGCATATTTTGAAAAACAAAAAGTTCGATATTCAATAAAAATTCGGGGTATTTAAGTCAATTTTATTCTGATGAAGATTACAGTCAATGAAAAGATTTTTCTATCCATCCTGAAACCCTTAATTCCCCACAGGAAGGGAATCCCCACTCCCATGTTGAGAACACCTGGTTTATAAAATTTGAGAGAATTCCCTGGTCCAAGTAATTTTAAACATTCATTCTCTCTTGAACAAACACCCAGATTCAGGTAGATTCTGTATTAATATATTTTCAAGGGAAGGATTTCCTATCCAATGCTGAGACTAAGCGCAAAATTCTAAAATTTGTATTAATCTAGGTAGATGCGTACGATCATTGTCAGAGCTCAAGATAGAAAAATATTTTTTCTAACCAATCAGTTTTTTTCTATGTCGATATTCTCTTGGAATTCATTTTACTGTTATATAACGGATTCTAAACTCGTCAGTCAGTACTGTAAGCGATTCACAAATATATATCTTCACCAGGCGTTGCCAAATATTCCTTTCCTCCGGGTTTCGACAACCTACAACTTATACACTGAATCGCACTGACCTACGTGTGTAATTCAGTCAAAACGCTGTTACAACGACTCGGAAAATGTTAAACTATTTTTTCCTTATGTGACAAATTTCTAGTCCATTTTGCCTCTTGATTGGCAATTTCAAATAAGTCTTTTGTTTACCCAATCTCTACTATACTGGCGACTACTTTAACTCTAGTAAAGTGATGAGCTCCGACTTGTATTATCTCCTCTTACACTAAGAAAAATGCAACTGATTGATAATAATCATAAATATTAACCAATTTAATATATTATTAAATAACTACTTAATCCATAGTTATTTATACATTTAATTATCATCTGGTATATTTGAGACGAATATATAACGTTTGAAAATGGATACTGATAGCTTCTGTGACGGTTACACACCTGGCCCAGTGTCGGATCCTTTGGTTACGGCGCCAACGGTGACGTCGCTCCTCCTGGTCGCTCCTCCTGGGTCCAAGCGTGCCGCTCCAACCCTTTGGTCAGATGATCACCAGCCTCGCCTTTCCCGACTCGCTTCCAATACCTGGTCACTAAAGCAACTATACCGATCTCCGGTCTGTCTACCCACGCTGTGTTTAGATCTTAGACAGACGGGACCAGCAGGGATTTGGGCCGATACAAGTCGAGTCCGACGGGGTGGCAAAACACAAATAAAACAAAAACTCACGACACTAAACAAAATTGCTGATAAAAGGGTAACAACCTTTTATATCTTAATGTCCGTTACATAAAAAACAAAATTGTTCTCAATTCCCGACCCGCTCTGTGGACTATGGCACCAAGCTTCTATCACACAATAGAAAAATGTCGAATTACCTACTTTCTAGAATCATGTATGTATGTCGGGTGTGGTTCAGTTCGACACTGGGGCTAATTTCTATCGATCATTCGCAGTTGATTCTTCTCTCCGATTTGAGTTGTATTTCTTCTTCTTCGTCTGCTTGGGCTGGTAGTTTTTTCCTGTTTCAACTTGGTGGAAGATTTCTTGTTTCAACTTAGCCGCAACTCTCTGTCGTCTGAGGTGGTCTCTTCTCACTGCCGTCCGGGGCTGAACTTTTAACTTCTCATCGACTTTCGGCTTGTCTGCATCTCCAATTCTTCTCAGGCTTTCAGGCAATCTTCTTCTTCGTCTACTTGGGCTGGAAGTTCTCCTGTCTTCGACTTGGGCTGGAAGGATTTCTTGTCTGAGGATTCTTCTGCCCGCAAAAGGGGCGAGTGAATCGGGCCTGATGGCCGCGTTCAGGCTCTATCCCTGCCCGCGGTCCAACTCTCAACTCCAACTGCAACTCCAACTCAACTGATTTCTGTCGACTGGGGTCCTGCTTTTATTGACGCCGCAACAAACTGGGGTGGGTCTGTCGGCGTCAGGGGTTTTCTCGATAATTCCAAAAGCTGCATTAATTCTGTCTTCTCCATTATCGCTATTGTTTTCACCCCTACTTCCTCATAGTACCTTTGGTGGGGCGGCGCACATCCATCTCTCTTAGTCTCTCGTATGTCAGGTGACCGCTTTAACCAATGGTTCCTGATCAGGCATTTCTTTCCCTTCTCTTCCGCAGATCACGTGACCGTCTTCGACCAATCGTTCCTGATCGAGCATTTCTTTCCCTTCTCTTCCGCAGATCACGTGACCGTCTCCGACCAATTGTTATTGATCGAACATCCTTTCTCCTCTTGTTGCGGGCGTGGTTACATCGTTCTTGTTTTAAAAAAAAACAAAATCCAATTTTGCCTTTTTTTTTTTTTGCACGTACGCAAAATGACAATCTTGGCTTTCTCTCACCTGGACTTTGTCAAACAGCCCGCCGCTAATTAGACTTGACTTCAGAAAGGATCTTTTCCGCCTTCTTGGCGCCCTCTGTGAGCCAAAAGCAACTGTCCCTTTTTTACCTCTTTGTTTTTCCTGATAGTCGAAAATCTTAATTATCTACTTTGAAAATGTCTCCACTTTATTAACGTGGGTGTCCAATTCTTAACAGGTCAGGATCTGTATATCGTTCCACCGGTCACTCCCCTCAACCCAAAGACACTTTTTCTCTGATTAAGATTGTTTCATTGTTCCCAAAATTTCTCTTTATCCAAATTGATAAGGTGTCTTTCCATGCAAAAGTAGGCTAGGTGCTTTGACCGATATCTGGCTTCCATCAAGCGGCCCGTTTTGATATCATGTCTTTTTTCCCTTTCTTTCTTCTTATTATTTATAATTCTATTCTTCCAATTGTCTTTCGAAAATCGGCCAAGACGCTGACCTAAATCTCTTTCTGACTCCTATCTCCACCCTCAATTGGGTCATGCATCATACAACTCTTTTTTCTCTTCTTCTTTCTTTTTTTTTTTTTTCTTTTCTTTCCTTCTTCTTCCCTTAAGATCGTCTAGTACAATCTTAGTGAGTTATTTTCAACTCAGTTATTTTCCGTTTTAAAAAAAAAATCAACAACCTGTTTAGTAACCGAGTAAGAAAAAATTAAATCATATTTCTATGAATATTTCTAATAATGCAAGGTGCCACAATCCTCCCTAACCGATTTGTCATTTACCCGTAAATGACACCTAAAACCCAATTACATCATTTAACATGCACCATGCATTTGTCTCATGCAATTCTATTCTACTTTCTAACATGCAAGGGTAATGTTCTTTCCATTTTCTTTTTGTTCTACATGCAATGAAATGTTCTTTTCATTTTCTTTTTTTGTTCTACATGCAATGAAATGTTCTTTTTCATTTTCTTTTGTTCTACAGGCAATGTAATGTTCTTTTCATTTTCTTCTGTTTACATGCAATGAAATGTTCTTTTCATTTTCTTCTGTTCTACATGCAATGAAATGTTCTTTTCATTTTCTTTTGTTCTACATGCAATGTAATGTTCTTTTCATTTTCTTCTGTTCTACATGCAATGAAATGTTCTTTTCATTTTCTTCTGTTCTACATGCAATGAAATGTTCTCTTCATTTTCTTCTGTTCTACATGCAATGAAATGTTCTTTTCATTTTCTTTTGTTCTACATGCAAGGTAATGTGTGCGTGTGTTTGTAGGTGCAGATGTGTTCACTAGGGTTTGTTCTTCTTGGTCAATGTTTTCCTCTCTGCCGTGGGAGGTTTTTCCCGCCGCACGTGGTGGTCTCACGCCAGCCTCCTCCATTGGTCTTTCAGCAATTTCTTCGCCAGTCCTGTCTGAGCAAGGAACACTGCTCGGCATCTCCCTCTCGAGTTGTTGCATGCTCACTAGACCGTCGTTCGCTAATCTTCTCTTACTCTTAATCTTCCATATTATTACACCCCCGATGGCTACAACTAGGAATGTACCCATTACTATTGACCAACTTATCGCGATCTGCTCATCGTCTTCCCAAGCTACACCTTCGTCTCCCAACGCACTTAACTTATCTCTTAAGTGATCCATATCGATCTTTTCTATTGGCTTCATTAATACTGGCATCTTATTTAAGGTAACATTAGAGAATCTCTTCACTATCGGCTCCCATAATTCTGTACAATTGACTAAGCCTCTACCAATCATCTCTACGAGTGAATCTTTTTCTTCATATCTTTCTTCCATCTGGTAATAGGGGGGCAAGGAGATGGACACCCCAACCGCCGAACATCCCATGGGTAGCGTCACCAGGGATAACGGTGGCCTTATTCTTAATGTCCTTGTGGACTCTCCCCACATACCCTAGACAGGCTGATATGTTTTGTGTGGCTACTGCCCACACCCCGTCTGAAACACTGATAGCTTGTGGTAATGCCGAGTTTGTTAATACCTCTACTTGGCAGATTCTTTTGATTCCTTCCCCCCTCCCTTCAAACAATTCTAGTATGCACAGTCTGCGGTTACCAGTTTTATAGATAGGGCTCAACGAGGTACAGGTCCCCAGGGTATCATCTCTACACCTTCTAGCTTCTTCAGCTGATAGCAACATGAATTTCGTTCTCCCCGAATTTAATGCTATGTAGTCTGCTTCCACCTTGTACCTAGCTATCATTCCTGAAAGGTAACAAATTCTCTTGTTGTTATTCTTCACAACTACTTAGTCTCGCTCGACTCATCACTCAATCATTTCATAACTTTTCTCTTAGTTCGGCTCTTCCCTCCTCTAACTAACCTCTAGCAGACAGAATGGTCCGGTCAGGTGTGCGTGGCGCCCACTCTAAAGGTCGTGCTTCATGACACCACTGGTGGCCAATCAATAATGCCAATGATCTTCCGTTCCTTGTGAGGTGCAGCCCGCGACTCCATCCCTCCACTCACATCTACCATAGTCAGCCAATAGGATTTTGGATGAGCCAGTGTCGTTATCTGTCGACACTAAATGCTTCTATTCTGCACAGCCCTTTTGTTCTACTGAGATTTGGGGTTCTTCTCCCTCCCTGATCTCATCTTCTGAGGTGATTCCTGTTCAACCTCTAACCTTCTTTCTGTGTTTAATTCTCGTCCAGGAGGTTTTTTTTTGTCCTCTTCTCCATCCCCTGATTCTTCTTTCTGTTTAGAGTCTTCGCCTTGAATGTCTTCAATACCTCTCGACTCTATGTCTAAACTTCTCCTGTTCTTTATCCTTTCCTTAAGCTGGGAAAGGGGTATTTGATCCTCCTCCTCCCACTCGCTGGGTCCTTCGTCCTGTTCAGGGTGTCTCTTTTTAGAGCCTTCGACTGCTTGATTGGACTTCTTCGTCTTTTTCTTCCTTTTCTTCGGACATGGGGGTGTGTTGGCGATCTCACGGGTTCTTCTCCGCACTGATTCAGCCGGCGACTGAACGTCGCTAATCCCCGCTGAGGGTTCCAACTCCGTCACTCGGACTGCTTCGTTTATCTGGTCAAGTCGACCTATCTCCTCATCTTCTTCGGAGTCTTCCTCCGTCTCCATTTCTTCCGGTTCAACCAGAGTTACCTTCCTTTTCCTTGTCTTCTTAGGCCTCGGCTCGCTCATTTCCAGGTTAGCTATTTCAGCCTTCTTCAGATCATTGGCATGAACCCTCCTCGCTCGTCCTGCCACTTGATCCCATATTACATATGATACTGGGCCCGTCTGCTCTACTATCCGGTAGTACGGTTCCCATCTCTGGTCTAGTTTTCCTTCTCTCTGGTGGATTTTATAGTAGACAGGGTCTCCAACCTTCAATTCTACCACCTTTCTTTCAGCATTCACCCTCTCATTTCTTTTCTTCTGGGCCCTCTTTATTCTTCTTCTGGCCTGTACGAATATCTTATGTTGCTGTTCCAGCAATAGTTGATGATGATCTTCTCCCATATACCTTCTTCGGGGCTTCAGTAGGTTATCTACAGGCAGAACCACGTCTCTGCCAAACAACAAAAAATAAGGAGAAAATCTGGAGGTTTCGTTTATCGTAAACCTCACGGCCGCCAGAGCCTGCGTCAAATACAAGTCCCAATTTCCAGTGTTTTCTCTGACCAACTTGGCCAATACATCTCCCAAGGTTCTATGAAACCTTTCCACTTTAGCATTTCCCTGGGGGTGATATGGGGATGTTTTTATGTGCTCTACATTCAAACCTGTCAAAACTTCTCTCATGATGCTGTTCACATTCTCCGTGCCATTATCTGTTACCAATTGCACAGGGGCACCATACCTAGGGAAGATTTCACTTATTATCAACCCGGCCACAGTTCTGGCCTTCTTGTCTGGTACTGCAAATGCTTCAGGCCAATTTGTTAGCCAATCGACAAAACTCACTATATAGTTGTTTCCTTGTGCAGTTTCCCCATATGGTCCTGATACATCCATACTCACTTTCTCGAAGGGGAAGTTTGGTACGTCTGTTTCCTCCAAGGGTGCCATTTCCTGCCTTCTGCTCTGCGACTGGCACACTACACAACTCCGAACATAGTTAGTGACTTCTCCGTACAGTTTGGGCCAATAGTACTTTCTTCCTATGAGATCACATGTCCTATCAATTCCCATGTGACCCAACCTTTCGTGGCACTGTTCCAATATCTCTGGTCTTAAACTTTTGGGCACATACAACTTGGGTTTGACTTCTTCATCCCTTCCTGAGAGATAATACAGCCTTTCCTCTATTATGGCATACTTGGTGGTCTCTCCTGACTTCACCTTCTCTCTCAGAGCAGCTATTTCACTGTCTGCTTGCTCCTTCTCAATTCCTTCTGTCCAGTAAGGATCGGTTATTATCTGGGCGTCCCCTTCTTCGTCCGATTCTAATATAGGGCGATCTTTTTTAGCTTATTAGAGTTAATTACTCCTATTCTATAGGCTTTATCATCTACTCCCTGTTCTACCCTTACAGATCTTTCTTCCAGTTGTTTCGGTATTCTTGAGAGCAAATCTGCGCACGTGTTTTCCTTTCCTGCCAAATACTCTATCTTACAGTGGTAGCCACTTAACTTAAGTGCCCACTGTTGAATTTTCTTATTATTTGTCCACTCTGCCTGCAATAGGTACTGCAGAGGCTTGTGGTCTGTTTTTATAGTGAAGACCGCACCATTTAAATAGTAGTCCAGTTTTTGGAGAGCATACATGATAGCATATGCTTCCCTCTCTATTACTGGCCACCTCTGTTGTGTCTCTGAGAGCTTATGGGAGAGGAAGTATATCGGTACTTCCTCTGGTATGCCTGGCACTGGTCCTTCCTTATCAGGACACGGCTGGGTAAGTACTGCTCCTACACACTGCTCACTGGCATCCGTGTATAATATCATGGGCTTGCTGAGGTCTGGATACGTCAGCAGTGGAACGGTTGTCAACTGTTCCTTTAGCGAATCAAATGCTCGTTGACAGTCCTCTGTCCATTTGAACCTAGCGTATTTCTTCGTCAGGGCCACTAGCGGTATGGCAATTCTTGAAAATGCCGGGACGAAGCGCCGGTAGTAGCCTATAGCTCCTATAAAACCTCTTACCTGCCTCACTGTCTTAGGCTCTGGCATTTCCCTTATGACCTTTACCTTATCCATGTCGGGTTTAATACCGTCTCCGTTTATGACGAAGCCTAAATACCTAGTTTCTTCCCTCAGAAACTGACACTTTGACAATTTCAATTTTAATCCGTGTTTCCTCAACCTTCCCAACACCTGTCTTAAATGAAAAAGTGTTGTTCCACTGTCTCCGAAAATATCAAGATATCGTCTAAATACGCCATGGCAAAGCTCTCGTATCCTCCTAACACTATTGACATTAGCTGTTGGAAGACTCCCGGGGCATTAGCTAAACCGAATGGCATCACTCTGAACTGAAACAGTCCCAGGTGACACGCGAATGCGGCCTTCTCCTTGTCAGCCTCATCCAGGGCTACCTGCCAATACCCGGACCTCAAGTCCAACGTAGAGAAGTACTTTGCCTTCCCTAATAATGCAAAATGTCGTCTATCAATGGCAATGGCACCGCCAACGGCTTCGATATAGAATTCAGCTTTCTAAAATCTACACAGAAACGGTGGCCGCCATCTTTCTTACCTACTATTACTATTGGGAAGCTCCAAGGAGAGATCGATCTTTCGATCATCCCAGCTTCCAACATTTCCTCTACTGCCTCTTCTACAAGGGGTCTTTTATGTATAGGTGTTCGGTAGGGTTTTAATTTCACAGGGGGTGGTCTCCGGTGTCGATTTTCATTTCGACTGTGTGGGTCTGACCTAGTTCCTTATCTGACTGGGCTACCACATCTCGATTGTTCCTTAACAGACCCCCACTCTGGTTCTAAATTGATCCGGTGCTAATATATCCTCATCTAAGATTCCTTTTGTTTGCTCTACTAGCTTCCTTCGTTCCTCCTCGAATCTCACCCGATTCAGAGTTCGTAGGGGAAGTGCTCTCCCTATCTTCTCCCCTCTCCTAACCTTTATAGTCTTTTGGGCCTGGTTCACCATCATAATGGGCACCAACTCGGTTGCCTCCACTACCGTTTCGCACAGGGTTACCTCGTTATCTTCTAGGCCCTTTCCTTCTACAGGGACCAACTGCAGAGGTCCTCTCCGTACCTTTTTTTCTGACATTAGCCTACCCTTTCCCGACACTGCGGTCCTAGGAGGTAACTTTACATCTTCCTCCACCACTATGGTTATCTCTTCCTCTGGTGGGCATCCCAATGGCGTTCTCTCGCCGTTCACCACCAACACAGTAGGATTAAACTCGATCTGGGCCTTCTGGCTCCGGAGCCAATCTTCTCCCAAGATTGCCTCTGTACACAGGTCGGGGGTTACGTAAAAATTTTGGGTGCTTTTCACCCTCCCAATCCTCACCGGGAGCCTCACCATCCCTTTTATCTCCAGGGGG
Organism: Acanthosepion pharaonis; assembly: GCA_903632075.3. Taxonomy (NCBI): domain Eukaryota; kingdom Metazoa; phylum Mollusca; class Cephalopoda; order Sepiida; family Sepiidae; genus Acanthosepion; species Acanthosepion pharaonis. Next base: position 2,692,887 of record CAHIKZ030000624.1, read on the forward strand.
GGCCCCATCTGCTTGCGTGATCTCTATGTCCGCTTCCCGTAACCTTCTCTTCCGTTTCACCCGCCTGTATGTCTCCTCTCTCATCAATGACACAGATGCTCCTGTGTCCACCAAAGCCCTCATCTCTCTACCACCTATCTCTGCTCTACAGGATAGTTCTCTCTCTTGCGTTAGCGAAGAGAACACCTGAGCTTTTCTTCTTCCTGGGTCCCCACCTTTGGGTTAACCCAGCCATAGGCGCCGGTAGTAATAAATCACCTTCATTTTTTTTTATGAGGTGGAGTTCTGCGCCCCCTGCACCTGGGCGACCCTGGCCGGACCTCTCCCGGTCTCCCATGGCCGTTTCTAAGAATACAGTTTCTTTTCAGGTGTCCTGGCCTCCTGCAAAACCAGCACCTTCTTGCTGGACAGCTTGCCGCAAAGTGGCCCGTCCGACCACATGTCCAACATCTTGCTCTTTCTCTTTTTAACTGGGTTGGCCTTGTGTCTATCCTCGGGGGAACCTGTCCTCTATTCAAGCGGTTCGCCCACCCACTGGTCCAAGTTTTTATTTCTCCCTTTTTAACTGGGCCACCCTCCTCTTAATTCTGGGGTGGCCCGCTGGCTTTTCCCTGGGCCGGTCTCTTGGGTTCAGCCTTCTTTGTTAATATCGGCGGGGCACCCTTCTTCAGCCCGCACCACTTGGCCAGGTGTCCTTTCTTACCACACCTGGTGCATCTGTCCTGATTGAAGTCTGGGGCAACCCCCACTTCGTCGGACATTCCGCTGCCCTGTGGTCCTCGTACCCACAGGTCCAGCAGACCAGCCCGTATCGACCCGGCGTGGGCTTATAAAAGCCATGCCTGGTCGACCATGCCCTTCTATTGGGGTCCTCCTCCCATAATTCTGCCCGATCCACCTCTTCCTTAACCCTCTGATTCCACACGGGGCTCTTCCGCTACCCCCCTTCTTCCAGCCTCTTGACTTGGTATCTGCTTCTTCCCACACCTCTTCACTTTATCCCACACCCCTGGCTCTCCCTGGCCAGCTCTATCGCTGCCGACAGTCTGAGCGGTCCTTCTTTCAATACGTCGTGACGAACACGCTCGTCGCTCAGCGCCTCTACATACAGGTCCGCCAGTTGAGCCTGCATAACCGCGTTATCCCTGACCACTTCGGGGAATGCCAATGACGATAGCTTCCCCGCTCGGGCCCCCAATTCTCCCGGGGTTTCATCCCGTAGCTGTGTCAGTTTTAAAAGGGCCCTCATGGCCTCTATGGCCGTACCTTCGTCGGCGAACTCTTTGGTCAGCAGTTTTTTTATTTCTTCCCAAGCCAAGCGGGGATGATTTTCCAAGAGCCCCCCTACGAACTCAGACGCTTTTCCCTTTGTGGCATCGTCTGCCAGGTACAGGGTTTCTTGGTCCGAGAGCTCGTAGATGGTTCGGCTCTTCTCGAGGATTGCCAGCCAGTTCCTAAACTCCTTCCCGCTGCCATCAAATACTGGGACCCTCGGTCCACCCAACAGCTTCCTTAGATCCACTGACAACCCCCGCCCTACTTCTTCTTCACCCCCCACTGCTCTATCCGAATCATAATCTGACATGTCTACAGAGAAAGACAGTCTATACAGCAACAATCGAGGTTGGGAAACAAAACAAGGTGTCCTACCTTACAGACGATTCTGTTCTTTCTTTTCCTTTGGTCCCGGGTCGTTCTGAGTTCTGTCTGAATTTTCAGCAACGGCGGTCGATCGTGGTCTTCTCAGGGTTGAAATCCCTCGGTCACCACGGCACCATATGTAACGTGGTTGTCTCAGGGTTGATCCTGGTCACGGCACCACTTGTGACGGTTACACACCTGGCCCAGTGTCGGATCCTTTGGTTACGGCGCCAACGGTGACGTCGCTCCTCCTGGTCGCTCCTCCTGGGTCCCTGGGTCCCGCTCCAACCCTTTGGTCAGATGATCACCAGCCTCGCCTTTCCCGACTCGCTTCCAATACCTGGTCACTAAAGCAACTATACCGATCTCCGGTCTGTCTACCCACGCTGTGTTTAGATCTTAGACAGACGGGACCAGCAGGGATTTGGGCCGATACAAGTCGAGTCCGACGGGGGTGGCAAAACACAAATAAAACAAAACTCACGACACTAAACAAAATTGCTGATAAAAAGGGTAACAACCTTTTATATCTTAATGTCCGTTACATAAAAAACAAAATTGTTCTCAATTCCCGACCCGCTCTGTGGACTATGGCACCAAGCTTCTATCACACAATAGAAAATGTCGAATTACCTACTTTCTAGAATCATGTATGTATGTCGGAGTGTGGTTCAGTTCGACACTGGGGCTAATTTCTATCGATCATTCGCAGTTGATTCTTCTCTCCGACTTGAGTTGTATTTCTTCTTCTTCGTCTGCTTGGGCTGGTAGTTTTCCTGTTTCAACTTGGTGGAAGATTTCTTGTTTCAACTTAGCCGCAACTCTCTGTCGTCTGAGGTGGTCTCTTCTCACTGCCGTCCGGGGCTGAACTTTTAACTTCTCATCGACTTTCGGCTTGTCTGCATCTCCAATTCTTCTCAGGCTTTCAGGCAATCTTCTTCTTCGTCTACTTGGGCTGGAAGTTCTCCTGTCTTCGACTTGGGCTGGAAGGATTTCTTGTCTGAGGATTCTTCTGCCCGCAAAGGGGCGAGTGAATCGGGCCTGATGGCCGCGTTCAGGCTCTATCCCTGCCCGCGGTCCAACTCTCAACTCCAACTGCAACTCCAACTCAACTGATTTCTGTCGACTGGGGTCCTGCTTTTATTGACGCCGCAACAAACTGGGGTGGGTCTGTCGGCGTCAGGGTTTTCTCGATAATTCCAAAAACTGCATTAATTCTGTCTTCTCCATTATCGCTATTGTTTTCGCCCCTACTTCCTCATAGTGCCTTTGGTGGGGCGGCGCACATCCATCTCTTAGTCTCTCGTATGTCAGGTGACCGCTTTAACCAATGGTTCCTGATCGGGCATTTCTTTCCTTCTCTTCCGCAGATCACGTGACCGTCTTCGACCAATCGTTCCTGATCGAGCATTTCTTTCCTTCTCTTCCGCAGATCACGTGACCGTCTCCGACCAATTGTTATTGATCGAACATCCTTTCTCCTCTTGTTGCGGGCGTGGTTACATCGTTCTTGTTTTTAAAAAAAAAAAACAAAATCCAATTTTGCCTTTTTTTTTTGCACGTACATAAAAAATGACAATCTTGGCTTTTCTCTCACCTGGACTTTGTCAAACAGCCCGCCGCTAATTAGACTTGACTTCAGAAAGGATCTTTTCCGCCTTCTTGGCGCCCTCTGTGAGCCAAAAGCAACTGTCCCTCTTTTTACCTCTTTGTTTTTCCTGATAGTCGAAAATCTTAATTATCTACTTTGAAAATGTCTCCACTTTATTAACGTGGGTGTCCAATTCTTAACAGGTCAGGATCTGTATATCGTTCCACCGGTCACTCCCCTCAACCCAAAGACACTTTTTCTCTGATTAAGATTGTTTCATTGTTCCCAAAATTTCTCTTTATCCAAATTGATAAGGTGTCTTTCCATGCAAAAGTAGGCTAGGTGCTTTGACCGATATCTGGCTTCCATCAAGCGGCCCGTTTTGATATCATGTCTTTTTTTCCCTTTCTTTCTTCTTATTATTTATAATTCTATTCTTCCAATTGTCTTTCGAAAATCGGTCAAGACGCTGACCTAAATCTCTTTCTGACTCCTATCTCCACCCTCAATTGGGTCATGCATCATACAACTCTTTTTCTCTCTTCTTCTTTCTTTTCTTTTTTTTTTCTTTTCTTTCCTTCTTCTTCCCTTAAGATCGTCTAGTACAATCTTAGTGAGTTATTTTCAACTCAGTTATTTTCCGTTTTAAAAAAAAAAAATCAACAACCTGTTTAGTAACCGAGTAAGAAAAAATTAAATCATATTTCTATGAATATTTCTAATAATGCAAGGTGCCACACTTCAAAAGAGAATACCGTATAGGAATTAAATCTTATATATATTTTTCAACCAATAAAATCCTACCAGGTTTGTTTGATAAACAATTATTACAAGGGCAAATAGCTCCAAAATACTTGGCGAGCGTAGTTGTAGACCTAACACGTGTTATTTTTTAACCATTTAGAAAATAACAATAATAACTCTTTTCACCACTCCCTCAAAAAGATTTTCACAAGGTAGTTTGAAATTACTTTCTAACTAATGAAAATTTTGTATTGAAAAAGTTCACATCTCTATGTGAAATTAGATTTCAGATGCTCCCGGTGCTCAAAACAATTTGGGCCAGTTTGATGTACACGTGCGTACACAGTGGAAGAGATTGAGAGCCAGATAATACCAACTAAGGCCTTGTCCACGCACACAACAGAAGGGATTAACCAGCAGCCATCGCCTAAGCCTTTGTCTATGAATTTACAAGCACATTAGGCTGACCGTCATAAAGTATGTTCGTGCATTTTACATCACCCTAAGAACACTTAATTACTTGATAAAACAAACTTTACCACAAGAAAAATTGAACATTTTTATTGCTATTGTATATTTCTGAAAAGAATATATAAATGTTATTTCAACTGACGTTCTACTTTCCACTTTCCCTTTCTTTTTATGTTTCATTTAAAAGATGTGTTGTTGTTGTTAAATGTTTGGAATTCCGATACTAGGATAACAACAAAAACCTGGACAATCCAGATCCCAACAACAGAAAGCCTAAAAAATAATACCGCAGTATTTTATGACCAATCACTGAAAGAATGTTCATTTGTTTTAAGTCTCGTGTTTGCTTTTATATTACTTTATAATAATGAGCTTTATTAGCGGTATACTTTTACTGAAACTTCATTCTTCTCGGCTAAAAGTTCTTTTTTTTTCTTGTGAGCCTAATAGTACTCCACTATTTTCTACTCTATTGGGATAAATTCGAATAAGTAATTAACGACGGATGAAGAATGGATTCGCCGAAATATTGTGTTAACAATATTAACTAAGTCTAAAAGGTTCAAGCGTCCGTACATTCTTGGATATGTTGGTATTGTTTTAACCATTTAACCCCAAGTAAGGCAATAAAGCCACTAAGACGTAAAGGGTCACTGAGTGTGAGAGAATATGAACAAAAAAAAACATTATTAAGAAGAGAAAACAATAAAATAATAAGAATTAAGAAGACGGAATATAACAATTGACATAGCATTTACATTTTTGAAGATCAAATTTGACTGGAAAGCAAGAAACCGGAAGAGAGTTCTACAAGCAACATATAGCCATTTCAACAGTAAAATGATGAAACCTTGCCTCTTTAATTCATAAAGTCTATGTTTTCCAGAGAAAAGTTAATCAAAATAATTACCATGAAAATATTTATAGAAAATCACAGGGAAGCTATGTTACGGTAGTGGGAAAGTAACTGAAGTCGTGATGCTAGGTCAGGACCTATAACATTGCAGATTCTTCTTTGGATTTTATCAAGAATCGCTAAAAAATACATAGCAGACGCACCAGGCCAGATGTGACAGCAATATTCAGTGCATGTATTATTTTAAAATATTTTTTATTTGCGCCTTACACACACACACATACATACATACACACAACCTGTTTGTGTACTAAATTTGATAACAGTAACACTCTTTCAAATTTCTATTGTGAAAAGAAAACTATTTTTTCTTCTGAAACGAGCTTTTAATGCAAATTAAAATTAAAAAATTGCTCCTTTCTAGCTGAAGCGATTACCACGTATATCCATTTTGTTAATTTCATCAACACTTAACAAAATACTTTATGATTTATTTATACTAGGTAAGAAATCCATGTAATTGTGATACAAAAAAAAAACAGTACAGGAATTCTTATTCTTGATTGAGAACAGAGGTGGTCACGCTTTCAAATTCTACAAAAAATGAATAACTGTTTCAAAATTTTTATGTTAAGTTTAGTGAAAACTATCAATTATTTTATAAACAATAATTAATTTACCTGCTGAAATAAGTGTAACAGTCGCCGACAGATTTCGGCGATTTTCACTCTCTTTTTTAGTCATTTTTCTTTCTTTAACATCGAATATGAAGGAAAAAAAACTGAATTTAGCAATTCTATTGTCATTTGAATCCGGTTTATATATTAAATTAATTAAACATGATGCTGTATACATTTGTGATAGAATTACGTCTAACCAATCAATATTTGTTTAAATGAGTTTACTTTTTACAGGTTTTAAATGACTGAAAAACTAAAAAAGGAAAAAAACAACAATCACCCCTTCATACAGTCTGGCATTTGAGAAAGTATTATTAGAGTGAGCTCCCTTGAATGGTCTCACCTCTTCGGAGATAAATTTTGTACATAAACAGGGATTTTCAAAAATATTTTTTGGAGGTAAAACAGTGGGAAGAATTGAAAAATATATTTTAATGAAGATTTTAACTAGTTTTTGTTTCATTTGATGTAAGTATGTATTTTCGAGTATATCTGTGAGTTCTTACTTATCGTTACGATCTGTTGTACAGATTTGTGTATAAAGCATAAAAGTTAAATCGCAACTAATTGTCCACATAGACACACACGCAAAATATGAAAAACAAATCCAGCAATAAACATTTTAAAAGAGGTATTTTTTGTAATAAGTATCAAAATTGTTTAAAAACTTATAACTGAACCTATTTCTAAATTTCTGATGATACTTTTTGACACGTGTCATTCCACTTACCGATCAACAAATGTCATCGGTTAAAAAAATGAGCGGACTTTTTTTTTTTTCTAATAACGTTTTTTCTTTTTCTTTTTTCAAGTTCAAAATAACATGTAATCATATTCCTACGAAGGAGATTAGTTTTTGTTTACCTGTATAAACAATTCAAAATGTTTACGGAGAAGAAAGGATTGAAATACCGAAACATAATATAAAAAAAAAACACAACAACAATATTATTTTTTGTAGCTTCACTCTTCGTTTATTTTTACAAAAATCCTAAACCCGGGCATAACAATAATGATTCACTTGCTGGGGGATGGGCCTTGTTCACGAAGTTTACATTTGTAAAGAAATTAAATTAAAATCTTTTGAAACGCTAAAAAAATGGACTCACTATTGTCAAAAAAATTAATAATGCCATTTCGAACACCATTATTAATTTGGGGAATATAATACATTTTTAGCGATTGTAAAATTAGATTGTAAATCGCAAAGAAAAACGTTGCATTATTGGTGATAAAAAACACAACGCATTTTTTTCTTTATTTTTAAAGGATGTCATTTTTTCATCGTTCTTTTTGTTTTGTTTTGTTTTTTAATAAATCACTTGAAACTAAAAGTGAAAATTGACTAAAATTTAAAGATGATTATTTGTCAAATTTCATTTTTAGAATTAATTTCTCAAGCTGACTCTTCAAAACTGGACGCTATGCCTGACAGCTGAAACTAAAACTCATATTTTTGAAAAGTTTTATTTACTTTTAGTTTTTAAAGAAAGAAAAGTCACTTTTATTCTCAACATTCTTCGTAACAACATTAAAAACATTTTTACTGGGGATTTCATAGTTAATCGCAATCTGTCTTAAAAGAATTAAGTTAAACATTTTTTAACTTAATTTTTTTAAGACTGTAAAACTATGAAAATTGGTTGAAACACTCAAATTTTTTAAGTGAAGGAATTAATTTTAACTTTAAAATCAATTCCTTAATGAGTTAAAAATTTGAGTGTTTCAACCAATTTTCATAGTTAACTGAATAGGCAATTCTGAAGGGCCTTAAAGATGAGTCTTTCAAAAAAAAATGATTGAAAATGGAGTTATAATATACTAGAAATAATTTTACTGAACTTGTTACAATACATGAAGAAAAAAATTTAAATTAAATTTTTTGCATTGTAACTTTCACAAAACAAAAAAATATTTGACAATGACAGCAAGCAAAAATAAATAACTGCCTGTCAGCACATGTTATATTTCTCTTGGAGCTGCTTTGTAAAAGTATACATATTATTGACTGTTTTGAAACTTTTTCGTAAACATTTTAAACTTTAAAGTAATGTATTATTTATCAGGTGTTTTTTTAATTTATTATTCTTGACAATATTTTATAAAAATGATAAAAATGGTTAGTATTTTGAGATTGGTCCAATCAGAAACTGAAACAGAATTTTGATTATTTATTCTAATTTACCATTAGAAAGAAGAGAATTCAGTTAAAACATAGGTAAAAAAAACATATCTTTCTAGATTTAGTAGAAAAGGGTTTTACCTATTTTCTAATGAAAATCTACCTGCTTCTATGATAAAAATGTAACTAATAAAAAAAGAATCAGTAAGTAACTGATTCATAGCAAAGAATTTCTTGAAAAACACTGCAATATTAAAGGCTCCTGCAATTTTATGTGTATTTACAATATCTCAGAAGAATTTCTTATATTTAGTGATTATAATATAATGTATATAATAATCACTAACTATATATTTCCTCTATTATTGGAAAATAGAATAATTTTTCCAGCTGTATTAATTTTTTTTAGTTGTTTGAAAATGGGTGAGATGAAAAGACTAACTAAAAATATGTATTTTCTTTGCATTCTCAATTTATCCTGATAAAAAAAATAGTTCAAAAGAAAAACAAATATTTTCATGTATCCTTCTTAAAAATGTGCTATGATGATTAACTTAAATTATTTATCATACTTTATACAAACCAAATTAACTACCATGCAAACACTATTAAATAATTTGATTTAAATATAATCCAAACAACTGCTGCTTAACTAATGTTTGAGAAGGTGTCAAGCAAAAGTTGATATATCATAAATTCTGAAAATATTTGTGTATGTCTTGAAGACAATTTTTACACTAAAAACTGGCAACATAAAAAATAAATATACATGTCACTCTGTAAAACCTTTTTCAAATATTTCTGCATGGATTATTATTTTAAAAACAATCACTCAAATTTTAAGATTGCTGCCAATAAGTAATGATTACATATTTTTACCACAGTTTTTACTATTTTTCACAATAACTTAGCTTGTTACACTATAAAATGTTAAATTATATATAAATTACAGAGCAATGTTTAATCTTCATACTTGTAAAAAAAAAAATGGTGTCAAAAGGATGGTTATTCCCTTGATACTGCTATTACTGTATACACTTCCTTGCCAATGTTTATTTACAATATTATAAAAATATGTGAATCAAGTACAATGAGATGTTTATTATTTACATTTTCATAAAGATTTATCATTTACCATTTTATAAAGAAACAAATCTTAAAATAAATCTTTTTATTCAAAAATTTATAAAAAATTACAAAATTATCAAAATATATAAACCAACTACAATACAATATTATTTACCATTTTATAAATAACGATGGAAACAAGTTTTTATTCATAATCTTAAAAAAATATCAATGAACTATAGAATAAGAAAATTTTAATAAATATGATTTTCTAGACATAATACATTTTCTACTCAGGTTATTTTATATCACAGATTCCCTCATTTTAATTTTCCAATGTTTTTTTTTATAATCGTGATCTAGGATCAATGATGACTAATCAATAGAATTCCTAAGCCTGAAACACCAATAATTATAGGTTATCCCACTTTCTAGTCTTTTTTTTTTTTTTGAAAAAGCTTTAAATTGTTACTAATTTTTTAAAAAATGCCTAGAAAATCTGCTGACAGATAAAAAATATAATAAATAGTGTTTAATATCTTATCAATTTTCAAGATTAAAGAAAATGTATAAATCTATTTTCATGTTTGGGTTTATAAAAACAAACATTGCCAAGGGGCTCAAAAGTGTATAAAGTGATAGCAGTGTCAATTGAATAATCATCCTTTTGGCACAACATTTTTTTTTTTTTTGGCAGGTACAAACATTGCCAATCATATTTTCTGAAATGTTGATATTTGAAAGCAAATGTTTAGATTGTTCCTCTTGCATTTCAACAAGGGCAGATTTAAGAATATACAATATGAAAAATAATTTTTACAAGATTAAAAGAAACAGAAATAAATGTATACTAAAAGAAAGCAGTTAATTTATATATGTTATGCATTTTTATAATTATCTTAAACTAACTGGTGAGCATTTGATAATAAAAAAAATAATTTCAAATTCTTCATGTTGTCTAAATTATAAATCTTTTTGAAAGATTTTTTTGTAAAAGAAAATTAAGATAAATTCAAAGAAAAAAGTGGGATACAAATTCAAACAAATTTATTTGACTTTTGTTGAAAATAGTCATCTGAAAGTTTTATTAAAATCTAGTTAAAAAAGAATTTTGTGATAATTTTTTTTTTGTTTTGTTTTTAATCAATTCATCCCTGAGCAAAGTGATAAAGCCACTAAAATGCAAAGGGAGTAAGAAGACTTGTGAATAAGTTATCTTCATCAATCTCTTGGATATGTTTTAACACATTGTCTTCCATGTATGGGCAGCACTTAAATGGGTGACCTTTTGGAAAACCAGGTGCTGTAATTTACATTATTCGGACTATTGCCTGTTATTCTTAAGTGGTTACCTATCTAGGTATTGACCAGGCTTGATGTTGCTTAACTAGTGATCATATGGGTACTGATGTTTCAATGTGATGTGGCCATAAGCCAATCTGTGTTTGGTCAGTGGTTCCAATAAGCTAATGGTTCATTGAATGAAAACCAGAATTGTTGCTTTACTGAAGGAATGCAGTTTATCTGAATGGCAGTATAATGTTATACAAAAGTCAGGGAAAATAACTGAGGGATGAATAATGATGCTATGAATTTATATGAATAAAAGATTTTGTAAAAAAAAAACCTAGAGGCTTTTATATCAACTTGATTAGGATTAGTTAATTAATCTTTTTGTGTAAATTGCTTAACAGACAAAATTATGAACAGTCTGATTTTATCAACTCAAAAATAATTAACTTATTGAAAAGTCATTGAAAATAAAATCCATATCCTGATTGTTTTTTTGTTTTTAAGCTTATCTAAACTTTTAGTTAAAGAAGAAAAATAATAATGGCAAAATCTGGAGACATTTCCTCACGTCTGTATGAGTGGGCAACTAAAGAAATGCAATTTCGCCCTCCACCATCCTGTCCTCGGATGCCCACAGCAGATGACTTCAGATTGTAAGTTGTTTTTATTAATATTGTGAATTAAATCTATAGAATACCAATTTGAATCAATTTTTTTTTTGCATGCATATTATATCTTTAATACTGCCAAGACCAGAGGCCTATAAGCAGTTCAGATTATGTGATAATGGCAGTACTTTATCTACAATCATATGCAGCACGTGGCAAAAGTTACACCAATTTTTATTTATTAACTTTTATTGAACAAAAATAAATTACATTAGAAAAAAGTAAACAAAAATAAACTGCAAGTAGATTCATTAAAGTATATTTACAAAAGTGAAGAAACCTAAAAATTAAAAAATGTACACATTTTAATATTTCAAGAACTTATGTTGACAAATACATAGGAAAAAATCTCCTTACTTAAAAAAAAGTTAAACACATTTTAAATTATAAAATATCTTTATAATTAAGTTAACTTTTATCTTCAGTAAAAGAGATGTAAATAATTTAATATTTATTTAGTCATACTAATGTCCTCATCTTTGTTACTCTCACATTTTGAACATTGTGTTCTCCAGCCTTCTTCAGGTGTCTATTAATCTTGGTAACTTATTCTACCTATGGGAATAGATTGTTCTCATTCCACTGTCTATGTCTAAGGATATCTTGTCTTGATTGTTTATCTCTACAACCCTGCCCAAGGATAGATCTACTTTTGATGTCACTAAATCTACTAAGCAATTCTTTATTCCTTTAGACCATTATTTCATCAGACAAAAATTAAGATAGAAAATCATTTAAAATTTACTTCATTCAAAAAATGTTTACCATGAAATTTTTGTTTGGTTCTGAAAAGTTATTTGGATGTTGTATACATTGAAAAGTGATGTGGACCCTATGACCTTTTAGATCATCAGGGTGCTATGCAAAGTAATTTCCCTTCATAAACTCTCTCAGGTTAATAGGGAGTTATTTGGCAGTGCCCCTCTCCTCTCTAATATGTGACAGGTCATATGCAGTTACATGATACTAGCAACATTTTCAGACATCTAAGATGGGCCCCAACTGCTCTGCTGTTTATCTATAGCCGGAGGAATTCCTGCTTCCAATTGGGCATTAGTGAAAACTGTCCCAGCTGGAGTTTGAACTTTGTTTGGCATTTCTATTCTCTAACTGCGAGGCCATGCACCCCTTTTACAATGATTAGATAATAATTCCACAGTGAAGTGCACTAAATGACTCATATTCTTAGCTAGAAAATTAAAATTTAAAAAAATCAAAACAAAATTGCTGTCCTTTTTTCATTATCTCTTAATCTCCCATCTCTTTTTAATATTGAAATCATTAATTCTGTATTATTTTTATTAGAATTGCTTTTAATCAAAACCTTGATATTTGGTTGCATTTGTTCAGCTTCATTGAATTTTTGTTTTGTTTATATTTATTCCATTTGATGTGTAACCATCTATAAATTTAAAAAAAAAAAAGAAAAGTTAATTTTATGAATAGACTATTTTATCATTTCCAGTAAAAATAGGCACTAAAGCTATTTTGCCAGTAAATATTAATGGTGTTTTAGAACTAAGAATATATTATATGTGAGATCGTTAGCACAATGGTTGTGTGAGCTGTATAAGCAGGACTTATAGGCAATATGGATTCTGTGGTTTGTGACTGTTGTCTTCACTGGGGGCCCCTGAAGTGTATTGGCAAGAGAACTCAAGGGGAAGTTTTGAATTTGAAAACACTGTTATGTCTGAAGTACTTAAAATATTAAGAGACTTCTATATTTCTTTTAATAATTGATGATGAATAAATGATTTTAACTTGTTTTAACAGTTGATGGGGGAAAAGATTTTAAATTATCTTAAGAATTGATGGTGAAAATAAATAAACTTCTGTGTTAAATCTGTGTGTTATTATTTTTAACATTACCTTAATAAAAATATTTACCAACAAAATAGTCCTTTACCAGGACCAACAAAATAGCTTCTTCCTAATTTGTATATGTATGTGTGTTGCAGGCTTACCAGAGGGCATATGACTGAGGTTTGGAAATATATTGTCCAGAACACTGTATCTGTGAAGTAAGTATCAAGTTTTTATCAAGAAAATTTTTAAGAGATTTATGACTGCTATAGACAAGATTCTTGGATTTAAATTGATTTTTAATCTCCTATAAACTTATGAAAACATATATTGTTTCATTTTTTGGACGGCCATCAGCTTTTCAACTGTAACTTCTCTTTACTAACCATTGAGCAATTTACATAAAAATTATTTCAGGATATTGTTATTTGGTAATCAATTGATTTTGACTTGTATAATCTTTATTATATTGCATGTGGGGAGAGTCTTGTTATTCTGAAAGGCTCTTTAAATATTGTGATTAGACAGCATTTTGTACAAATATTTGGATTGTTAAACAATGTTCTATTTACAGTTATATTTTTTTTATGACACTGGAAAAGTAAATTAAGTTTATAGGAAATGTAAATTAATACCTGTTGGATTAAACAATAAATTTGTACATTTTTGTTTTATTAAAAAAAACATAGCAAAGAAAATAGTTCTCTTGAAATTGTTTTATTTATTTTAATTTTCTCAGTAATGTTACCAGTGACCAATAAATTTCTCTTCCTCATTTTAATCACTAGGATAGATAGGTTCACCTATTGCCTGGTTCATGCTCTTCCTCTGTCCTTTTGGAGTAGAGGTTTATCCCATGTTTCCTGTTTAGGATTGGGTTTCTGGTTCCTTCTCTTAAAATCTTTTCATTCTCTTTCACTCCCAGAAACCTCTTGAAACCCAGTGGCATTATTGCCTTGCTTGGGGTGAATTGATTAACAAAAACAATATTTACTTTTATGTAATTTTTTATTTGCAGGACTCTCACCAAAATACGAGGAAATCTGAAACTGTATCCTATTTGTTTCATTTTGTAGTGAATGTTTTTTTTGTTTAACTCTATGGAATATTGTTTGTTGTATTTTTCTTATATCTTCAATTTTATGGTAAATGAGAAAAGCAAAAACATACTGGGAAATTTAAGAAATGCAATTCCTATGTTTTTCAAACAATTGTCTCAATAGAGCCCCAGCAGATAGTGATTTTCTGACATGCTGGTTACAAAGTATTCAAATTCATATTGCATTTGTAAACAAGTTCATTAATTACCAGGAAGATTTCTATCCAAAAGATACTAGCTTGTCTTAATGCAGATATACTTTTTAGGCAGGTGATTATTATTATTTATATCTTATTAAAATTTAAGTTTTTTTAAGACAATAAAATTTAATAGAAAACTAAAGAATTCTTTTATTTATAATACGCTTTTATCTTAACAATTTAATATTTAATGTATTGTAATATTTTAAGGAATATTTTGGTGTAGATAAGATAAATATTATGGGATGTTTTTTATTGCTTGTTTACATAATCTTTACTTCAAAACAAAGTGTTCAAAATTTAGAAAATGGGAAAAATTATATATATATATATATATATATATATATATATATAAAATCATCACTGTTAACTAATTTCATTCACATTCACTTTTTATCTATGAAGGGAACAGAATATGGACATTAAATCTATTCATTTGAATCTAATAGCTTAACAAATTCAACCCCAAATACTCTTTCCTGATTGTTTATTTGAGATTAAATGACATTATTTAAGATTAAGACGGGGCCGCTTCAAATTTCATTTGTTTTTAATGTCACTGGTGTAAAAAGGTATTTATTTATTAGCTACAATGTTTACTGTATGTTTTTGTTCATTCTGAATTTCAAATATTCCTTAACCCCAAAGTAATAAACAGAGAGAATCTTTTGCTGCTCTTGAAGCTGAGAATGAAGAGAAGAGTTTGAAAGTGAAGAAACTTCAATTAGAAATTGAGCACTTGGAAAAAGATCTAAAACAGATGAAGCAACAAATTTTATACACAGGTAATAATAATATCTATCTACCTATATATATATATATATATATATATATATATATATATATATGCTGATTTTGACCTAGGTACTTTGGTATTGCTGATGTTCTGATAACATTTTCTTTGGTTATCTTGTGGTATAGTAACATTCAAACTGGTACACTGTCTGTATCTGTGCTTTGTTAAACTCCATTGCAATTAAATCTCTTTCTGATTCACTCTGCATGTTAGCTGGATGTGATTGCCAAGAGGGCAGAACAAAATAAAAAACATCTTCGGTGCATAGGCTCTGAGCATCATGCCCAGTCCATGAAATAAGTTTTTGCAATGAAAGTTCCCACTGGAAAAAGAGAGATGACACTGGGGTGCCAGATCTGCTTAAAAGCAGACTACTCATAATGATCAACACCATTGCAGGCCAAAAGGCCACCTGCCAACACACAAACACGCTGTCACCGCCATCTCTCAACACAACTATTACCTCACCCAAGCTTCACTAATCTCACCTGATTCTTCACACATGGAATCCAATGGAGACCAGCTTTGACACTGTCACGCCCCCAGGTCCTACCACCATGATTTATAACACCTCAACATAATCACTGCACAACTGCAGGCCTTCCTTGTCTATACCAAAGAGAGACATTTTGATGATCAGCCTTAACCATCCTCTACAGGCCTAACCACACTCTCACCACCACAACCCTGTTTCTTTGATACAACATTCAACCAAATCCAACTGAAACATTCTACTCAGCCCACTACAGGCATACGCTCACTGTCACAACCACAACCCTGTTTCATTGATACAACATTTGACTCGGATCCAATTGAAATATTCTGCTTGACACACTACAGGTATACCCTTGCTGTCACCATTGTGACCCTGTTTCATTGATACAACATACAACCCGAATCCAACTGAAACATTCTGCATAACCCACTACAGGTCTATCAACTACACCCAAGCCTTTGTTGTCACCACCGTTCGGCTTCAGTATTTCAGTATCACATGACTGCCAATCAATCAATACCATCACAGACAATCAACACATGCGTCAAACCCAACTAACGGCTAAACCCACTCTTGACCTGTCCTGTGACCTCAACCAAATCAACTCAAGAAATCAGTAAACTCCTGGCACTACTGATGACATCATTACACCTAATTGCTTTCCTGACATTTCGCTCAACCCACTACAGGCACACCCTTGATGTCATCATCACAACCCCCATTTCATTATTGATATGTATATGTACCCTTTTTGTTAGCGCCATTTCAGAAGGGTCAAATTGTAGGCCTTCAAGAGGAATGGTCATTTTGATGAATTGCTGCACATGATGGACATGACATATCTATTTTACTTCAATGTTGGTAATAATGCTTGAATGAATATTCCTACATCTGGAAACTGTTGTGGACAATCACATAGTACAGATGTTTCCCAAGATGATCACATTTTAAGGGCAACAATAGTCTCCATAGCACAGGCCAGAGAATATGTGGCCCCATTAGTGTTGAAACAGACCATTGGTAATCCTTTATTTGCAGTAGGACCACAAGCATTTGTGCCTCTAGCCAGATTTTCACTTATGCCACAAGACTGTTGTACACATCTCCAGTGGTATTGTAAGATCATAGAATGATACTCTGTAGTTTACAGTGTTGAGAGCAAGTTCTGCCATAATGCAAGTGATGTCTGTTTGCAACTGTCATTGATAACCAAGAAGGCAGTCTTCAACTAATCACAGCCTAATAATCAGTGGCAGGAGCATCGTGACCTTTAAAAATATCCTATTTCATAGTTTCTACTTTCATACCTGACTCTCTTGTTTTATAACAGTAAGGTAGACATACATATCAAGTTATTCATATAAGAAAATAGAAATGCTCTCTAATGCAAACAAATTGTAAAAAGTCTTGGCTTGAGGCCACATCACATTGAAACATTGCTTAACTTTGGTGATTGTACGGGGGACCAATGTCGAATCTAGCCAGTAACTTAATGGGTAACCATTTGGGAATGCCAGATGCTGTAAGCTTGGATGTGCAGGTGATGTAATGGATAATGGTTTGGAGTTCCAATTTCAGTTGGATTCATTATTCACTTACATATAAATACCCTTGGGAAAGGTATAAATCCAAGTCTTCTTCTTGCAGCTATGGGGTAATTAGTTATAGTTGTATCACTAAATCATTATTATCTTCAAAAAGATAAAATAAAATTGCATACAAAATATTTAGATTTCGGCATTAAATAACCCATTATGAGATTGATATGCCACTAATCAGAAACAACCAACCAACAAAAAGTCTTCATACGACTGAGTAAGCTTATATATGACAACAAATGTGTTAAACTGCTTTAACTGAAGGATATTGGTGATAGTTTTACATCTGATAATGCTTTTCTTTTTCTTTAAATCATCAGAAGGAGAGTTGACAAAGAACAATGCTGAATTATTGAACCAAAAGAAAAAGACAGTCCTTTTACAAGAATTTTCTGCCCAGGTCAATGAACAGATGAAGATATGCAATTATCTTGAACAAGAAGTGCTGAAAAAAATGATGGTCTATGACAAGATGCAAGACAGGTAACCATTCCATTTTGCTAAATTTTACTTCAGATCAACAAAATATATTTTATATGAAAATATTAATTATCCATTTTAGTACTTGTTTAATATGATTGTAATTAGTTTCAAATTTAATTATAAATTTCCAATTTTTAACTTATTTTAAATTCCATTTCAAACTGGATAGTTACTTTGCCATGACCTTTAATTTATAACAGAAAATATGTTAAAGGCATGTATTTATATTTTTATTTATTTATTTTTTTGTTTTTGTGAGAAAAAAATGTCTTGGGAAGGACAAGTAGGTGTTGTAGATTCAATTTATTGACCCATCTTATCACCTTGTAATTTAGGCTTGGAGAGACTCTGTTGGGCTTATTTGTTTTATCTGTATTAGAACTGATTGGTATTGTTGGATTTTAGATCGGGGACTTTTTATTATTATTTTTTTATATTTTTAATTAATTATTAAGTTGTTTGTTTCTTTTTGTGTAAGATTTTGATTGGATGAACAGTCTAATAATTTGTTGAATTATCAAATAAATGATGATGATGTTTGTATTTATTGCAGCCAAAAACCAGTTTATTACAGTAGTAACAGTGTTTCCAAAGTGGAAACTGCATGTCAGGTATGTTAAAAAAACCCTCTATCCTTTAGCAGAAAGCAAATTCAAATAATATTTATCTAATAGTAGCAATTTATTTTAATATTGCAATAATCTGTATGGTTGCTTTATTTCCAAATTCCATACTCCAGCAATCTCAATGATGCCAAATGTCAGTTATAAAATTTACAATCAAATTGAAATAGAAGTTTATCAATTTTCATAAGAAAGGAGTTAATAATAATGCATCTCATTTTGTGAATATTTTTATTGCTGTTTTATCCTATGTTTTTAAGACAAGGACATGAGAAATTCTATATTTTCTTGTTATAAGTAAAAATGCTTTGTTTTAACAGAAAGCTGTTCGTGAGTGTATAGAGAGGATCCAGGTCGACTTGAATCAAATGAATCTGCCTGGTCGACCATTGTAAGTATAAATCTTCCTTTTCTATTTAAAGTTCTGTTGATTGTTCTTTAGGTACTGAATTTTATGTCAAACGAAAGCTTGTTATCACTTCAAAAAATGCTTGTTATATTCGAGGCTTTGTAGGTGCTGGTACTGGTAGTAACACCTTCCAATAATATCTGCACTAGTAATAATTGTTCAAGTATTAATCACCATATAGTATAATGATCAGAAGAGAATCATAATCTGTATAGTAGTAAAGAAGAGCGAGTGAGCGTATAGCAATAGTGGATAGACAAGAAGAGTTATCAGTGATCCCTACACTACTTCGTATTTATTCACTTATGCTCAACATGATCTACTTAATAATGAAATCGCCTGTGTTACTCACTGATGATGTAGTTTCGAACCAGTGTCAGGAATGACACTTATTCTTATACAGCATCATGAAATGCAAAAATAAGAAGTTCATGCAAAAATAAAAGCAGTTTATAATAATGCACATTTCATTCATTGTTATGCACATAAACTTAATAATAATGAGAAATGCAGCAAATATTACACAGAATACAAGAATATTTTTCTGACATTTTGGCTATGCCAACATTCTTCTCAAGATCACCACAACATGTATCTGTTCTCAAGAAGCATATGGACGTCAGCATTCTCTGTCCATCCTCTACACAGTGGAACTTTAACATATGGACCATGAACAGAGTTCATGAAAATTTGCTACCTTTAAAAAGCTGCCTTACTGAAATTCAGTCAACATCAAATGCAGATCAAACTATTGCAGAAGGAACAAGTATTTTTACCATACCTGAATGATGATAATTTCAGGTTTTGGTTAGAGCTTATCATCAGATTATGCCATATGTTGAAATAATTTACAACCAAATGAAATCTTGAGAAATTAGTGTGTCAGCGAATATATAACAGATTTCAAAACTGCTATTTTAGAAATAAGGAACTCAAAGTCTTCAAAGGCATGACAGAAGCAAAGGAAGTGTGCATATGTATTGATATAATGGACATATATTCTTCCACTAAACACTTAGTAGCTGCTAAATTTTTCAACAAGAAAAGCTTCATTAGTTTTAAGAATGAGCTGCCTACAGAAGATATAGTACTGACCATTGATGCATATCCCATGATTGACTAATAAAAGCTTGAAACTGAATAAAAAGTGTTTTATTGTAGATCCGATATGCATGACTATTGTAAATTAATGGAGAGTTATGTTCTTGGAAAAACCAGCACTCACTGGTAGACACATCTGGACTGTAGTGGAGGGTGGTTGACAAACCTGGCTGATGTAATGTTTTGACAAAAACCTTTGCATGGGGTATTAAATATGGGGAGTTGTGATGTTCTAAATAGTTGCCAAGTTAATCCAAATAGTACACTACTCAAAATAGCTAGATACTTTCTGGATAGACTGTGTGTGTGTGTGTATATATATATATATATATATTTTAAGACATTTTTTTTATGTTTATATGTTCTTTTTATAGATAAAATATTTAAGTAAATGCTCTATTTATAATAAACAGTATTAACGACATTTACTGGCCTGAATGTCTGAGAAATTTTCATAGAAAATATGTGTCCTCCAACAGGAATCGAACCTGTATCCTATACGGAACCATCATATAGCCTGACGTGCTTTTACTGATTGAGCCACAGAGGAGTGTTTCGGTTAGCAAGGTTGATTTTACTGTTTTTAAACTACAATTCTCCATGATTTTCTCTCATACATTCATATCTGCTCAATGCGTATCCAAGCGTAAACAAATGATGTCACACATTATGAAATGGACAAAGTCCAACAACTATTTTTTTTTATCTATAAAAAGAACATATAACCAAAAAAATGTCTTAAAATAATTGTTGGACTTTGTCCATTTCATAATGTGTCAGAGGACGCATATTTTCTATGAAAATTTCTTGGACATTCAGGCTGGTAAATGTTGTTAATACTGTTTTTTATAAACAGAGCATTTACTTGAATATTTGTATCTATAAAAAGAACATATAAACATAAAAAAAAAATGTCTTAAAATAATTGTTGGACTTTGTCCATTTCATAATATATATATATAATGTGAAGTTGATGAGACAGAGCAGAATTTTTTTTTTTTTTTTAATCAAATATGCGTGATAATGAAAGAATGACAAAAACATATGTACACACATATGTGTGTGCAAAAAAAAAAAATAAATCCCTGATCTAAAATCCAACAATACCAATCAGTTCTAATACAGATAAAACAAATAAGCCCAAAAGACAGACTCTCTTCAAGCCTAAATTATAAGGTGATAATCTGGGGCAATAAATTTGATCTACAATGCCTACTTGTCCTCTCTAAGACATTTTTTCTCACAATGTTTTTGTCTTTCTTTAATTATCAAACTTAAGAAGCCAAAAGGAAAACACATTTTCTTCAGTGGTGAAATGTATCTTTGATATATATATAAAAAAAAACTTTTTTCATTTCGTCTTATCTTCACTTTTGTTTCAGATATTATATATATAATAAATATACATATAAATTACAGATATGTCTGCTTATGTTATCATAATCCTTATTCAATCAACATGCCTAAGAGAGAATTTGCTGCCTAAATACACAAATATATAAATATATATTAGTGATATTTTTGTTTTGTCAAGGAGACAACGTACTTTGGACAACTGCAAGGAAAGCTGGCAGCAGAAGCTTGATCCAATTCTCCTCAAATTTTCAGCATTTGAAATCATTGATGCACTTGTGAAAGTAACTCTGGAATCTGTACAACAGCTAAAAGAGAAGACTACTCAAATTGACATTAAACAGGATGTTGCAGAACTGAAGTAAGTTACATGAAATATTTGTTCTGTTATTTTATAAAAAAAATTTTTTACAGTGAAGTTCACCCTGTACAAGTCCCGGGGGGTGGGGGCCACTTGAGGTATAGGGTTACAAAGTAAGAGGCACAGTTTATGCACATAAGTGGGAAAGATAACAGTTAACCCTAGACTTGAACAAGTTAAGATTGTAGTAATCAGGGAAACATTATCTTGGGAGTTGGCGCCTCAAAGTAGTGGTTCATGGGAAGAAGCTGCTTGAGTTGAACATACTTCTCACCAATGGAATAGAGGAAATGAGGGTTGTTTGCTACAATGTGAGTGGTATGGCAGGTCGTAGCCATGAAGGTTGGAACTGGTAGAATTAAGGAATGTAGTTTGACACCACTTTCCATGGAAATAGTGATAGAGCAGTGATAGTCTTTCAACATTTCATCTGTGAGAGTGGAGGTGCAGAGTGGAAAATAATTTGTCACCCACAAGAACTTGGAGACACTTTTGTTATCTATTGAAATTGGAAAGTGTGAACTGGGCAGCTCCTGCCTAAATATGACCCCAGTAGTCCATTTTAAGCTTGATCTGGTTCTTGTAAAGATCGAGGATAGCACAAGGAATTGGTACTTACTGGAGCAGTACAAGGAACCGACTATTTTTCCTGCATTTTTAGTGATGGATCATATATACAAGTTCCACTTGAGGTCTGGTGGTGAGTTTAAGGCCCAATAGTCACTTAAAGAAGTGGGGGGCCTCCCCAAAGGGACATCCATTCATTATGACTGGTGGTATTTCAGAGCCTGGTCAGCAATAATGGAATGTAACTAATTTGATTGAATGTAACAGGCCAGTGGCTTTGTTAGGGACAAGGTTTTTGATAAGTCTCAAGACTTCTCAAACTGTAATAAAAAATACTACTGAGATTGTGCCCAGTGAGACAGGGGAAGTCGGAAAGGGGATGTTCAGTGTCTTCTAAGATGAGTTGGAGGCAAAGATTGAGGTGAAAACCTTTACCTTATCTGTCAAGGAAGATATGACCTCAAGTCCATTTATAATAATGGGCATAGTCATTTTGCCTCTGTTCATAATTTGGTTGGTGATCTTCTAGTACTCTCTGGATCCAATTTGTTTGATTTCAACCTTGACCTGGACTGCTTGTGCATAGCTACACTCTTCATTTTCCAGAACTTTCATGCATCATTTTGAATGCAGTAAAAGACAAACTCCATTGCTCCTTGTGATAGATACTGAAATAGTGGCTATGGTGAGCTATGGCTGCAGTGCATTCAGGAATAAACCAAGGCTGGCTGTTTGGTTTTTGTTGAAATTTTTTTGAGGTATAAAACTCTCCATTCCAGAAAGGATACATTCTGAGATGAGGGCAGTAGTTTTGGAGGCAGCATGCTTGAAAAATTTTGAGAGAGGAGCTTCCACATACTTTTTTTTATTCCCATGAAGATAGACAACCCTTGAAGTACAACTTGTATGTGTTGCTCACATTGATGTGTATGTATTGCTTATATTGATGTGTATGTGCTGCTCAACATTTCAAATAAGACACAATAGTTTGAATAGCAATAAATGAGGTGATCTTGTATTGTTTTAAGAAAACTTTGGAAAAAAAATATGAACACCATTGCACTTTGTGAAACTACTGATATATTAATCTGAGGAGAAAGTTGTTGTTTTTTTTTTTTTGTTTTTTTTTTATTTTTATGAAGATCCAAGAGTAAATTGATGTTAGTCCTTCTTGATCGTGTTCCTGAATTAAATTTAAGTATCTCCACTATTTCGGCATAAATTTTCTATATTTAAGTTTAAAATGAATTTTTTACAACGAAAAAACATTCTTGAAGATTTTATTTTAGCTTTAAAAAAAGTTTAATCATTAAATTTATGATTTCCATTAATTAAACAATTCTGGTGTATTTCAGATAGAAACTATATACATTTGATTGTCAAATTTAAATTCAAATTTTTTAATTTTCTTAAAATCGGCCATTTTCTTAATTTTAAGAAATTTGTAAACAAACACAAATTTATCGATTTTGAAAATATTTAAGAAAATTTCTGACATGTTATTTTAATAAAATTAAAAAATTTAAAGTTAAAGTAATCTGATTTGAAAGAAATCTTTCTTACTTATAGCATAAAAAAAATAATATACAACCAATTATTAACGAGCGGTCCTGTTCATCTGATTGAACTATTGCTGGATTGTTGAATGACGAACCGATGACAGCTACTACTGATAACCATAAATGACATAATTTTTAAGTCTGAGTTTTTAAAAAATTTATTCTATTTGAGTATGACACACACTAATGGAAATACAATACATAAAATAAAATTATTTAGTGAAATAGTAAATGAAAAAAAGAAAAATTACTTTAAAATTTAAAGTTTACACTTTTAAAGCTGAATGGAAAATACAACCTGTAAGAAACGAAATGTTATGAAAAGGCCACGTAAAGGGACAAAACCCTTAGATCACGTGACCTTGTTATAATAATGGCAATTTCTGTATATCATACATGGAAATAAGGAATGTATTAAATAAAAAAATACAACATAAAAAAATTATTTTTAAAAAAAAGTATGCATAACTAAATTTATTAAACTTAGCAATTTTGGACTCGTAAATTTTTTTTCTACTTAATTACTACATCACCTCGAGGAACCCTCCTAATACAGAGCTTTACACGATTTTAAACTATTATAAATTATTATAATTAAAATTTCTTAAAAAACGAAAAAAAATTCTTGTAAAATTAATTATTCATCAGAAAAAATTATTTCTTCAGACAATAATGTCCTTAATATTACTTATTTACAAAAAGTAATTAAAAGCTTTTCTAATTAAGTAATATCATAGTTTTATTGATTCATTATTTTTCAATTCAGAGCAGATTTTCAGTTAGATAGCTCAAATTTGAAAAAAAAAGTAGGTTATTTACCATCTTCAAGATTCCTACTTTTAACAAAAAAAAAAAAATTCAGGAACCAAAAAGGTTTTGGGTGAAATTTCATTAAATTAAGTAAATGTGGGGTAACATATTTTAAAAAAATATATTTTTTACCAAAATTTTCTAAAAAAAAATATTTCAAAAATAATTTCATTCATTTGTGAATAAGTCCTGAAAATTTCATTAAAATCGGACAATTACTTGATTTTTACAAGAATTTCCAAACCAATATGTTTTCAACAGAAAAAAATCGCAAAAAAAAAATGTTATTTTCTGTGATGCCGTGATGATGTAAACAAAAGAAGAATTTAACCAAAATTTCGAATGTGTTAGAAAGGATTAAAAAATTTCAAAAAATAATTAAAAAATACTTTGGTCTTTCATCTTAATAACATAAGCATTTTGACGATAAAACTTTATTTTAGTTAAGTTTGTGGCATTTTCATTACGCTATATGCTGTTTTCCCGCGAAAACAGTGAACATGCTTTATTAAATTCATTTGGATCAATTTGCATTTCTGGAATCCTTTTTTTTTTTTTTTTTTTATAGTAAACTGAGCTTTTTTCAATTTTTAAAAAATACTAATTAATGATATTGAATGATTTTGAAGATGTGTAATATTAGAGTTTGATGAATGGCTGTCTAGTGGTTGGGAGTGTTGAAATGCAACTCTAACATCTGGTGTGATTAAGAGATTTTGCATTATCCAGATGTAGAATAGTGAGAATGAGACTGTAAACAGAGATGAAGTTACTTCAGATGAAGAACTTATTTTGTCTGACCATATTTGTGTAGATAGAAGAGCAAGAATATTTTGCTATAATATCACCTGACTGATTGACTTCTCTGTTGCTCTGACTGACCACCGTGGCATACTGGTTACTGTTTCTATGTTTAAAGACATCCTGATATAGATTTATGTCATGTTGCCAGACTATATCCTCTACTCTCACTTGAATGTGTGCCCTTTGATTCTGCCATTATTCAATTGGATATATTACACAGGTAATAAAAGCCATTAGAATGCAAGGGCTTAATGGAAGTGAAAGAAACAGAGAGGACAATAAAAGATAAGATTCAAGAAGAGAATTAATAAAAGCATTAGGTAATAAAAGCCATTAGAATGCAAGGGCTTAATGGAAGTGAAAGAAACAGAGAGGACAATAAAAGATAAGATTCAAGAAGACGGAAGATAACGATTGACATTTCATTTAAATTTTTGAAGATCATAGTTGACAGGAAGCTGTCATCTTTTAAAATAAAGTTCCACTACTACGATTTGAAATATTTTCCTTTTTAATTTTATTGAGAAGTATGTGAAAAGAAACCATTAGCATACAACTTATGGTTACAATTAGCAATTACAGCAATGAAATTATGGGACCTAGCTGTCAATATAGTACTAATAATTAATTTAACCTATCTATGTATTTTCTCATTTTATTTTTGATATATGTTATATATATATATATATATATATATATATATATATATATACACTACAAAAACTATCTTGTTTTTTCAGAATTTCTCCTTTCAGAAGCACATTTGAAAGACCTGGAGCCCCTAGTTTATTGCAGAGTGTTCATCAGCTGATAACTGTGAGTTTAATTTTTACTTAAAAAAATGTTTCTTATAGTTAAATATTATGTCTCTTTAGTGATAAAATATTTTCACTTTGAAGAATAATCCAAATACACTAGCAAATGTTAGTTGTAAATACTTCACAGAGAAAAATATATATTCTACTGTTGCAGTTTAGTTTATAAAATTTTAAAAATAATTTTGAATTTATGCTTGCTTGAGTTTCAAATTTCTTGATTTAATAATGTTTCAAATAGACAGAATGTGAAATTTGGAATAAAAGAGGTGGTTCTTAAAAAGAATATAGTAAAATAAAAATTGTTGAAAATATTTCAAATCGTAGTTTTTTTTTTTTTTAAAATGTTAATTTTTTTTTTTTTTTTTTTTTTTTTTTTAAATTCAGACGACATCCATTCAACCGACGTCAGGTTTCAACCAAAGTTAAAGTATGGGAGGAAATTTCCTCAAAGGTGGTTGGAAGAAGAATATCTAATGCTTTTAATTTGTTGATTTGTTGGAACTGTGTAGCGAAAATAACCATATTTTAAAAATAAATAAAAAAAATAATCATCTTAGCCTATCTAATTCAAACTCAAACGTATTTATGAAAGGATAAGTCATTTTCTATTTGAATAACTGTTGCAGCTTGTTTCAAATAGACAGAATGGTTGGAATAAAAGAGGTGGCTCAATTGTTTTTTTTTTTTTTTGCAAATATACTAAGAATTTTATTTGCGCCCCACCCCACAAAATTAAATAAAAAAAATAAAATTAATCTAATTCAAACTCAAACGTATTTATGAAAGGATAAGTCAAATAATATTATTTTTTTGCAAATATATATAATTAAATATATATATATATATAAAATATATATATATATATATATATATATATATATATATATATATATATATATATAATGCAATAAATATTTCTTGTATAACACACAGAATGCAAAACTACTCTGAAAATAGACAGACAGCTGTGAAGTGACACCTGGATTTAAGGCAGAGCAAATCTAGTTTCAATGAAATAGTTTTCCATTTGTCATATTTCTTCAAAACTTTGTCAGGATTCTATATCCTATTTTATACACATGCACAAACACACATATATATATATTTTATAAATCTGCATTTAATTTTTTTCAGGAGGGACATAGAGCTCACCTTTGTCGTTTTATGGAAACTGAAAAATTGGCTAATAGAACCCGAGAAATTCGGCAACAGATGCAAAACCTACAGAACACCATTGACATGAATTTAGAGGAAATTTTTTCTGAAGATCCTGAAAAATTAGCAACAGCCAGGTCTGTATTTTTGTTCTTACTTTAAAAAAAATGTTGATCAGAGAATGTTACTTCTTAAAACAACATTTTTAAAGAGTGTAGAGTATTTAGGGGTCAACAACTTCTTTGCCTTCACAGGCCAGATCAAGTATCAATGACTGATAGTGGACCAGATGAAGGCCATAAAAATAATTATGGAAAATTACATGTGTTAAAATTTAATCACAAGTGTTGACTAAAAAATAATTTATATTACCCGAAGATGAATGTAGCAATCGAATAATATCATTTATTCATTTTAAGACATCACTGGAATACATTGTTTAAAATATCTTAAAAATACAAACAACCAAAAATTAATGGGAACTTGATGTTTTTGTTCCTTGAAAGCTACTCAGTATTAGGCTTCAAACTTGTTGATGCCAAATGCAAGATATTATCATGATGATTGTCAGTTGTTCTTAGTTTGCTTCAATTTGGAAAATAATTGCTCACACTGATAAGTGCTTTCAAACAAAGATACCATCTTTTTTGCATGATTTACTAAGTTGATATACTTCCCACTTGGAAAAATATATGTTGCATAGAAATCAATCCATGAAACATGTTTACAATGAAATTTAAATCTCAATAAGTCATCACACTGCATATCAATCAATTCCATTTGAAAACATTCAGATATGGTTTCCAACTTCACATCAGATAGTAGCACAAACAATTTTAACTAATTTGCATGCAGACGAAAGTCAGCAAAATGTGATGTAAATTAATTTCTCAAATCCTGGATTATATTCACAAACACCTCTGAATTATGTGAAATGATGGAAAATGCATATAATTTTTATTTCAACATTGATGTTCCCACAACTGTAGAATTTTCTCAAAAGGCAACAATATAGCTATACATTTCATTTACAAGCTGAGTTTTACCTTAAAGTTGTAAATTTCAGTTATTTAAATGAATCACAATATCCACAATAATTGCCAAAGTTTCAAGCCAATCAGGATCTTGAAAATGTGAATTATCCACACATTTGCTTTCAAGAAATATTGCCACCTCTTTGTGTAAAGCAAGTACTCTTTTTAGCATTGCAGAAATAGGCAAGGTCACCATATTCTGCCTCAGTATCTAGCAAAAAGTGTTTAAATTGATGGTGATTTCATCCACAAGATAGGGTCAGATTCATGGCCTTCACAACAATATTGCTAACATTCTTAAATTTCAAAGACTTGGCATGCAATATCTCTTGATGGATAATGCAATGAATTTTAACAAGTTTATGATTTCAAGTATTTGCATATGTTCTTGCAGTAGTGCAACAAAGCCTTTTTTTCTCCTACTAATGTATAACTATCAGTTATGAAGCTAATTAGCTTTAAAAAAATCAAACTTCATTTCTGATATAATTTTCAACAAAGCTTCAGAAATGTCTGCTCTGGTTACAGTTTCCTTCATAGGAATGAAGTGAATAAATTCTAA
Organism: Acanthosepion pharaonis; assembly: GCA_903632075.3. NCBI lineage: Eukaryota > Metazoa > Mollusca > Cephalopoda > Sepiida > Sepiidae > Acanthosepion > Acanthosepion pharaonis. The sequence goes on from CAHIKZ030000624.1 coordinate 2,721,655, forward strand.
ATTCTTCAAAGATCTGAAAAGCTGAAGTCACTCCTCTCAAAGGCAACAAGTTATGAAGTGTCACTTAAGTCTGTACTCTCTTCAACTGCAACTAAAAAATATTGTAATTCACTGCAGGTGTTGATTTTTAACATCTGACATTTCTTCAGCCTGCCGTGTGACTGTCCTCAGAGACGGGCTAATAGTTTCAAATAAAGACTTTTTTTCTGAACAAACAGTATCCAACATTGCCAGTAAGTATTCTGTAAAAGGTTTCATCTTTTCAGAAAAGTGTTTTGAGACTTCATAGCTGGCAATTGTATTTGCCCCATTTTCGCCTTTGCAGATGACGTTTGTTTTTCAAAACTAGACTTCAACTGCTCAACTTTAGCTTTCCTTGTTTGTTTAGTAAATTTCCTAAAATTTTCACAATGGTGCATCTCATAATGTCATTTAACATTTGCTACCTTTTTCACAGCAATGCTATCTAGATGTATGAGACAAACTGGGTTTCCACTGTGCTCGATGAAGAAGTAATCTAATGTTCATTTTTGTTTTGCATTCATCATTGAAATCTTTTCAACTAAAAATTAAAGTTACATTACAGTTTTGTACAACAAAGAGCTGAATTGCAAGAATGCAAAGTTAATTTTATAAATGTTTAAACAAATTAATGATTGTTTAAATTGTTTTTATTTTTTTTTAATGACAGGCATTTTATTATATTCAAAAGCCTTGTCTCTCATATTACAATAAATTTTAAATAAACACCAAGATCAATCAAAAATATTCATACCAAAATTTGTGCAACTCAGCTGGCCAGAAAATCACAATTTTCCATGTTCACATGCAGGCACTGATATGCAAGATTCAACTTGGTTTGAGTCAAGTCAAATTTTAAAATAAAAAAGGATGATTTACAGTATTTTAAGAATAGAAAAGCAAAAAAAATATTCATTGCAAAGCAACCATATGATAAATAATTTTTCTGACAGGACTTTTCTGACCTGACTAGGACTGAATTTTCAAGTAAATTTTGGTACTGGACTGGTCCAGTCCAACAGAGTCCAACTTCAACCTCTGGTCATGACTCGCCTTGACTCATAAGTCTAATGGATTGAGTCAACTCATTGGGCATCAGTTCTTTCAGGCCAGTTACAATCCCTTTGTGGGCTTGGTCCAGCCCACGGGCTGTAGATTGTCAGCCCCTGGCTTAGTATATCTTTGTGAATTTCTTACTGGACTAAAATTCTTGAGAATGATTAGAATTCAAGAAAATGAAACTGCAATTCACTTGTCTTGCTAATATGTCATTCAAAAATAAAATTAGTAAAAATTTACACAAATGCTTGTTTTTATTATTTTCTGAAGAAACTAAAAAGATAACCACAAATTTGGCTTAATTTATTTTATCAGATATTTTAGATTCCATTTTTTTACTAATTTTTAAATAACGTTACCATTGAACATACTCATCTGTAATATTACATATCTTTATAAGCAACTTGAATATTTCACATGTTGAATTAATATTAGAATTTTTCAAATAGCCCTCTATATAGTAAAATAAAATTTAATAAAAATACATTCTCTCTTTCTCTCACACTCTGAGCCAATCACAGTAAATGACCTTGAAAAAAAGATTTTGTATTTTACTGGTAGAAGTTCAAAGAAAAATATTTTCTTTGCCAAAAACATTTATTGCATTCAAGAGTTTCAAAGCATAAACTTAAAATAATTAAATTCTAAAAAGTCATTATCATTCAAATGATTTTCAGACAATTGAATTCATTCCTTTTTATTTTTGTGATTTTTTTGTTCCCACATTTCATCCATACATTCTATGGTTTTCTTCTGATGTGATTCCCTTATGAAAAGGTATGGTTTCTCTCTCTCTTTTTATAATACTTCAGTGCAAACCAAAAAAAAACAGTAGCCAACAGAAAATTTAATCATTAAAAGCAGTGTTGTAAAAGAAGTTATTCTCTTTTCAGTAATATGAGCAGCAGCACAGTATTATTTTTATATATTTTGACATTGAGACATTCTCTACTCTTGTTATTGTTGTACAATTCCATATTGCATCCCCTTTGAGCAACAAAATACTGCACTGGTCTGATATGCATTTAGCTGACAAGTTAATGCATACTGATTATTTCCATTTTCTCACACAGTATTGACATTCAAGCATCTTCCCAAACAATAATGTTTATCCTTCTCTCTCCAGATACGATCTACCAAATCAGATTTTTCTCTTTGAATGAAGAATAAGGACATTATGCCAGACTTTATATTCTTTGAACATCTAATAATAAGGTGAATAAAGTCCAATGGAACATTAATTTTTTTGTGTTATGATCTCTTTGGTCATGGCTTATGACCACATCATGTACAATCACCAAAGTAAGCAATGTTGAGCCTGATCAGTACCTAGATGGGTGACCACTTGGATATACCAGGTGCTGTAAGTTTGGATGTGCAGATGATGTAATGGATAATAGCTTGGAATTGCTAATTGGAGAGCAGAGTTCCAATTTCCATTGAGTTCATTATATTCACTTACTCAGGAAAGGTATGAATCCATGTTTTCACCTCCCAGCTATGAATTAATTAGTAAGACTTGTATTATCTCGATCAAATCCTTTGGTAAAATGGGTTAGTATGAATTTGTGCATTGGAATTTATAAAAGGAATAATAATTTTTCTATTTTCAAGGTTACACACAAAAGAGATATAGCCCATGTTGTAAATTCTATAACAGATTTAATTCTTTGCTTTAGGGAATTGATGAATCTTGAACTGCAGAATGTTATTCATGATGCAGCACTTGAATGCATTGAGGAACAGTCAAGTCGTCTGAAGACCGAGATCAACAAGGCTGATGTACAGAAGGAAATTCTGCAGAAGAAACATGAACAAATACAGACTTTTGAATCTGTGGTGGTAAGGTTCTGTGCTTGTTGTGCCTATTTCTTATGAAGCTGAAAATGCTGATTCTTTACTATTTGTATTTGCAGAAATATGCTTGTTACATAGTCAAATCTAAAGTAAGCATCTAGGTCTTGAGTAAGTTCTTTACACCTGTTTGCGAAATTAATAACAATAAAAATTATGCTTGCTCTACTAACATTAAACTAGAGACTACCTGATATGAAGTTAACTTTCCTGATACTGGATTGGTGACATTATTCATATGTTAATGATGTTACATAAGAGAGCCTTTTATTATTATCTTACACTAGCAGCATGGCCCGGCATTGCCCGTGCTTGATTCAAAAATCATACAACTCATACAGCAATCGCTATCACTTGATTTAAAATATTTTTGCCCTTCTTTGCCTTTAAAAGAGTGCCCTTTGCCAAGCTGATGTTGCTACATGCCTTACTTCTTGCCTATCTCACACTGCGAATTTTTTCTAAGCTCTATACTAAACATTAAATCTGTTACGAAAAAAGAACTAAACAAAATGAACAAAAAATGATCAGCTTTAACCGAATGAAAAAAGAATATTAACAACAAATACGTTCTCACACCCAACCCAGTTCTGCGGAATCAGAATCAACGTTGAGTTTAAGCAAGCGAATGAGCCAATTGGAGTAAAGTGCCATGCAGATTTATATTTTTTCCCCATTTGTGACGACTGCAGCTATCGAATTTTTTGCATGCTAGCATGCTAGTTAACATTCATGTCAGTCAGCTGTTGGCTCTCACACTGGCCAATAGAATTTTCCTGCCTATTCGTGGCAGCCAGCTATAGGCTCTCACTCTGGCCAGTAGAAAATGGCCGCAAACTACATGAAAACTGCTGTAGAAGCATGAAAAAATCAATTATTTCCACTATCGATGGGAGTTGGGAAATGCAAAGTCGGTCTTGGCCTTCCCGCTAACTTGGAACATGTGCATGTAAATTTTGGTGCAAATATGTCAAAAATTGCGGCCATGCATTTGTTACACACACGCACACACACATCCTGCCTTTTATAGATAGAGATTAGCAACCACTTTTGTTCAGAATTTTAAAGAATTATTTTTTATTTTACTTAAGTTTTTTAATACACAAGATCATGGTGTTTAGCTATTCAGAAGTAAATGAGCTCATTTTTTTTCTTTTTTTTTTTTAAATAAAATTAAATTTGAAATAGCCTTTTGCATAAGAAATCTACCCACAATCAAAATGTACTTGCTGATCTTTAAAAATAATACATATTTAAATTTTAAGATTACTATAGATGTGCATTGTTCATTTGTCTCTTTGCAACTTTATCATTCACAAATCATCTAATTGATTTACATATACTTGTCGTGCTTACATAATTTGAGACATATCACTGGTAAGTTTTGAAGATTCACTTTTGTCTCATTCAAAGGCTGTGTGTTGAGTAATATTGTTTATAAGGAATTTTGACTACAGATAGCATGTTTGCATAATATTTTTGGTAAAAGTTGTTACCTCTTTCATTAGAGTGCGAGGTTTCTGAAAGAAAATTTTGTAGCTATGACTTTGGACCTGTGGAAAGTTGGGTGATGTTCAGTAAATAGAATTATTCAGTCCAGGACAAATGGGGTAACTTACATGCAACTTATATATATGCTACTGTGATATTTCTATACATAAAACTTTTTGTGTTCCACATGTATACTTGCTAAGTTGTGGAAAACAGTAACATGAGTATTGTTTTACTTATATATACAAACACACAATTATTGATTTTACTTTTAGGAACATTGGATTTTTTAAGATGATTTAAAGAACATTTACATTCTCTAGCAAATTTTGCTTTCTATTGAGTACTATTTTTAGCAATGCCTTTTTTTTTTTTAGCAAAGAAAAAATGATAAAATCAAGCAGCTACGAAAAACCTACTTGCAGTCACAGAAGCAGCTGGAAAATTCCCACCGACAAGTAAGCTCCAAATTGACACATCTTAACATGCATCAGCAAAACTAGAACTAATCACTACATTTATTTTTTAATTATTAGAAAATAGGTTGCCAAATATTAATGGGTCTAACTTTATCATTTCTATTCCATTTACAAAATCATAGATATACCTTTTAAGACTTCATTGTTCTTCAACAGTCATATTCACCTTGAATATTATAAACCTAACCTAAAATTATTATTTCTCTGCTTAGAGATTAAACTGAATGTTGGATGTTTCTGTTCATATTGCTGCAGTTGATCAAGTGATGTTAATGGATTCAAACTTTATTTGCATTACAACTTGAATAAAGTAAATTATAATATACGGTGATGAAAATACGTATTCAATATATACTGAAAAAATCAGCTTGTCTAATTTACCTACATATATAGTATTTACCTCAAAATCACATCATTTATAAATTTCATATTTACGGTAGTCAAAAAATACTTTTATATAAAATTATAAAAGATGGATGAAACAAAGTATTCATTACTTAGCAGAATCAGAGCCTGATACTTTGTGGAAAAACCTTTAAAAAAGCTTCCATAGAAGTTCTTTAATATATTTTGTTCTTCCTTTGATTATGTGAAGTCATCTTGTACCATGTGATAAAAACCATTCTATACTATTACATTGCTTCCTCACAACTGGGATGGTCTTCTCTGGCTTGAATTCTTTGTTCTTCCAAATTTGACAATGTGACTTGAGACTATATTAGTCTCTTCAGACTAAAGAATATTCCAGTAGTCATTAGTTACATAAATTCTCCTTATCAAACTTCAAACATACCTCCACATGTAATCTCTTTTGAACTGGTACTTTTTTATGCTCTACGGGATTGCAAGATATGCTTTTTGTTATATCTGCGTTTTTCTGTTATAGAATTGCAGATGCTGAATTTTTCTTATTTCAGCAACCATATGATTATTCTGTGTGTATAAATGTAATGCTACTATGTTTTGTTAAATTAAGTTATGAAATAGCTTCCTTACAAGGAGAAAAGGAAAAAAGTGTGTAGAAAACAAAATTCTTTATTTTGAGTAATTTTGACAAATGTACAAAATATCCAATGAGATGCAAGGAAATGGTATGTAGCTTAACATGAAGAGATTGTTTATTCTGTTCAAATTCACCAAGATTTTGTGTAGCATGAGATATATATATATATATATATATATATATATATATATATATATATATATATATACCATGCACACACAATCCTTTTCCAATCAAGAAGCCTCTTCTCCACAAATTCTGATTGGTCGTTTGGTGTACATGTGGGCAAGTGGTTAGAACATTTGTTTTACAACCATGAGACCTGGGTTTGAATCTCACCATGATGCTTTTACCCTAGGAAGGTGATCCAAGTGTGCAGCAGCTTTTGAAAGTACTTGAAAACCATACCCAAGCCTTGTGAGCAAAACTGAGTAGATAGAAATGTTCAGAAGTTGTCATTGGACATTGTCACCAATTATTTGAATGCATTGGTGTTGTTTAAAATTTTGATCATGATGATTATACACTGTTTCCCAGAAACTGTAACTAAGATTCGCTCAACATAGTTGCAGTATAAACCACAGCTGGGCTCTGTGGGTATTGAACAAACACAAAGGAGCCCCAGTAGATGTCTGAAATAGGGATTGGCTAGTCGCCCTAGCAGACAATGCATTATATACAATGCATTCACATTTCCTTATAACATAGTGCAAAGTAGATGATCATAGCATTTAACTCCTTTGTATATAACTCATAAAAATGTAATAAACCATAGCTAATAATCTGAAACCCAACACTTTTCATCAAAGAAATTTCTCTTTCTTTTTTTTAAAACTTCTTTATCAGACATTGAATATAACTAATGTTATAGAATTTGTTAATCAGTTTACACAAGGATAATCATTGATTTTTAACTCTAATATAATCATCCTTTTCTCACTGTCACTGCATTAAAAAATTATGCTTAATCAGTTGTTAGCTGAAGATATGTCAATCTACCATGTTCAGCAGAAACATGACTTAGAACATTTCTGTTCCTCCCATTGTTAGCAATGTCCTTCAAGTTCAATTATCAAGTATCTTTTTGTATTTTACTGATGTTTTGAAAACTTGGACATGGTAATTTTTCTTTCTTTTCCTTAAAAATCTTTTCCAGAAGAAACAAAAGACAGATTGAGTTTGGCTAAGAATGTCTCTTTTGTATCTCTTTAGGTCTTTGAGTATGCAAGATCGTCTTTCTGTTCCCACTATCCCAACACCCAATGTCTTGTTGAGAAACTGAGCCATTTTGTGGCTGCAGAAGCTGAGAGGTTCAGCCTTATTTCCTTGCCTCACCTGATGATGGCTGAAACTGATGAGTGAGTTGACATTCTCCTTTTGCCAGGAAGTCTTAACATCCTTGTCACATGGTCTATTATTTTTTTTTATTTGTCTATTCAGAGAGATGCTAACCTTACCATGGCTATTGTTAGTAACTTTATAAAATTAAGAGCTCCAAAAATTAGACAAGCTACATTATAAAATTTAGTTTCTCACTTAGCCTGAATAATGGCCGAAGTGTGAGGTGGCATATCCATCCAGGTATATTGTGGTTTGTTGGGCATGAGGTTTGCAATATTTCTTATACATGCTGAATGGAGTTTATATCTGGTGAAAGTGAGGATTAATGGAGTCCGTGGAAGTTGGCTAAGTCTTCCTGGAACTAGATTTATCTCCCTTGTATATGCTGGAAGTTTGTATTGTATTATCTTAGTGGAACAAACCATCACTAACAGGAAACATGGTGAGTATAAAGGAAGGTCAATGATTAGTTAATGAGATTTGTATGTGTCACATCTATCAAGATGATAAGACAGACAGACAGACTTCAGTTTTCCTAGAGATCCTTGTGAACACCAACAAAACACACCATCAATTTGCATAACACCCTGCTGACAGTCTTGAGCTAGAACCTCATGATAACTTCTACACATGAATATCTGCCTAAAATAACTGGAGATATTGCTTGTCCAACCAGGTGATATGGTGCTAACCTTCAATAATCCACTGGTGATGTTTTCTGGCTCAGGAGAGGTACAGTAACTGATGCTGTGATGTTGGTACTGGTACCTTTATTGGTTAACAACTATGAAGCATCATAGAATGCAGGGTCTGCTGTGCATTGATTTAAGTAGCACCAACATTGAATTTGCTGAGACTGAGCCTTGTATCTTTGGCTAAAGACAGGGCAAATATTTTCATTAGGGTGAGAAAGTCATAAGTAAAATTGCTGGAGGATTTATTCTTGCTGCAGAGAATAGGGGCCTGAGAGAAGTACTGGGCATGCATCATACTAGGGTGGATAGAACCTTGTTTCTGGTCAGGAAGATGAATCTGCATGTCACTGGAAAAGCTGTCTGTAAGGTGGTAAGAGTGTGAATGATGCCAATTGTGTAACCCTGCACTGAATGGGCACAATATGGGAGAATTTAAGGTTACAAGTCATTGGAAAAGACCGGTAGTTGATATCATCCACTATTGCAATGTGGTGTATCTGTCAATGTTTGATTATAGACCAGTGCATATACCCATATGGCGGGAGATTAGGATGGAGACAGGAAGGCTTCCATTGCAGCAGTAATAAACAGTGTTTTTTTGGTTTTGTTGTTTTGGTGGGGGGTAGAGAGAGAAAGAGAGAGGACTAGTAAATGAAGATATTGACAGGAGTAGGAATCAGGGCCACAATGGTGGTATTTAGATATGAGTGAAGGCACCCATGAACAGTACCAGCAATCCCTGACAAAGTAGGGAAACCTGTATATGTTAAAAGTGGAGAGGTGGTATAAGTTAAGCCACCTAGGGATAGCTGCACATTGCTGTACGAAGGGAGATAGTGACTGGTATACAATCCCCATGTAATGTTGGTGTGTGGAGTTTCCAGGTACATCTTAGATGTGCAAGTAGTTTATCCAGTGGTGAAGTAAAGCAGGAGATGGCACAGGATGAATCTTTGCAAAAAGCATATAGAAAGGGCACTTAACTTGGTCATGTGACTCTGTGATGAATTGGGAAAAGAAAAAAGAAAGAACTGTAAATAGAATTTTTTTTTCAATTTTTTATAAGTGGTTCTTTGTGGGTGATGTGCAATCAAAATTTGAACTTATGACCCCTCCATCTCAACTCCATGTTTTGAAAAAATTAGAATTATATATATAAATAGGTGGAATTTATACTGAGTTTTCTGTGGACAAAAGCTGAAAGTAGAACTGAGGAGATAAAAACATGACTAGCCTATTGTTTTTTTTTTGATATTTTTGTCTCTTTCATGTGAGTTGTATTCATATATATATATATATATATATATATATATATATATATATATATATATATATATATATGAAGAAATTTTGAAAAAAAAACAAACAAAATCCTTAAATGTAGTTAAAATGAAAGAAATATGCCAGCGTCTGACGTTAAGGTTTAATAAACCTTTTCAAGACAATATTCATCAAAATACAATTCAGTTCAATATGACAAATACGATGGACATAAAAACACAAGTCTTATTCAGAACAGATAACTGAAAATTTTTAAAATGATCAGCCTTCCGTCTAACATGGTCACGCCGTCGTCACATGGGCGACGCTTTCATAACGTATTCCTAAAAAAGTTTGTGATTATTTTGAAATGAAAAAGAAAATGAAAAGAATTCTATTAGGTTCTAAAATTCTTATGTGTATGCTTGTCGAGCATCAATCTCGCTAAAAAGGGAAATATTAAAAAACCAGGTCTAGTATTCACCGTGCGTGAGATGGATATTATACCTGCTTCATAAATCCTCCTGAGATTTTTTTATGAAAATATTTTTAATACTTTCACGGAATCGAAATCGAAATTATGATCTGCTTTAGTTGTGTGTACAACTAAAGCATTTAAAAAACGAATATCTCGTTTATGTTCGAAAACACGAGATTTTAAGGACCTACCTGTTTCACCCACATATTTTAGGTCACAATTTTTGCATGATATTTGATAGATGCAAGCATCGGATGTAATATGTTGTCTGCTGGTGCTATTTAATAAAAACGGATAGTCCTAGTAGGTAATATAGTAGTTCTAATTTTAATGCATTTAGATTATAGAGATACGTTAGGTCAAATGGTTATTTGGTAAAAGATGCGACCAAACGAAATATTATCAGAGGCAGCTGAAATTGTATCTTTCATTGATCTAGTTGTAGTGGCCTTTTGAGGTGTCACCAAATTTTGATTGAATTTTCAACGCTTTATTTAAATAATAATTGTCTCGGATACGAAAGATTTGAAAAAGGTATCCTCAATATATGTAAATTCATCATTTAAATATTTTGATGAACAGATGCGAAGAGCCCTCAAATAGAATCCAATAACAATACCCCCTTCTTATCATGTTAGTAGATGTAAATAGAGATGTAGGTAAATACTTTGAATTCTTTTACATTTTTTTAATGGTAATATTCTAAAAAGGTAAGGAATATAGATTCTTTCATAGGTAAATTCTAGTAAGGTTTTTTATGGGTAGATAAATTTTATGTAAAGAAAAATGTGTAAGGTGGAATGACATTTAAAAAGGTCCAGATTCAAGAAATTTAGAAATATGGTTCTAGGAATCCAGAGAGAGAGAATTATAATAAATATTATTAATTGTTTAATCTTTTCTTAAGGTGGTTTTAATTGTTTAATGCATTTATCAACAGGTATATTAGTATATAAAAATTTGATGTCTAAGCTAGCTAGTAATTTGTTATCTATATCAATATTTCTCAACTTATTTAAAAGAGAGCCTGAATTCTTTTTTATATGTGCGTTATGATTTACGGTGCCCAGAATTGAGTTAGAAATTTAGTTAAATACCAGAAATATTATGAGGAGCTGAGCCTATACCCGAGATGATGGGCCTTAATGGAATGTTGCTTATTGACTTTTACTGATAGATTAAATAGAATAGAACCTACTATAGAATTTACCTATGAACTTGAATCTAATAATTCCTTACCTTTTTTAGACATATTACTCATTAAAAATAAAAATAAATTAGAATTCAAAGTATATCAGAAACCTACATGTAAAAATGACTATTTACATTTTTACTCTCACCATGATACTAACACTAAGAGGGGTATTGTTATTGGATTCTATTTGAGGGCTCTTAAGATCTGTTCATCAAAATATTTAAATGATGAATTTACATATATTGAGGATACCTTTTCAAATCTTTCGTATCCGAGACAATTATTACAGAGAGCTAAAAATAAAGCGTTGAAAATTCACTCATCAGCGCAAAATGACACCTTACTACAACTAGATCAATGAAAGATACAATTTCAGCTGCCTCTGATAATATTTCGTTTGGTCGCATCTTTTTACCAAATAACCATTTGACCGAACGTATCTCTCATAATCTAAATGCATTAAAATTAGAACTACTATATTACCTACTAGGACTATTAGTTTATTAAATAGCACCAGCAGACAACATATTACATCCGATGCTTGCATCTATCAAATATCATGCAAAAATTGTGACCTAAAATATGTGGGTGAAACAGGTAGGTCCTTAAAATCTCGTGTTTTCGAACATAAACGAGATATTCGTCTCGGTATTTTAATAATGCTTTAGTTGTACACACAACTAAAGCAGATCATAATTTCAATTTCGATTCCGTGAAAGTATTAAAATATTTTCATAATAAAAATCTCAGGAGGATTTATGAAGCAGGTATAATATCCATCTCACGCACGGTGAATACTAGACCTGGTTTCTTTTTAATATTCCCCCTTTTTAGTTTAGATTGATGCTCGACAAGCATACACATAAGAATTTTAGAACCTAATAGAATTTTTTTTTCATTTTCTTTTTCATTTCAAAATAATCACAAACTTTTAGGAATACGTTATGAAAGCGTCGCCCATGTGACGACGGCGTGACCATGTTAGACAGAAGGCTGATCATTTTAAAAATTTTCAGTTATCTGTTCTGAATAAGACTTGTGTTTTTATGTCCATCGTATTTGTCATATTGAACTGAATTGTATTTTGATGAATATTGTCTTGAAAAAGGTTTATTAAACCGAAACGTCAGACGTCGACATTTCTTTCATTTTAACTACATTTAAGGATTTGTGTCTGTTTTTTTTTTCAAAATTTCTTCATTCTGTCGGATTTATATCCATTTACACTTGCTTATATATATATATATATATATATATATATATATATATATATTGTTGGTTAAGAAAAAAGTTACTGGATTGTTCTATATTATTGAATTGCAAAACTACAAGTGTCTATATTTACACAAGAAAAGATTATTTTCACCATTATAATAAAACAAAAATCAAAGACAATATTTTCTTATGGATTGTATAACTGAAGAAGGTTGTAGAGTGATTCGATCAAAATGTTGTAGTAACCACATAAGCAACACAAAGAATGAATTCACTAATCTGAACAAATCTTGGAATGGTAATGACTTTTCCTAAATTATATGCTGATTTTTTTTTTTTTTCCTGATTTTCAGCATGGCTAACTTTCAACATTTTTTCCTTTAAGCAACTGCTTTTTCTGCTGCTCAAACTAATTTAATTTAACATAATGCAGAGCTGTTCATAATTATGTGTATGAGTCAAGAATTTCTATATTGTTTTCTTTTTTTTACATTTTATTTTTTTATTTCTTCAGAGGTGAAAAGGTTCCTCTGATGGATCTTTCAATTAACCAATTGAACCCAGACCTTGACACTACTGCACAAAAAACACTGTACAGTATTATGGCTCATTTACAGATACCAATTTTTATGGTAATGTTTTAAACTAACCTTTTTTCTTTTTTTTTAAATCTTTTAAATTATTTCCTTGTCATAATCCTTTGCTTAATTATTGCACTTTATGTGATATAGGAATTAAAATATTCTGATATTAGTATGTATTGTATTTTTTTTTTGTTTTTTTTAAGTATTTAATATTTAATGGAGAAATATAGATAGGTGTATAAAAAATGGGCCTGACTGGTGCTAAATAAATTCTCATAATCCTTTGTATGTTAAAAAAAATCTCTAATGAGATTTTTTTTATGATATCAACTAATAAAATTGAATATCTGTGTTCTCAAACTTTGTTAATGTTTCAGAACACAAATAAACATACTATTCAATATTTTTACAGCAGTTCAAATAAAAAAAAATACACTATTTGACCCATTAATTTGGACGATTAACAAGCTATATGTAGGTTAATGCTGAATTTTTATTCTAATTTTATAATACTGGATATTATAGTTGTCTTTAATGGGTTAAGCAATTTTCTGTATATGATTTCATTGTCCACAACATAGAAAATAAAAATAGTGTATTAAATGCAGTTGAATCATGCTGAAACACTAGTTCTCATTTGATCATGAAAGTTAAGCAGTATTAAACTTGGTCAGTATTTAGATGGGGAACATTGGGTACTGTAAATGAAATCTAAGTGTAAAACTGGTTGGGCATGGGGCTAGCAACTTAATCCCATAAAAACTTGCCTGCTAAGGAAACAACGACACTAAACATTGAATCCAGTGTTGCCAAGAGCTGTGGTTCCATACTATTGAGTGGAGTCTATGGGACTAACGGAGGGAGTGTCATGACATTAGAGTCAGCATAAAAAAATCTTAATCATATGTGACCAAGTGTAAAAGTAAAACAAATCTTTCTCTGTTTTTTTTTTTAATTTCTTCTATTCTCTAAATTTTAATCATTTGTTCTGCTTATCTTTCCACTTTCTGTGACATTTCTTTTTGTCTTGCAGGCACCTGAATATATTCTTGTCCATTGTTCCAAGCTAAAGGCTGCCATAAGTCAAGCTGAAAGCTCTCGGCAACTTACTTTGGTGGCAGCAGAGTCTCCAGTCATTAAAACAGCTGATTTAGAAGCCATCCAACACATTCAAGGTAATGAAAATTGTTCTCTTATTTGAAAAATGAGCATAGCATTTTTAAAATTTTTCATCATGGTAAAGGCATGAACCCAAACATTTTCTCTTGTTACTGACATGCTATGGTGCAGTAAGTGTGAAATAAATTGTATGAATAAGCTTATCAAGAAAAAATGTGCACATCAGACCAGTGTGGATATTGTTGTGCTTCACAAATTCATTGGAAATTTTACACATTTCTCTAACTGTACTCCATTTTTATGAGCTATTTCATAAAGATTGTGGTCATGTTCTGTAAGAACAATGAGAATTATGTCTCTTTGCTATACTCAATAATTCTAGTGGGGGTAAATTTTGTGCCTTCCATCACATATAATAATAAATATAATTGGTTTTGAAATTTACTTTTCTGTAAAAAATACATTCACTATCTCTAAGAATGTTTTGGTTCTAAATTCTTAAACAAATTCCTCATTATAGTGAGCATCAAACGGGTGAAGCAGTTTTCTATATATGATTTCATTGTCTACAACTCCATACAAAATAAATATGCTGTATTATGCGCAGTCAATTCATGTTGAAATAGCAGTTCTCATTTGATCACCAAAAATAAGCAATGTCAAGCCCACTCAGTACATAGATGGAGGGCTACTTGGAAACACTGAGTACAAAACTGATTGGCCATGGAACTAGCAACTTAATCCCATAAAAACTTGCTTGCTCTGGAAACCACAGCCTAGCGTTATTGAGAGCTGAAATAAAATTTAAAAATTGTTCTTAAATAATCTCAGATGTTTCAATTCAGTAAGACTCATTTAAATTTTCTTGGTTCTTCAAGTACTATGTGGTTTTTCTTATAGATGTTTTTCTTCTTTTTATTTTTTTAGATTTGATCAAGGAACTTGGTGTCAGTGAGGAGATGCACTTGAAACAATGTGATGCAAAATTACAAGAGGAATTGAAAAAAGCTGAAGCTAACCTTGCAAGCTGTGCCATGCTGAAGCACAGGCTTGATGAATGGTGATCTTTGTTTTTTTCACTTGACTTTACTTTCAGATTTTATTGCTGTTTATATCTACACTTCCACTCATTAATTTTAATACAAAAAAAAAGATAAATGTATCTACATCCATATTAACTTGTATAGAGTTTTTCTATTTATTTTTTGAGAATAATAAATTTTCATCACAAACTGTTCATATGATTATTATTTAGAATAGTATATGCAGGTAAATCTGATAAAATATGGAAGTACAGGGAGGGTACTGATAACAGTTTGGAAAATGAAACTGGCAAGCAGGGATCAAATTCCAGGTGAAACTGTTTGCATTTATTTTGTGCTAATGCCTTTGGAAAAATCTTGAATATCTCTTCTATTTGGACAGTTGGCTGATTGCATAAAGTAACAAAAAGTAAATTTCAAAAACACTTATATTTCCTTTACAAAAATATACTAGAAATTTTTTTCAACTCAATACTCAAGTTTATTTAACTTTGTCACTCAATATTTAATACTGGAATCATCTTGAAAAGTATTTAAGTAAATAGAAATTTTGCAGAATTTGTTACCTTATATTCTACTGAATATATTTTTGCCATGAAATGATGTTTCATATTTTTATTTACTTTTTTCTCTCACAGGGAACATCAACCTGCCCAGTATTGTGTACCTTGGATTAAGGTAAATGATTTGACTTTTGACCAGTGGAAAGAAAGGTGGACAGTTGCTTCCACTCAGCTTCGTACAATTTTACAAACTCACTCACTTTCGGGTTAAACAAACCTATTACTCTATTCATGTACAAAAAAAATGGAGGAATGCTTCCACCTTGTATAAAGTGAATTTTATGTAAACCTTTTATTAAATAAAATTTTTTAAAACTCTTGCACTTTCTTGTCATATAAGTAGCATTTCTTTCATTTTTTTCTTTTAATTTCTATTTTTTGAAGAAATCCACCCAGTCTTAAACTAATAATTTCAAGAAAAATCCCTTTTCTTTTTGCAGATGATTTATAAAGAAAATGATGAGATTTTTCATAGCCTTTAACTCTGAGATTACCATGGTCTTTCTCTACTGTGTCTCTGTATTTCTCTTTTTCATGGACAACAATTTTTCTCTTTATCACTGATATAGTGATTCTACACATGGCTCAAATATCAGTAGATTTCATAGATATATTCTTCAGAAAATTTTTCATAGTTTTTCATACATTCTAAAGCTTCAGAACAGTATTTTATTATTCTTTAATTTTGTTTATCCTTATTAATTTTATATCTTTATTAAAGAGGAACATTTCAAGTTTACTCTAGAAGTAGTTGTAAATTTATAAATTTCAAGTACAAGTAAGGTTTTTATAATTTGCATGATAAAATGTTTCAAAAGTTTTTTGTTGAACAATTTGAAATAGATCCATGTTTGGTACTGTAATGATAGTTCAGTCAATATTATTATAGCACTTGTGATGTTAAAATATAGTTTGTTTTTTTTTTAGTTTTCTTTTTTTATATAATTTTTTTATTTCTTTTTATCTGAGTAAAAATGAAGCTTCACTATATTTACCACAATAAAAACAATTAATCCTAATGTGGACTGATAGGGTTCAATGAATACAAATTTAAACATGGTTATAATAACAGGACCAGAAAATACCTTAACAATGGCTTTAATTAATGAAATGGCTAACAACAGGGCTAACACTAAATAACCTAAAGGAGGTTCAGTTCAGTTATGTGCCATATGTGATATACACATAGGTGATCATGTATCTTTTGATACATAACTGACGAGTCAGATTTTTTCTGCAGTAAGTTGCTATTTTTTTCTGCAGTAGACCAGTTGCCATTCAAGGCTATAAAACCCGGTCTGTCCTGCTATTTACCCATAGCTGGGGTGGGGGAGAAGAAGAGGAGGTTACAAATATATAACAGAGTACTAAGGGAGGTAATAATTGAAGAGTTTCAATAAATGGAAGTAAAGTATATGACAATTCTCACTCCTTTTTTTTATTATTATTGTTCCTTTTACTGTTTTCAATGATTCTTTGAAGATTGTCTTAGTGACACTGCACCTTCAGGACCAAAGTTGAAGGTGGATGCTTTGAGTCGGTAAACACAGTTTGTATGAATTTCTGGGTTATCCAGTGGTTTAGGATGGGTATTGGACTTGCATTCATTTATTTCTGCAAGGCTATTTTCTTTTGTTCTCTGATAGCTGTAGATTCATTTGATTCATATCTGTCCCCATCTAGTGCCAGATCATGCACACACACTGTTAACTCACATCCGTCATCAAACTTCACCTAGACATATTGTGGATTAGCTTCCAATAGCTGAACTTTGCCAACTAAAGGTAGGTACTTGCTGATACTGACATTACAGCATAAAAGAACCAGATCAGGGCCTGCTAGCCAAGTGGGCAAGGAGTGACCACTGGTGCTGATATGGAAAGATTCTTTCATGGAGTGTAGTATTGGTGGCAATACAGGGTAGAAATCTTATGACATGCAGTACTGTAGGTGGAACAACTTCACACTGAGATTCTTGTAAATTTTTCTAAGCCAAAGCCAATGTGACATGCTTCCAGATAATTCTACTGCATTGTCCATACTGACCATTCCCTTGAGGGTTTTAAGGGGTAGTTCGACTGGTAGCTATACCCAATTTAGTGAGGTACTAACACAGTTATTTAGATAAAAATGAGCAACCTTGATTGGAGTGGATATAGGAAGATGTACTGAACACAGTAAATATGATTCAGACATTATTGTTATTGCCATATTAGGGCAAACAAAAGGAAAACGAGTCATTCAATTGGTTGCAAGGCCTTGACAAAACAAACATTTTCTGGAGTGTAGAAATGTGGTTTCCATCAAGCACAAACAGGACAGCACATTTTTTTACATCCTCTATAGGGCATGGAAGACTTCAAATTTTGATAAAGTGAGCTATCCTGGTTATGCCAGGATAACAGATGATTGTTAAGCTCAGATAACTTTTCTTTCTGGAAGATAGTGCCACAATGAGTATGTGAGAGTGCATCAACAAATACATTATACTTCCCTAGTCTACACATTGTAGCTCCCTAGTTCAATTCTCCATTTTTTGATTTTATTATTTTTAATTTTACCAGGTAATTTTACTATATGAAATGACATTTACTGCCTGCTGATCTGTGATGATGGTAAAACGTTGAGCAGATAAGTTGTGAGACCACCTTTTTACAGCTGGGCTGATTCAAAGCAACAGAAATGTCTGTTTTGACTACTAGGAGGATATTTTCTTCAGTAACATGAAGTAAAGCATTTGCGATTTCTTCCTTAAGATTCTTGATTGCAGCCATGATTAAAGGCTTGTTACTGTCTGAAATGTTTGACCTCCATTGGGAGTAATAGGAAAACAAACCAAGAGCTTGATGTCAGGATAAGTTGTTCTTTAAGTGGGTGTAATCAATCAGCATCAGGTTTGAGTACCCTATAGCATATGGTGTAGTCAAGAAGGTTGATAGAAAAGGCAGTTTGGGAAGACTTTTTTTCATTGAAAGTGTTTAGCTACCTCTAGAAATTTTGAAAAGTTTTGATCATGTTCCTCTTCCAAGCTACAACAATATTATCCACATAAGTATAAGTTCCACACAAGTTATTCCTCATAATAATCTTGTCCATTATTCACTGGAAGCAAGCAACATTATAGAATTATGTTATGGTGGTGGAGAAAGTGATTGAAACTGAGATGCCAAGTCTGGACCAATAACATTGCATATTCTCTTTGGATTTTGACAAGAATCTAGATATGTAGCATACTAGCTTAAAAGCTGCCTTGTCAGGCAGCATTTAAGCTAGCTCCTATGGAGGGTTCTTGATTTAACCTTTGGCTTGTTCAGGATTTTGAGACTCCCTAAGTCTTTGCATATTCTCAGCATTCCTGGCTGACATTTGATCTGGGTTTTCATTTTCATGGGACTTTCTTTTCCTTGCTGCAGCTTTGGCTCTTTTGATTGCAATCTAGTCCTCTGTTGGTGGAGATTTCTTTTTGCGAGGCATACTACTACTGTATGCAATAGGCAACAATAAACTACAAAAGAACTCAAAATTGATTGCTGTATTTAAGTATTGCATTAATATTTAACCTTAAGAGTTCAACAATAATTCTTTTGCTGCTATTTAATTTAAAGACAATTTGATGTACATAGGTCCTTATTTTCCATATAAACAATTATTTTTATTTCATGGGTGACTTTCGATGGATTATGCAATTAATTTTGATTATTCTCAAATATATTTCCAAATTATAAAAACTGTTATTGTACAAAAAATTTGTCACAAAAATTACATAAAAAAATCTCTGAAAACAATCGCAGTAATGAAAACTTGCAAATCCCAAATCTCAAGATTCTGGGTCTGGCTCTGGCCTGGGATGTTTTTAATTTACTCACGGTGTCAGCTTGATTCCAAAATGGTATGTTATGTTGGGCTATAGCCTAAAAAGTGTGACACATTGACATTTGCATTTATTTATATAAACACCACACCAGATATAGCAGCAATATTCAATGCATGGATGAATGGTAGACTTATAAAGATGTAAAATAGATTGTAGCAAGAAAATTTGTCTAGAGCAATACAGTGAACCCATTTTTCTAGCAGCAGGTTCAATTACTAGGTCTGCTCCATGCCATGAAAATGTTTGCCCAAGAAGGCACAATTGGTCACTTTCCTGGAGATTAGCAACAACTATACTGATAGAAGTCAAAAAAGTTCCCTAAAATGATTAAAAGTGAAAATTTTTGTTTTGGAAGCAGTAAAATTAACAAGGCATTTCTTGCTTCAATTAATAATAGATTGAAGGTAAATTTTTTAGATCAGCTGCCAATTTGACCTTATCAAACCTATCAGACAGGAGTAAATAGTTGGTGTCAACACAGATACTGAGTTGAGAACTATGACATTGGAAAGGTTGTTGATGAAAATTAGAAACAAAGTATGTTTAAGGCTAGAGACCTAATGTGGCACCCGCCTGGATGTAAAAAGATCTAGAAGAGTGGCCATTCAAGATTTCATTTTGTCATTTTGTGATTTGATAAAGATTGAATCAGATAAAAAATTTATCCAGAAAAACCATGACCTTTACACTTGTGAAGACTAGTATGTCAAATCCTATCAAATATCTTAGAGATATCTAAAACAACAGCCTAAGCTTTAACATTCTTATCTAAAGCTTGACAGATTGTCAGCAATAACTGTTAATACATTAGCAGTTGACCTAGAGAAACAAAAGCCATACTGCTTGTCTGATAGAAAACCCTGTAACACAAGATGCTTAATAAATTCAGAGTTGATTAGAACCTCTAGGACATTTCCAAAAAGAGTTAGAAGACTAATAGGATAATAGTTTGAAGGATCAAATGGTTCACCAGAGTTCTTAAAAACAGGAACTACAGAAGAGGATTTCCAACAAGCAGGAAAATAAGAATCAGCAAGGCATCCATTGTAGAGTTTAGAAAGAACAGGAGCCTATTTCTTTAGGACTATTGCAAGGGGCATACCATCAAGTCTTTATGCTTCTACACCCTGAAGGAATATGGCATTAATTAAAGGAAAAAGATCACGGTTTTAACTCAGTATTATAAAACATTGCAGTCTCAGGATCTGTTCTTGTTTATTATCATACTCACTACAGAGATAAAAAGTGAAATTTTTTTTAAAAGATCAAATGGTGTTGTAAAATGTTATTAGTCTTTAATTGTTTATATTTTTTTAAGTTTTTAATTTTCAGACAAATTACTTTTATTTTGGTTATATGTTGATTTTGTCTGAATAGTTCAGACTCATTCTTGAAACAACCTCATCACTGCATTATGAAAGAAGGTTCGGTGTATTACTCAAAGTATATGATTTAAGCAATGAACTTTAAGAGTATTTTTTTTAATGACTGTTGAAGAAATAAATGCTGATAATATAATTTGCAAAATACAATCAATGCAACAGTGATATTTTCATCTTAAAATGATCAAAAATCTGAAAATAAATAAAAAAAACATAATAGCTAAATTTCAATGCTATCAAGCTCAAATAAAACAAAGATTCTGACATTTTCGTGAGCTACTGGCAATAGTGGGTTATTTTAGTAACTTTTGAAAATAAAAAAAAGATAAACATTAGCTACATTTAGATAAATTTATTACTGAGTGGTAGGTAGAAGTTAAGGATACTATTTTAATGCTGGTATCAATTCCATGTTAGCCACAAAGTACTATTATGGTAAAAATCTCTCTACCTATGTATATTATTTTTTTCTTGTGTTTTCCGTAATTAAGCTAAAAAAAACAATGTATTTATTTTGATTTTAATAAGTATTATTCACTTTCTCTTATAGTACTTTTAACTTTATTAATGATTTTCAGCACAAAAAGTGAATGTCACACATAAGTTCAGCTAGATATAATAGTTAATACCACTGATATTTTTCTTTGAAATAACATTGAAAAAACGTAACCTTCTTTCTTTTCTTTTTTTTTTTAAATAATTCGAAAATATCGATTTGTTTTAGGACGCTCTATTTTTTGATGTGTCACAAAACATCTTTTATTTATTGTAAAAAAAAAACAAAAAACAAAAAAAACAACAACACCGGTTGACGTGAGTGCTCTCCCTTGCAAATCGGTCATGCATTCCGGTTGCACGCAAGGATAAAAAGAATTTAGTTTTTGCAGCACAGGTAAGAAATATTTGATCTAGTTTATTAAGACTAGTTTGAAATATATTCCTGTTGACCATATTCTAGTGATGTTAAAGTTTATTTCATGTTTAGATCTTATTATAGAAGAGTATATGATGTAAATATTTTTAACCTTGGGATGCATCAGTCAGACCCTCGAATTAGGAACAAATGTTGGAGATTCACCAGTTTTAACTTCATTGGGATTTTTGCGTTAATATTAAAATGTTTGTTAGATTCAGTTACACTAGAAACTAATTGTGACGGCAAATATTGGCTAAAAATGCGATGTAGTTAATTTTTTACGAAATAAAGCAAAGAATTGTCCAATATTTTCAAAGATTAAAAATCTAAGAGCGATGTCGCACATTCCGGTGGCGTTTTTGACCAAGAAAAGTTTCGAAAGATACTTTTTTTTTAGTTTTTCAAGTATTGAGACTCGTTTTTGACTCGTGCGGAGAGTATGGGCTTATAGTTTTGCACCGATTAATGGCAAAACATCAAGTCAAAAATTCTGTCATTTTTTTAGCATGTTTCACAGTATGTTCCTCCTGAGGATCGCGCCGAATTCGAAACAATTACGCTGGTTCAAACTGGAACGAGATTTGGAAACAATCAAAAATTGATTGATTGGCTAAAAAAATGGTTTACTTTATGATTCCAAGAAAATCACAAAGTTCGTCGTAAAATACTTTTTTGGACTTTTAACGGTTTGTAATTCAGTATTTTTGTCATTAGAAAAAGTATTTTAAAAACTAAAAAGAGATGGGAGTTGTTTCTTAAACTTAAAAAAAAATTACCGACAAATTACGAACACATACATTTTTTTTTTATCTCCTGGAGTGACAGAAAAAATTAAAAAAAATTTTTCCAGAATGTTTTTTTTTTTTTTTTTTTTACCGTTTGTGGAATCAATGATCCAAAAATCAAAATTTTCTTGACTGTTACGAATTTATAGTTTTTTCTTCTTGAATTTTTATTAAAGTAAAAATTATAAATAAAAATCTGTTGATTTTCTTTTGATTGAAAACAAGTTTTCAGATGTTCAATGTGAAAAGTACAGGGTTTATTTTTTGTCGTTGTGGAGTGCAAAACTATAGTAACACCAAAAATGAATTTCTACCAATTTTACACTCGCAATTTAGAGAAGCATAACTTGGAAATACAGTAAAAATGTAGAACCCACATTCAGTGATTTTTTTTTCCTGTTTCTAAGGATACAAATCGTACGAGTGTTGCAAAAGTTTTTGCTAATCAATTTATTTAGGATTTAATTTTTTTTGTTTTTGGGAAGCCATTTGATTGTTAAAAAAACAACTAATCCTTTTTTTTTTACGTCAGTGAAATATTTGTTGCAAGATCAAAAATTGTACTTACCCATGGAATTAACTGGCCTTGGTCATTTCCAAGAAGTGTTTTCTCCTACGACTAACAAAGAGTTACAAAAAGAAAGAAAACAAAAAACACAAACTAGGAAGGAAATCAAACAAATATCTTGTAGTGTTGACTGTTCAATTCTATAACATTAACAATGTTAAAATACGAAAACTAGTGAGTAATGACCATCCTTTTTTTTTTTTTTTAAAATAACTTATATTTATTGTTACTGAAAATAAATTGTAAAAAAGCAGACGATCCAAAAATACCTTAAGGACGCCAACCTTAAATTTACAACTCGATTTTTTATTGGTCAGCAATTAACCAATCAACCGAGACCTTATTAAAGTTCTTAACCATTGAATGTGCTGTTACTGTAATGGCTCAGAATTGTTAATCAGAGAGTTGAGTTCCAATTCCAGTTGGGTTTGTTATATTCACTTATGTGTAAATACCCTTGGGAAAGATATGAATCTTCTACTTCTCCCCCTACCTAGCTATAAATTGGTAAAACTTGCATCACTAAATCATTATAATCTAAAAAAAAAATTCTTACAATCTAAAAATATTTTCTGGCTTTAAATAACCTGCAAAGCTCGATATGCTGTAGAAAATTAATCAATCTTCAGGTAACAAAGTTACTTTCTCCACAGTTGGGCTTACAGCCATATCAGGTTGAAACACTTGTTCTCGTATGATAACTGAAGATAAGCAACATTGAATCTAGATAGGTGACCAGTTGGGAATACCAGGTGCTGTAAGCTTGGATATGTAGGTTATGTAATGGATAACGTCTCAGAATTGGAATTTGGAGAGTTGAGTTCTAATTCCAGTTAGGTTCATTATTTTCACTTATGCGCAAATACCCTTAGGAAATGTACGAATCCACCTCTTCTCCTTCCAGCCATAGGTTAAATAATAGGACTTGTATCAATAAATCATTATTATCTCAAAAATATTCTTTGGCTTTAATTAACCTGCAAAAGCCATAAAAAACAAATCAATCAATCAATTCTTAATCATTGTTTGACAATATTCAGTGGGCCATAATTTAACTATATTGATTAACAGCAAAAAAAGAAATAAAAGCAACAAGCAAATGATAGAGATTGCTACAATTAGTTCCTATTATTGTAGCCATACATCTTCATTTTAAGTGTCTGTAAACCCATTTATAAAATTATCTTTAATACACCTTATGAATCCACCTCTTCTCCCCCCAGATATGGGTTAATTCAGAATTATATATTTTCAGAATGATATATTTTTTTGTGTCAAATTAATAGTTTCTGTTTTAATTGTTATAATATTTAGTGTTTGCTGACAGTTTTTATTTGAATCTTTTTACAGATCCAACCAGAATGAAATTAAGCCAGACTCTTCAAGCTTTGCATAAGGGTCCTCTTATCAAACGACTATGGAAAAACAGGGGCACATGTAAAATTCCTGAATTTGTGGTTCCAGCAGTTCTTCAGGATAAAAGTTAGTGAACTTATATTGTATATAATTTTCAGAAGAATCATTAACATTCCAATTTTGCTTAGTGAAAATATGAGGATCTCCACAATGTATATATTGGAATCATCTGGGTGGCTGTATGGTTTCATTTCTGTGTCTAGTGTTGCTAAAGTGGACTGATCCAATTAGTACACAATTAGTTTTTCTGTCATCAGGGTTCCTCACCCTGTTTATGAGATATATATTTGATGATGGTTGAAAAAATAGATCAACTGAAATGTACTAACATTAAAAACATGGAGTTCAGTGTTTAAAACAAAATTTAGAACTTTAGAATGTTAATGAACTTTTGTTTGTTACAATTGTCTTAAAATATGGTTTTCTGTATTGCTCTTGTTAATTCTGTATATTTTTTGGTCACTGTCATCAAAATATTGTTGAAGGGATTCAAATATAGCATATGTTTATGAGCAGAGGATAATTAAACATTTTTGGTCCAAGAATGAATTTTAATTTAAATGATAAATATAAAAGTAAAAAGAAAAGCAAAAACAAAAACTCAATAAAGTCATTGAATAAGAACTTCTAATTTATCTTTTCATTTTACCTCATTCTTTGTTAAAGTCTTCAATATCATGTTGCCTTTATTCAGCTGTTGAAATTCTCACTTTAATTTATCCCACTGTCACTCATATTTGACCTGTACTCTCTTGTAATAGCATTGTCTATTCTGGGTTCAAAGCTCACCATGGATGATTGGTCAGAGAGGTGACTTTCTGATGTTATCAGTCTAGGGAAGTGAACCCAGTGCACGGCTCCTTTTGAAAGTGGCAGAAAACCATTCCACAGGTTGATAAACACTTTGTGAGTGAAATTGGGTAGACAGAATGGTTCAGAAGCTGTTGATGTTTGTGCTTGCATTTAAGTCACTGAGGGTTTGGAATTATTGGCCTTGTTCAAAAAAATTAATAATATCAGTTTATATCCTCTCTCTTAGAAACTAGGTAAAATTTGCTCAGCATAGTTACAGTACAACCAGAGCAGGTGTCTGTAACAGGGTTTGGCTAGCCACCCTGGCAGTTGTGCTCAGAAATGAGTAGTAGCTAGCCATATATTTAATTTCTACTTGAGGCAGACAGATTATCATTAAAATAGGTGCTACAAATAAAGTTGATGTTTTAAAATTCCTTGTCGATTGAATCTAATCATTAGTAATGACATTTCAATCATATTTGCAGTAGCAGTGTTGTTTTTTTTTTGTTTTTTCTTTGAGGAAATATCTGTTGGTAATTAATGAAAAAATTGCAATCTCTGGTAGGAATCAAACCTGCGTCCCTCAGGGTAGAAGGAGCTACCATTTAGCCCAGTACACTTTACCAATTTGGCTACAGAGAACAGTTGGTCAGGTTAGGCCAAATTTTGTGATTTCCCTCTGCACTGAGGGATGCAAGTTCAACTTCTGCCATAGAATGCAAATTTTTCTTTAATAATAAGATTTCTCAAACATTCATGTTGGTAATTGAAAATAAATATAATAGAGCACCTACTCAAAATGTTTAAAATACTAAAAATCATGTAAATATAAAATTATTCTTGTAAATAAACAATCTAATAAATAGAGTTTAACATTTTTGTTATCAATTCTCTAGAAGGAGAATGTATAAATGCAGTTTCATGTGATTGAGTTTTGTTAAAATTCTTTAATAGTTTTTTAAAACAATAAAAATTGCAGACAGTGTATACAGCAATAGAAATGTGAAGATTTTTTTCAGTAGGATTGTTAAACTTTGAACCCAATTACTTTTTATTACTATATTTTGCTACTTATAAGATGCTCTGATATATTAGATAACTACCAAATTTTGAAGGAAGAAATTAAAAATAAAAGTTTTTTTCTTTGTACTTTATAGCCCTCCTCACTATGTCCAATTTTATCCACTGCTGTGCAACTCTGTATAGTGAGAATCTCAAAGTGCATATTAATGCATCATTGTCAGTTACAATAAACAAAAATGGCTATTTTAGCTGTTGGTGGGCTACTGTATTGGCAATATTTGATACTGTTAAGTACTGTGAGTATGATTACTTACTCAAGCAAAAATACTCAGCACATGCTAATGAAAGTGTAGTATTATTTTTAAAGTGTCTACCATAAATAATGCTGCATTTTGACTATTAGTTTAAGAAATAAGGAAAATGTTGCTTAAGCAGGTGTTACTGTAGCAGGAATTTCATTTCTTATCAATATCTCAGTATTCTAATTGCATAAATAGCTTTCTCTTTTGAAACACTGGACTTATTTTACTTTCAAGGGCTCACAATTGGATGTAATTGGGAGCTGACACACATTTCACACCTCAAACATATAACTCCCATCACTGACCTTCAATTTATAGGATGCAGGGCAGTTTTTGGAGATAGTTTATAGAAAAAAATGCAAAATATGGTAGTATTTTTTATATTAATGATTTCATGAAACCTTCTTTAGGTATTACTTTTTAAATTGAATTTGTTTTTACATTTATAGTACATTTTTAGGAGTGTAATAAAAATGTCCAAACAGTATTATCTAACAAACTAAAATTATATAAAGAAATTAACAACTGGTATTATTATCATACATTATCTTAGGACAAATATATCTCATTAGGATCAAATACTGAATAACCTTCCATAGTTTTCCTCTACTTGCTGATTATAATATCCCTTGTTATTGTTTTTTGTGTCTCTTCAGATGTTACAATAGTTGACCCAACTCAGCAGCCTGAGTTGCCTAGGTGGGAGCCTCCCGTGAAGGAAGACTTGGCATGGACTGGCCATCCTGTAAAGAATGAACTGGAGAACTATCATGAGGAACCAATTCTCATCTGTTATCAAAAGTGTCGTCTTCTTGAAGGTATGATCATTTGAAAATAGTATTAACCATCAATAGCAGTGGAATTTTATTTAATTTTTTTTTCAAATTTTTCCTGTTCCTTTTGATGTAGAATCATGATTCGTATCTTGCAACAAGGATTTGCCAATGTTATTTATTTTTTCTTTCCTATACATGAAATTTTCAACTAGTTACCCATTTAGCACTGACCAGTCAGAATATTGCTTAACTTTGATGGTAAAGTTACTTTATTATTCATTTAGATGCATACATGGTTTGATCAAAAAGTACTGGGACTGGTGCTATAAAATGAAAACCACAACACATATCAATTTGACATTTATTCTCCTTTGAAGTAGTCCCCTTCTGTAGCCACACACTTTATCCAGCATTGTTTCCATTGGTGGAAGCATTACTGAAACTCCTTTTCTGGGATAGTGGGCTGCTGCCTTGTTGCATTTTCTTAGATTTCCTTGACATTTTGAAATCTTGTTCATTTCAAGTAGTATTTGATTTTTGAAGAGGAAAAAGTTGCAGCAGGTAAGATCTGGGGAATATGGTGGTTGTCGGACCTGGGGAATGTTGAACTTGGCCAAAAACTGCTGCAAAAGCCATGGTCACTGATGGAACCTCTATGTTGTGGTGAGATGACCACACTCTACACACTTTCCTTCTAACTATAGCTATAAACAACAGGAGTGAGCAAGAACATTATAACTTAGTGTGTATGCATGACAGAGTTCAAGGTCAATCCATGCCAAGTGGCTTCACGCTACATACTTTAGCTCCATTACCATAACAACAGTACTGATACTTTTTTTTATCAGACCTCGTATTACTGTAAAAGCTGGAAAGATATGCAGTGCTGCTAGCAAAAAAGAAAAAAATAGATTTCCGTAAATTCTTTTATTATTCTATTAAATCTGAAATTGATGAAGTTACAGGATTCCATCTCTTAATTTTTATGAAAGTAATGAAAATTATTTTTCTCTACTTTTTATCATTTAGGGATTCTGACATGTCTAGAAACTATAAACAAATATTTGCCAACCGTAGCACACAAACCTGCAGACAGTCCAGCCATTTTATTTATAACCAGTCCTCCACAGCTACATACCATATATTTCAATGTATAAGGTTTCCTATAGATATGACCCAAAATCTAGTAAATTTTGATGATTTTATCTGATATGCATAGTATAAGATAACTGAAAACAGTAAGCTAGCCTACACCACCAGTACCATTTAGGCCTATTATAATGATTCCTATGAATATAAAATAAAACTGATGTTATTACGAATGTTGTTTTGCTTACCTTTATTGTTATCAAATCAAAACAAATAAAATAATATAAAATATTAATATGAATCTTTATGAAAATAACAATAATGATTTCATTCTTATGATTCGTATGAATGAAAACCAAAACACTATGTGTGCTGCATCACTGGATGTTTTATGTAAATTTGTAATTGGGAGGACATAAAAGTAGAAATCACTGTCAATTCATTCTCCAATGAATAAAATCCCCTAAAACATAAAACATTGGACTTCAAATTTTCCTAGAGGAAAAAGAAATTGTTTCTGAGTTTAATGGAATCAATCAGAAACATGATTTCATTTACTCTGGCTATGAAGTAATAATCTTTCATCAGTGAAGCTTAACTTGGAGATATTTTTCTTCTCTGTAAATAAATTATATCACTCTGAAATTGTTCATAGCCACATGACCTGTATAGATGTTAATGTGCACCAAATAAAAAGCAAATTATCACTATGGCATTATGGGGCTCTTCCATATTAATAGCTTAGAAGTTTATCTCGTAGATCATTGATAATGAGTTTGATCCTCATTGGGTAATTTACTAAACTCTGCCTAGTTAATATCTGAGCAGTACTCAAAAAAAAAAAAATAAAAATAAGGAAAAAATTTCTGGAGGAATGATTTTTGTAGATTAGCATTCATTAGATGTTCATTAAAGTCATGACATTTGTCAGACTTAGAAAATATTTTAATCATTTTAGAAATGGGGGCTGTTCAAAATATATATACAGTGTTAAGTTGCTTCCTGATTTCATAGAGTTACCTATACCTAGTTTTTATTTACAAATGTCAAGTCTGAAACTTAATGTCATAAATAACTACATACTATTACAAATTGGGGAAAAAGGACAAAATCAGTATTATACAGTTACCAATGATAAAAGCAGTTTCAAACTTGACATTTGTAACTAAAAACAAATTACAGATGAGTCTTTAAGAATTCAGAAATTGATTTGACACTGTATTTATTATTATGAACTTCTAAAATGATTAAAAAAAAGCTCTCAATATTTTTTGATAATGACATTTTGTTGAGTGTAAAGGAAGATCTAATGAACACTAATCTACAAAAATGATTCTTCCTACCCTAAACTTTTTTTCCCTGTTTTTACAAGTGGATCAGTTAACTTAAATAATGCCAATATCTGTAATTATCATTGTTGTAAGCTGTATAATACTTTTCATTACTATTGAATTTTGAAAAAAAGAAAAGCAAATTTGATTTTATCAATAATATTGAAGTTTTTTCTTTCTATCTAGGCATTAAACAAGTACAGATTCTGACAAAATCACAATACTTCGAAGGTCTTCCTCCATCTGTTGAAAAGTTAGTTGGCAAAGTGGAAATACCTAACCAGGTAAAATAAACAGTTCAACATAAAACGATTTCTGTAATTGATACTGTACAGTATTGTCTGGAAGCCAGAAGGCTTATGAATTTCTCTCATCAAGAGCAAAATAGGCAGAATGTGTCTCTTTTATTCATAAATTTATTTACAAAATATCTTTTGTTTATAATCTGACTGCTTATGCAGCCTGTAATATCGTAGGATTTACTAAACAGATATGTCATGCCATCATTCTCTTTAACTCTTATGATTACGCTTATAGAAATCTGGTAAATTGTTTTGGTAAGGGTTAAAAAAAAGAGACAGTAATCACAAATTAATCAAAAACAGTGGGGTGTATATGTGTGTGTGTGTGTGTATATATATATATATATATATATATATATATATATATATACACACACACATATATATGATGGCTGAAATCTTGTGTTCGAGCATTGCCATTGCTTAAACAACTATAAGAGAGGTCATCAATGAGCTGCTATCAAGTGGCCTTTAAATTTTGCTAAAGACATACATTCTTTGGCACAGGAGTGGCACACATGGACATCTCTGGCAACAGTTTCTGCATCGTTGTTGTTTTTGTGTATTTTAACATGTCGTTTTAATCGTGCTGCACTTTTGCACATGCATTATACATTGTATTATTAAGTAACATGTAATCCACTCTCAGGTGGCATTGATGCATTCTCTTGTGACTTTTCAGACCAGCTAGGGTCAAACAGTCGGTCACTGATTACCCATTTCGTCTTTCACTTCATTTATGTTACCCTTCTGGACATCTCTTATCAGCTTTTCATGTTCAACAACATCAAACAGATTTTTTTCCTGCATGAACCCCTTTCTCCAATACTTTGCTCACCCGTGCCAGAACATTAATACCACACTTCTTTAAAAATGTTTTCAAACAATCCTTGTACCTCATTTTCAGTTTATGAGCTGGCCACTTTCCTCTAATGATTTTGCCATACAGGAGTTGCTTGAGCAGTCTTCATTCTCCATTTTGACTAAATGATTGATTCTATGCTTTGACACCGGGCTTGTTGTAATACATCAACATCACTAACACACATTTGCTAGCAAACACCAAGAATTCTCCTGAGGCATTGCTGGTGGAAGCATTCAAGATGCTTTATGCACTTTCTGTATGTGGTCCAAGTTTCACAGGCATACAGAAGAGCAGATAGCACACATGCATAATAGACTTTTATCTTTGTCTCTAAAGAGATCCCACAGCAACTCCAAAGCCGTTTCTCCAATTTTTCAATTGTGTCACTTGCTTTACTTATTTGCAAGCACACCTTGTCATCAAGGGTTCCAGTCATGCTTAGCATGCTGCCCAAGTACACAAACTTCCCAACCACATTTAGTTTTTGACCATATACATAGATGTTGGGTTCTCAATAGTGTTCCACAAGTGCTGGCTGGTACATAACAACTGTCTTCTTTAGATTAATTGTTAGTCCCAACACTGTGCATGCTGTTTCAAAGGCATCCATCAAAAGCTGTGTCTTGGCCTCTGTATGAGCCACAAGATCACATATATATATATATATATATATATATATATATATATATATATATATATATATATATATATATATATATATACACGCACACCACCACCACTTAAGGATAGTTTTCTAAATATTTTATTTCCTATATTAATGTACATTTTCTTTTTTTGAAAATTGTATTGAGCACTTTATCATTAATTTAACAGTTTTTTGACAAAAGTTAGATTTTTGGGAATTGTTTGTCTTTTTTGTACTAGTTTTTGTTGTAAGCTGTGAACATAGCTTGCAAATTTGTTTTATATTGAAAATAAAATTTTTCATAATATTTTTTACTAAAAACAGTTATGGATTAACAGAAGCTAGTGAAAAATTAATTACCATAGAAATTAAGAAGGAAATAATTTCTGAACATGAAAGTGGAACAACTTGGCAAATTTAGTGCAGAGTATGGAATGGTGAAATCAGTAATCTGCATCATACTCTTTAAAAATAAGAATGAATTGCAAAAGTGTTTGGGTGGCTAAAGGAATAATTAAACTTAATAAATCATGTAGCAGTTTTTATTGAGGTGAGTTGGTGTAGGTTGAAGAACAAATTAATTTCCAGTGAAAGTATAAGTGAATCAATAATTTATGCAAAAGCCAAATAGCTGTTTGATGACCTTAAAGCTAAGGCTCTTAGTGGAAGTGATCAACACTGCCAGATTGTCTTGCTTTAGTTTGTTTCTGCATTTATTTATTTGTTCTTTATATATTTTATGAATTGGAATCAAATATGGATTAAAATCTGACAGAAAATAAAATAAGGAACAAATAGGGAACATTTATAAATTTAACATTTCACTTTTATTTAATCTTCATCAGAAAATTTTGGAAATGAGTTATGGAAGAAAATGTTTCCGTATTTTGAATTCTGTGTTTGTTTTTCATTGGTCAGGTAGACCTCAATGTATTTTTGTTTTGGAGTGCTTCAATTTGTTTTGTGGTGTGTGAGTACTTCAATTTATATGTATTTCAATTATTCATTGAACAATTTGGTTAATGAACATACCTCCAGAATAGATTATGTTTGTATATAGAAAGACATCCTGTTCATTTATTTGAGACCAGAATTTTTTATGCATTTAATGGGAGTCATTAAGTTACAGTATGACAGAATTAATTAACAAAAATATTATTTTAGTTTTTGCAAGCATTACTTTATATGTCTTATCAGCATCATTAATCCACAGTGTAGTCATATTTTAGTGACATTTACATAGCTTGAAGTATTGGAAGTTATTTAAATAAACTAGAATAGCTGTCTTTTGTTTGTCAATAAAAATTTATTTCAGAAATAGCACTATTTTACTATTTATTGCAAACAAAATCAGCAAATATTTCAACACAACTGTCGTGAAAATAAAAAAGATTTTTTTATAACCAGCATTATAATAATAAAACAATCAAATTAAATATGTTTGTCATTTCAGTTTATGAAACTATTTAGAAGTTATAACATCTAGAAAATTATTGCTTTATAAAAGCTTGAGGGGCCCTAGGCTGCAGCCTATATTAGCCTAAATAATAATCCAGCCCTGCTTTCTGTCCAAAACACAATCTTTTTAATAGAATAGCTATTGTGCTTAATTATGTTAAAGAAATTTTATAAAGTAATTTTCAAATTATTATTTCCAATTTTATGCCAGGATCTCCTTGTACAGCGTTATATCATGCAGTCGCAGAAGTGGCACACAGACCAGAATAAACTGGCAAAACGTATTGATAAAGAAAAGATTGGTTTCAAATTCAGACCACAGTATGGAATATATTCTTTCAAGTCTGCGTAAGTCTACTTTTCTCCTTTATATAAATTACTACATGAACATAAAAGCGGGCCAAAGGAAATGCCTACTTTTTTATTTTTGAAATTTGAATAATTTCCTTTAACAAAGAAATTCAAGTGCTATCATCTAATTTTTAATATATTCTTTTTATTTGAAATAATGTCTTAATTTTGGCTTGTTTTTTATCACTCGAGTGACAATTAGAGAAGTACATAAAAACTAAACTAAATGCATGAATCTTAAAAATGGTCAGAGTTGTTTCTATTTCTTGACTTGTATATAATTTTATGAATGCATTGGTTTTATTTTTTTGAATGTGTGGGTTGGTGTAATGAGTAGTGGCTTGGAATGAGAATTCAGAGAGCCAAGTTTGAATTCTAGTCAGGCTTGTTACATTCAGGAAATGTTCCTCCTCCCTGCTATGGGTTAAATAGTAGGATTTATATCTGGAAAAATCTATGTTTTTTCTCAAAAAATTGTTAATGCAGTATTCATTCTCAAAAAAAAAAAAAACAGAATTATTCTTACAATCCAAAATGTTTCCACTTTAAATAACCCACAACAGGTTGATAAGCCATAAAAACAAATCAATCAATGTTTTGAAAAAGAGAAGCTTGTAAAGTTTAGTCCAAGAATCCAAGTAAGTTTAGTCCAAGAATCCAGTAATTATTTTTACCTGGTTGTTTGGTGCAAGAACCTCATCTCTTACATTTTTTATAAAGTGAACTGTGACCGGTCTATTATATAAGATTAAATGTGTTTGTGAAAAAAATTGTTTGACAAAAAAATCTCACTTGGTCTGATTGAGACTTTATTGAATATAAATCCAGCATAGATTCACCAGGCAAATACACAAAGCTAATTGGAACAAAAATAATTTCTTTTAAAGATTTATAAGGTATAGTCCAATGAAAATAAATGAGGCAGTCTTCCATATATAATATTACAAATTTTATAAAGTCTGTATATACATTTGTCATTTGTCTACATGCTTGGATAAAGTAACTTTGAAATTCATTTACAAAAGGATAGCTTCTGGGTTTCTCTTTTATACAAATAGTATAAATATCTTATGCCATCAAGTAATCTTCTCTCATGAGAGAAGTCCAAATAGTATTTAATATAATTTATGGAATTTTTATTGTTCTAAATATAACTATGTTTAAACAATTAAGATATATTTTCACATTTTTTTTTCAACGATCTCAAAAAAAATAGGCTATATTTAAAAAATCTCAAAAAACAGTGTATATTTTTTAAACTGCTGAAAGTTTTGTTTAAAATTCTATAAATGTTTTTTTCATGCTTTGTCTATTTCTAATTGCAGTAAAATCCTTTGTCAAAATATGTTGCGTTTATGTCAAAGCCAAACAGGACTTTATCCTAGCATTTTAAAAGAACGAACGCTGATAAGAGAACCTTTCATTCGATCAACATTTTCACATGGTAAGAAAGTATATTCTTTGGTCTTTTTCAGAAGATCCAGTGTAACAAGTCTTAAACTGTAAAAAAATGAATCAGATTAAATTCACTAATTTTTCAGAATATAGATTAGAATACTGAAAACTGAACTTATAATATATGACCTTTACATATCTGTGGACAGTAAGTGATATACTGCAGTGAAACATTATATTCATATATGTTCAATTCTGAGTTGTATCATTTGTGTTTAGGACATGGGCAATCATGGTGCTCCACAACTTCCTATTCTTTGTAGCTCTAAGTAATGTTTGTCCCCTTACTATCCCTCCCAGTCTATGTACTGCCATCCATTTACACAAGTTCATTAGGTGGGTTAATCACTGTTTCTCTCTGCCCCTCCTACCTCAAGTATATCCTGTAAGTGGCAAATTCTCCAAGCCTTCTCTCCTCATCATGTGTCAGAAAAATTTCAACTGTCTCTTTCTGAACTTCATCAAAAGTGTCATTTTTGTTCCTATTTTCCCTAAAACTTTCTTATTGCTCACACAGTCCATGGTATTCTCAGCATCCTTCTGTAGAACCATATTTTTGTTGCCTCAATTTTTTCATCTGTGAGAAAATTATTCAGCATTCATTGTTATATAGGAGGATTGATATTATATGGCCATTATCTACAGTTATTTGCTCAAATGAACATGAAATGAATTAACAACCAACATTGCTACTGCTAATATGATTCAATCAAAAAGGAATTTTAAAACATCAACTTTATTTGTAGCACCTATTTTAATGTCAATCTATCTACCCCAAGTAGAAATTAAATATATGGCTGGCTACTACTCATTTCTGATCACACCTGTCAGAGTGGCTAGTCAAACCTTATTACAGATGCCTGCTCTGTTTATACTGCAACTATGCTTAGCAGACTTTAATAAGTTTCTGAGAGAGAGATAGAGAAAGAGTCATAATCTGGTGTGGTCAATTTTTTGATTACATAACAGTTAAGCACTCTTATCTTTGTTGTAATGAAATTTTTCTGTTTCTTAATATTTTGTTTTGTTTTGGGGAGACTTCTTTTGCTATTCCAATGTGTCTTTGGCTTTGTGTATCACATTTTCTATTGTCTGTTATAACACTTCCCAAATATTTAAATCTCTGTACTTGTTTTTGATGTTTCCAATTTGTTGCTCACACCTTGGGCTGTCCTTCTTGCTAGTTGACCATAAAAGCTTAACAAAGACAATCATTTATTTCAGCCGGTTGAATAGATGTGAAAAGGATTCCACTACTGGAAAGTATTGCAGCAAAATCAAAGTTCCATTAGTTGTGAGACTTTCATACAGAAAGTAAATGAAAATCCTAATTGTTTG
Organism: Acanthosepion pharaonis; assembly: GCA_903632075.3. NCBI lineage: Eukaryota > Metazoa > Mollusca > Cephalopoda > Sepiida > Sepiidae > Acanthosepion > Acanthosepion pharaonis. The sequence goes on from CAHIKZ030000624.1 coordinate 2,757,727, forward strand.
AGCAGAAGTTTAGAACATCTCAAAAGAGTTGTTGCTGGAATTTGCAGGTGCCTCTCTTCCACCAGATATGGCAGCTGAGCCAGGATTCTCACTCAGTTGCTCTATGATGCAATCAAGGAAACCAAAGAGCTCTAGTTCTAGCAGGTCTGTCTGAAGAAAACAGGCTTTACAAAAAATGATATTTCAAGATTCTCTGTTAGTCCTGTCCTTTTTGTTATCAGTGTAGTTTGTGTTGATAGGGTGAATAAGATTAAGTTTCTGGGAACGTGCATTGTAAAGGATTTCTCCTGGACTAGCAATATCATTGCGTTAGTCAAGATGGCACAGCAGTGACTGTATTTATTGAGAATTCTCAGGAAAGAATAATTTACCAAGGGGGCTGCCAATGATCTTCTACCATTGCTCTTTTGTGTGCTGACATATTGCATCACTGTTTGGTATGCCAGCTGCTCATCAACAGACAAGAGAGCCCTCCAAAAGATTATAGATGTTGCCCAGAAAATAATCAACTGCTCACTACCCTCATTGGAGGATGTTTCTAAGTTTTTGTTTTATGCTCTTCTATGACAACAAATGAAAAATGGCATGCATCCTGGGTGCCACTTGTTTGAACTGTTACCCTCAGGGCAATGTTTTAGTTCTAAGACAAAGTGCTTAAGTGACAGCTTTTATACTTGGGCCCTGTGTAAAATTGATGTTGTCACATACTGTCAATTTTGAACATATTTTAAATGTATTACTTTTCTTTTTTTGATGATCTGTGCGGTTTTGTGTGTTGGTGCACCTAGGGATTGCTGTCCAATTTCATTGTGCATTGCACAGTAACAAGAATAATAAATAACTAATCAAAATTGAGGTCAGTTTTGACATCTTCAATTTTCATACCTTCTTTCTTGAAGTTTATAAACAGAGATTGAGAGTACAATCCACTTTTAGTTCAATTAATAAAAATTTTATTCATATTATATGAGCTTTGGCTTCTCTATCCAATATAGTTATAATTCTCTGAATGCTTTTCTTCAAATTAGCCAAATCTTGATATCAGAAAGTATTAAATATGCAATCAATCTTTTTTCATTCTGAATTTTTGGGATGATTATTGGGAGTTATTATTTACATTAACACTAATGTACTCATTGTAGTTATTATCACAACATTTCAGGCATTTTGTCCTCTGACTTTCTTCAGGTATCTGTTGATCCAGATAGCCTTCAAGGAATTACAAACTGTACCCTTTATTTAATCTACATTGATAGATTGTTCTCATTCTGCTGTCATATCTCATTAAAGGTGACCAGTAACTGAGCAATACTAAAAAACAATATGAGATATCCTTAGACATGGACAACAGAAAAAGAATACTCTGTCCACGTAGGTTTCAGTTTGAGATTCCCTGAGGGTTACTTATATAAACAAACACTTGAAGAAGGTTGGAGGGCAAGATGGTTGAAATGTGACAATAACAACCAAGATTAGGATATTAGTCAAAATGTAAATAACAGCCATGTCAGAAGCCCAAAGTTTCCTTAAATTTCTGAATTTTCATTTGCCTAATTTTATTCTTCCAAGTTTGAGGTCTTTACACATTCATAAAACAAACTTTTTTATGTTCTCATGGAAAATGTTTCAAATGCTGTTTTAATACAATCATATTGTCATTATTTACAGATGATAGGACAATCCAAGTGCTGGGCACCAATGATTTCCTACTGATGTCAAAATCATCTCTTCCCAAATTTGCTCAAAATGATATTGTTGATGCTAGCACCAACTTCAGCTTGCCAAACATACATCCACTGAAACCCACAATTGACCTGGAATCAACAAATAACTACAATCTGGAACCTTTTAATTGTAAGTCTATTCATATTTGTGCTAAAAGAATCAATAATCTGCCAATGGTGTCAGGAAACTTGAAAGAAAAAAAGGAGAAAGAATAGGGTTTATGAAAAGAAAGGAGTACCTGTGAAGCAATAATTTTTCTTTTTTTTTATATATAAATTGATTTTGGATTACTGATAATGTAATTAAATTTAAATTAAACATGCAGACTATAAAACAACAGCAAAACCTTAGAGAGAAAAAGAATATGACTACATTGAAATTAAGGGGCAAAATGGTTTTCATGAGAGAGAAAGAAAATTGTTAGAAAATGTGGTTCTTTATTCTTTGGTGGACTAATTTCTAGAATTGTGTAAAATGTCTTACAAGACACAGGAAATATTGGACAATTTGACAGATGAGCAGATCAATCTTTTTAAACCGTAAACATTGGAGATCGGTGGATATCATCAGTTGAAGATTTAAAGTTCTTACAGGCATCATTCCTTCTTGTCTAAATGACTAATTAGCAAAGAGGTTACCTATTTTCTCGGAATATTTTTCTACAAATAAAGCTGGAAGAACAAACCAAAGACAATACTATGTCTGCATGCATACTTCTTGAAGAGAAAAAGGGCAAAAAAATTGTTGACAATTTGATGCAAGGAATGCACAACTCCATTAAGCATTGAATACTTCAAGGAGTATCATAGTGTTAAATTTAAGAATTTAACATTTATTTTTTCTTTTCTTTATTTTATTTTATAATTTAAGAGTTAAACTATAATTTTTACAGTTTTTGTATATAATTAAGGTGAAATTAAACATAAAAACCAACCTTTAAAAAATGAATTTTCTCATTTTTACCATCAAACGATAGGTTTCTCTGGATGACCAACTGAATGCCTGTAATGTCAAATAGTGTTAGCAGAATCTGAAGTGTCTGGTGTTTTTATTGCCAGAAGATAGTCTTTGAAGTTTGGTGTTCAAGACAGCAACCCACTTAACAAAAGGGAAATAAAATAACAAATAATTTAATGAAAACTTGTATGGTCAAGTGACACTTGTTCAAGAGTAAGAAGTTGCTGCTTGCAACCTTATACAAGTAGAGCCCTAGTTAGAGTTAGGATAAAGAGAGTTGCCATCTATCTGATCAGTCATGTCAGTAGCAATCACTTGGCAAAAATGAGAAGAAGACGCAAAGGGCCCTCTGTGCCATCTACACCCTCTCCTCCCAAGAGAATATTTGGTCCAACTCTTAGCTCAACCAGTAAATATATAACCAAATTATTGAAAGTAGGATTTTTTATGTTGATTTCACTTTCCATTACCTTGTGAATGTACAGTTAGCCTTTCCTAGTTTTTTTGCACATTGATGCAGAGGAAAAGCAAATTGGGATTGATTTGTCCATTTGGTGAAAGACTCTTTGTTGTATATTTACCTGTTTGTCCTGCACACTGGTGCAATCTTTTTCTGCCATTTAAGGGTTAAATTCCTTGTATTTCTGATTAGAACTTCATCATATATCAAGATCATCTTAGTTAAAATGGTTAGTGCTTTGTTAATAGGGAACCATTAGCAAAGCAATACTTTGTATTATTATCTATGAAAATAATAATAAATGAATAATATTGTTTTCCCTCAGGTTTAAAGAACCAAAATGTCTCCTTACATCCACATACTTTGTTTCTTATCAACCAACAATATTGGAAAACCCCAGAAAGAACAGCCAATGCCCTTTTGTATCTCTTTGCTTATGCCATTAATGAAGCCAGAAGGAAATTTGGGGTAAGTTCTTTCATATATTTATTCATTTCACAAACTTCTATGGCTTTTAGCAGTTTTCACTAAAGTCTCTAGCTGGAGAGTCATCTCTGTATATAATATTGTTAGTATTTATTTATAAAATTAGTCATTACATTTTAGTACATACGAGATCACCCATAAATCTGTTGGGTTCCTTTTAAAAGCAGTTCATGATGAGGTAACAATATTATCATTTTTAGTATTATAGATAGAGGCTATAATGTATTATGAATGTTTATTTTTCACACATAATAGTTGGAATATAATATGCAAGTGTTTATATGTGGATTGATATAAGACTGTGTATCAAAAACAAATACTGAATTTCCTATTAAAAATGCCATAAAAACAAAAAGCATCCCTTATCTAATTTTAATGAAATTTGGCACTGAACTTGATAGGGTTTCAAGGGACAATATGCTCCTAAATTGGTTAGAGTATTATGTATCATTTAAGCTGTATACCGGGAACATACATACATACAAGATTAGTTTTAGTATTATATAGATTTTTCTATCCTTGTTTCATAGACATGAATTTCATGTTGGTATGATTAATATCTATATCCTTACTAATTTGTTTATATGTATGCATTGTCCAAAAGTAGTAAAATAAAGAAAAAATATTTTTATACTGCATAAAGATTTGTTAAAGAAAAAAAATTATTTACCAACTTGGATTCAACAATGAACAAAGCAGCCAATAGAAAATCAGAAAGCCATCAAATTATTAAAAGATAAATATGTTAAATTTTCTTTCTTTGTAGGAAGGAGTGACCATCTTACCTGAGCCAATAAATATTCAATGTGTGCACATGGACTTTAACAATCTCAACTTCTTGGCTCTTCAGCTGAACACACTGAACTTTCAAACCCATAATGGAATCAAGAATTTGATTTGGTGTGATGAAAACAACATTATGTTTAAAAAGATTCTCTCAAAGCCATGGCTTGGTGAGGAATTGAATGATACAAAATATGTTGATTACAACCCAAAAGTGTTCCAGAAATTCTTAGCTTTTTATGTAAATGGACTGCCAGAATTGTTATAATATATATAAAATAAAAATTGAATAAAAATAAAGAATTTACTATAAAGATGTTTTGTTTATGAAGTTATTCAATTGTATTAACATGTAATGGTAGTCTCAATAAGTAGCTACCTTCTATTTTAATTTCTTCATGTTTTGGAATAGCTGTTTTGTGTAGGTTAATTTATCAGTTTGTTTCTTCTGGTTTGTAACAACCAAATTATTTTGAGCAAAAATTCTGAACACAATAATTCTATGATAAAAACCTCTATGTTTACATCAACATGAAAAATAAATGTACATTTAAATATAGAAAACCAGTTTTTCTGCTTCATCTGAAAAAAAATTATGATCTATGATTTTGTGAACAAGAAGCTATGACAAAATTTATTCCTTAAAATAATCTATGAATACTGTGTTAATCAGGTTAACAATTACTCAGGACAATGATTAGATTACTTGTTAAAAACATGGGAAATTACATCTCCGTTTTATATCACTTGCATATTATTCTTCTATGTGTCATGTTCTTTTAGGATGTTGGTGCTCATGCCTCTCCACAATTTCCTGTCCTTGGTAGCTCTTAACAATAAGAAAAAAAATTATTATTATCTCTCCTAAACCTTGTTCATCCATTTACACAAGCTCACTAGGTAGGTTATGCATTGTTTTCCTCTGTCCCATGCCTTCAATCTGTTCTGTGAGTATCAAATTTTCCAACCTCTCTTTCCTCATTATATGTCCTAGAAATTTCAACTGTCTCTTTCTGATGTTAAATATAAGGGTCCTTTTTGTTTCCATGAGCCAGTGTTAAAACAATTTTTCACTTTGTAACTGCAAACAAAGAATGAACACAAAGCACTTTTTTTTGAGTTATAAATTTTTATTTCATTTTGAATTGTGTTTGATGAGTAGTTATACAAACATTTTACATATAATTATTCTACTGGTGCTCAAATATTCATTGGTATAGATGACTGTCTTAACTGCATTGAAAAAATCTGCACCAGAAAATAAAGAAATAAATAATGAACAAATTGTATCAGTGTAGATGTAAACATAATTATTCTCACTATAACATACCACATGCATACACAGGTAGATACATACATACATATGTACATACACACACACACATACAAAGTAGGAATCACATGTCAAAGTTTGTATTGAGATAATATACCATATATGAAATTCATGTATTTATTTAATGCCTCTTAATGACCAGATTTCTGTTTTGATATAATCTAGAGGTCCACAACCTTTGAGTCTTAACAAAGATAATGACAAATTAATTCAACCTGTAAAAATGAAATTGGAATGTCAGAACAAGATGAAACTTTTAATGAACCAATACATTGGAAGATTTTGTGTTTCATGGCAAGCTTACAGCAAATGTCAAAATAGAGGAAGTGGGGAAAATAATGTGATGAAAGGTGGAGAAAAAAATTGTCTTTAACAACTCACAAATACAATCACAGTTGCTTTTCTCAGAACAAAGTATAAGTATGAATGACTATATGAAGATGTTTAGATTGAAAAAAGTGTATGCAAAGAAAGTAGACTTTGGTGTATATACATAAAAGAAAAGATTTAGAGCCATATTTGCTGGTAGGCATTTTAAGTTTTTATGAAATTTTACCAAATGATATTGATAACTATATAAATTAAATGGAAATTTTATTTCTGTTTTGTGTAGATAAAAAATCTTATCGACAAGTGATTATAGATAAAGAGAAAATACCTAGTAATTTCTTTTATTTCTTTAATATTGGATACTTGGGTTTAAAAATGATAATTCAGATATTTGAATTCAAGTAAACACAAATTTCTCTTTTTTTTATGGAAAGGCAAAAAGTATGGTAAACATGTTTAGAAAGAAAAATAACTGAAACCCAGCAAAAGGCAATGCCACAATACTGCTATAAAGTAGGATTGCATTAAATAATGACCATTAAAATTTATGGCTTGCATATTATTAAAGAATTATGAAGGTAATTTTTAATTCTTTGAAAAATCAAATTTGCCAATTTGAAACAATGTAAGTTCAGAAGATTTCTTTGCTTTTAGATAGAGAAAATGGCACCTTTCACAAATCCTTGCAATCCACTCACAATTTGTAACAAATAGTTTACTTCTTATAGTACCTGAAATACTACAATACATCTTTTAGGAGCTATAAATCTTCATTGTTTATTGATAACATTGTTATATTAATATTTACTATTTGTCATCATACATCCTTCATTCAAACAATTTATTTTACCAGACACTGATTTCACAAAAAAAAAAAAAAAAACAGTTCAGTGAGTTTACAATTTACACACAACCTACGATATTTCTTTTTAAAATAAGCACTAACTTAATTCTGTGCATATGATAAAATAGTTGGAAAAAAAAGTTTACTGATGTTTGCCAGTTATAACAGGAAAGAAAAAAAAATACTTTAATGCATGATTTAATTATTGTTATGCATTTTCATTTTTTCTTTTTAATTACTGGCCAAAATACTTAGATATTTCTCTTAATGAAACATTGAACTTGTAGCTCTCCACCAGGAGTGTATTTTTCATGCCATTCAGAAAGAAAAATAAAACATTAAAAAGTGATTTTTGTTCAAAAACATGAATTAAAAATTTTGTTATTGATTAAATATAATTTAAAAAAAAAAAGGATAGGTGATACGTTTTCTTCCAAGGTGCCATTCGCTGTTTGTATTCCTCAACATTCATTGCACAGATAAATAACTTAATTTTAATTTTAGACATAAAAAACACACACACATACACGCATTTAGTGACATACAAGACATCTCACATTGAATGGTTCGAGTGTCCAGTTCAAAACAAACAGTTACCTTAAACTAAAATATATAATGCCAAAGAAATAGTGATTATCTTGAGACAATTTTGTTCAGTTTGGTGAATAAGAAAGTGTTAGTTTTTCTTTTATGGTTATTACAGATTTAAACCATTCATTTTCAACAAATATTTTTTCAGTTGCTTTTCATCACAGCTACTCAGATCATCACCCTACAGCTTTTAGTAGATGTAATAATAAGTAACTGGATTTAAGACAAAAGAAATACTAGTAAAATTAATAATATTAATAATTGTTGACTATACTTCATCTAATGGTAATAAAATTCAAGATATTACTACCAGGTTTCACAAAATTTCTAAGATAATTTATGAGAACTTGCACTTTTTGAGGCAAATTAAATCATGACACTTACTTTATTTGATGGTGTATAAAATACTCTCCCTTCCCAATATCAACAGCAAATATTAAGAAAGAAAAACAAACTGATAAATGGCAGTGATCTATGCTGCATTACACAGTTTCTTCCCCAAAATGTTAAAATATGTTTTCATGTAAAAATAAGATATATGTGGAAGGTATGATATAAATAAACAGTAACATGCATTAATGGTTACTGCTTAATTTTTAGATATACTGTTTAATTTAGAGTTGGGTGCTGATGAAGATTTTCACCTGAGAACATCCAACTTCAGTTTTTATGATAGTTCCTTTTCTCATTAAAGTACCTGTAACAATGACAATAATAATAATATTAGTAATGATAATATTTAAGTATATAATATTAGTATTATTAGGCTACATACAAGAACTGGTAATCTATGGCACCTTGGTAACCAAATACCTTTGTATATAAAACTTGCAGGAATATTTGGCGGGGATGGGTCTTATATATAATCAATTAAAGTATATATATATATATATATATATATCTATGACCAAATGCCTCACTTCTTTTACAGTGCCAGTAATGTGCAAAAAAGCTGGAAATTTTTTTATTGCGTATTTTTTTTTTACAATTTATACAGTTTCTCTTGTTTTTCAGATGGTTCTTAGCATAATTTCTTTTATTATTCCTAATAAACTAACTATTGTATTTAGTGGCTAACTTATTTGATGACATTATTGCCAGGAAAGATTCTGTCCATCATTATATATTCTTAAGTATTGAAACTTTAGATGGTAATCAAAGAAACTTTTCAAATTATAAGCTTATCGCCATCTGTCAATTTATGTTACAATAATTTATTAAAAATAAATATTTTAAGAAAATCTAAAACTTAAGGAACAATAATGAGAAAAGAATTGGAATCTTGGTAAGTATAATTTAAATCTTTAAAATAATTTATTATTTTAGTCTATTGAAATAAGCATATGAAGACCATATTCAGGAAACCAAGATGCTTTCTGGGATTTCTCCGAGTACTAACACTTTTGCAAAATAATTTTTAGACTGTTAAATTCCCTTAAATTATCTATCAAAAAATAAATAATAAAAATTAGTCTTATGATATTAAAATGACTAAACATTCATTCAATAAATAACTTAACCTCACAATATGACAAAGACACAGAAACTTTATCCTGCATTTGATAAGGGACTATATGGGTGGAGGGGTAAGAAAATCAAGATAATCACTAAATGAAATATAATTCAAAGTTGTTTAAAATCAGAATTCAAGCTTTCATCTTACAACACAGACTTCATTAAGGCACCATTGAATCATACAACATGTATATATTTGTTGAACTTTTTTCAAGGCAGACTGACTACACTTATTGGTTGTTACTTTTTGGAAGTATTGTAATAATGCATTATTATGTCAACATAAGAGTTAATACAGTGATTTTTAAATAGAGATTGATGTTAGGCAACAACTGGTGTTCATTATTAAGCATTTTTGAAGAAAAGAGCCAATTTTGTCTTTTCCAAATATTTTGTAACATAAATTCAACAAGGATTTTTAAAATGATTCATCAGTGAGAATTTCCATTTCTTAAAGAAAAAAGTGTATTTGTACAAAAAGATCAAAATCATGAGTGGAAAATGTTTGCAAAAACAAAAATAATCTTTAAAATTAATTAAATATTTAGTAAAAAGCAACGGAATTATTACAAAAGGAACTGAAAAATTAATAAAAGAAGTAAAAATTTTACAATTAGATTTAAAATCAAAGAAAACAATGTCTTAATATTAAAATAGTGATAAAAGTAATTGTTGAAAAAATATCCAATAGAAAAATTATTAGGGAGACAAGTCAAAAAGAAATGTTAGAATGTGTTGGTTTTGTTATTAACAATAGCTGATAAGACTGTAGACTGTTAAAGTCATTTAGTAAATAAAGGCACAAAGGTAAAAAGAAAGTGACAAAAGAAAGTTTGACTAGTTTGTTGAGAAATAAGGTTGTTAGTGCTTTGCCAAGAATGTATACTAATAGACATAACATATCCACTAAATATGCACACACATACATAATTGAGGGACACACTACAAATACATCACAGAGCTTATGATAACAGGATATATTATTAAAGATATTTACTTAGCTTAGTACTGCATATAGGCTGATAAGAAAATAGTTGTCTGGAAGACGGTATTGTGCCAATCTTCCAAGCAGAGAGAAACTGTCTGTCTTAGAAAATAGGGCTTTTAAATAGTTTGAAAACACACTGATCATTAGTGCTGGTGAATGATAAACAATTATCAACACCACCACAGGCAGGCTGTAGATTTTAACAATTACATATACAATCATAAAACATACATTCACTTTCAGTGTACATATATTTACATTGACACAAATCTTATCAACATCTTTAAAAACAAATTCTAGTTTCCTAATTTTAGAAACTCATCTTGCTACACAATTTCCAAACTGAAGCTAGTTCTTGAAAGCAGCTTGCACATGTTAGTCAGTATAACCTTTTCATTTAGGTAGGGGAGGTGCCATAGTGAGACAAGTTTGTCATGTGGGCACTGTAAAACCATCACTGCTGCCATGTTGCTTTATGCCACCATCTATTGTATAGGTATAGTTATCAAATTTGAAACTATTACAGAAGAAAATATTAATTAACAAAAATGGGTTTAAAGGTAGAAGAATTTTATCAATTGTATTTTAGTCACAGTTTTTATAACACAAATTTAAGAAAGTGCTTCAGAGTGTTCAAAATGCAGGATATGAGGTTTAGTACTGTGGTGATGTCTATTAAAATTTTAAAAGTGTATTATTGGTATATGTGGAAATAAAATACCAAAATTTTCTATGTTTTTAATTCATGTTGTTTCGCAATCAAAATTATTTCCTTTATTTTGATGTAAACCATCAAATAAAAAGACAAAGTTTTCTTTGTGGAAGAACGGAGGCAGAACTGGGTGAAAAGGGGAGATGGCACCATAACAAGTACCCCACTGAATATGTGCTTATTTGCTTAAAGGATTGTCCCAAGTATATCAGCTGCAGGATTCATCCCTATTCATCTAGGCATAATGGACAGGAGAATGCAAGCAATTAAAAATATGAGTGGTGGTTCACTAAAATAAACCCCCAAATATTTTAGCACAAGTATGAAAATAAATTTCCAAACAGAATGGTGGTAACATGAAAATCTCTTGAAAGTACTATAGTATTCATGGCATCTTATATTTTGATATGGCACCCATCCGCCATTCTGAAATAAGAATTTTTCTCTTAATAGATTAGAACATTTCCATGAAATTTGATTATAGAGCATTTTATATTACTGTCCAGCAGTAATTTGCAAATATTCATCCTTTATTCGTTTGGTAACATTTCTTGTATTCTTGCTACAAGGCTAATCTTATATATTCTTAACAAGTTGATAGTTACTCTCTTTATTATTTTTTATATAAATTCATAAATGTTAAATTTTCCAAAAACAAGTATTTTAATCGAGACAACAACCAGATTATAAGAAATGGCAGTGATTTACACCTTTCATGGAACACTTTGTTATCAATAAATAAAGTATAAGTTATTATTGGTATAAATATATTAAAACATAGCAAAAACTGAGAGTAAGAAAAGAGGAAATATTTATGGATATTTTTTGTCCCAGTTCATTTTGATCTTCATTTTTAAAGTTTTAATCATCTTAAACATTTGAAATAAAAACATACAGAGCAAAGTTTACAATTAACGCTTTCACTGCTGCAATCTTATAGCATTAATGCCTGGCTGTGCTGGCCCATTTTGGTAAAAATAAGAAATTGCCATTTACTGGAAATAAATGACTATAAAGACTCTGATAGCAATTTCTCTTCAGCACCCCCATTTTCATTTCAATTGGATACCCTGCAGTACAGACTAAGCTAGATAACAACCCCAACATGCAATATAATAAAAATATGTCACAAAATTGGTTGTATTGTATGCTACTATGTCTACTCTAGCTTACAAATAGCAGTAAACACACTAGTTAGTTTAAAACACAAATGCTAGGGCTTGTTTTGAAAATGTATATATATATGTCATCAGCAGGCAATATAAGTTTCATAAAGCTGTACAAGTACATCCTGAAAACGTATGCATCGAACAATACAAAACAGATTAGTACATCTTGAAGACATATATATGTTGACAGCATGCAATGTAAGTTTCGTAAAGACAAGTACATCCACAGAAGTGAAAGTGTTAATAAAAGAGTGAAGAAACTGTTCATAGCAGTCACAATCTAAACTATTTTATAAAAGAGAATTAAACTTGTGGTTTATCCATAAGACTAAATTTTCGTAAGATATGATGTCAATGATACATTGAAGAATGCAGCCATTATTTTTTATTCTCATCAGTAAAACTTTGTTTTTATTAATTTGCTTTCAGTAATTTTGAAAAAAAAAATACTGTACCAAATTTCTCTTTAAACATTTTTAGAAATATGAGATCATATTAAAAAAAAAAAAAATTAAAATGTATCTTGTCCCAGAATCTCATGCTGTAAGTTAGTTGATTTTGAAAGGCATTTGAAACGTCTTTCAGTTATTAAGATGGGAACAGAAATTTTCAGCATAAACATAAAAAAATGAACATATAATTTCCTTTGTTCTGATTGTCACTATAAATATGTAAAGATTTACTCAGACTAAGTCAAGTCTAGCCCAAGGCCACATAATTAAAGCACCAAGTATGAAACTTATAAGGCCAGTACAATCACCAGCTTGTTCTCTAGTCATAATCTCCACAATGCATAAGAGAAAACTCAATTGGAAATGAAAGGAATTTTATTGACAAATGACAACAGAGGATTGTATATCTGTAGTATGTGATCCATGCCAGGAAATACAAGAGAGCTGAATCAAATTTAATCTCTATCAGGAACCTTTAATCTAAGAGGAGTTGATCTGTGGCAACCCCGATATATACTGGGTTCAGCCTAAGAGATACCCGAGTAATTTTTGTAGTTGGTATCACTGCATAACATCAATAGGAGTAGATAGGTTAGCTCTATTGTCCAACTCACACTCTTCCCCAGTCTTTTGAACAGGAGTAGAAGTTTATCCTTGATTTCCTGTTTAAGATTGGGTTTCCAGTTCCTTCTAAAGTTTTCTTTCACTCTCAGTAGCCCCTTGTGTCTTAGTGGCATTATTGCATTGCTTGGTGTGAACTGATTTTTGAAAAAGATTTAGGAGCCCTGAAAGTTGACTTAGAGAATGCAAAATCAGGCCTTGATGGATGTTGGTGGGTGCACTAATGTAAACAAGGATGTGAACACAGCTGATCTTAGGATACACACAAACACACACACATAACAACTTGATAACAGGAAATTATATAAATGCCTAGACTATGTAGGGAGGAGGGAGAATCCATCATACGCTTGCAAAATCAAATGTTTAAAGAAAGACCTGAAATCACATACCCTTGATTCAGTTGACATTAAGTTGATGGAGTCTTGGAGAGAATAAACATTTTCTAAACGAAAAATTTTATCGTGTAGTCTTATCAGATGTTACTGTTTTACTTATCAATTTTATTCTACTTTTAAATCTCACCAAAATAAGAATAAATTTATATGCTAATTATGCAGTCACTATGTTAAATAAATAAACCTTCTACCTATATTGGTATAATAGCAATTCAGTAAGCAAATCCTTATTTTATCCTGTCATGTTCTGTTTTTAATACACTGATTTATTCCAAATGGTGTCTCATCTTGATTGTTATTGTCACATTCCAGTCATTCTACACTCTGACCTTTTTTAAATGCCAGGCATGCCTTGTAACATTTTGAGAATTTGGGACCAAATATTTATTCAATAAGAGGTGGGGAGTAGATTGATCTCATTCTCTTTGATTAGGCAAGAACAGGCACCAAGTTTAAAGCTTCTAAATTCTGCCACCTGATTGTCCTGTGGGACATTAATATTCTTGTCAGAATAATGGTTGGTTAATTGAATGCAGCTATATTTCTTTACTCTGGTTTATATGAACAAGAAGCAGAATCACAAGGACAAATTAAGTAAGGAGAATATCTAATATGAGCTAACCTCATATGTATGGGGTAGTGAAATGAGATCAATTGACCACTGGGAATTAGATAAAAGTGTTGGGTTTACCAAATATATATGGGTGGCCTTGGTAGTATTTGGCTGTCAAAAGCAGAGATTTACCCAAACATTTAAAATATAGAAATAATAAGAGCTGGGGAGAAATCTGAAGAACAGAAGTGAAGCTTTTATTTTTTGCAATGAAAACATGCTTACAAAGTGTAGGAATGTGTTACATGCCTTATCTCTGACCATGAAAGGGGAAGCTAGTGGTTGTTATCAAAGTAATCTTTAATCACAGATCTGGTATGTTATGTTGCAAGAGGCTGTGCTTTATCAACACATCAGGAAAGCATCTCTTCACAGCATTTACCCAAGAAACTGTTCTCAGTAGAGACTGGAGGTTAAGGGTCACATGACCAGCCAAGTGTGGCACATACTAATTGTGGTGGTGAATGGACGTTAACCCAAAAAAGGGTTTTTTGAATTTGTCAGGTTACCAAAGATGAAAATATCTAAATATGGCCAAGAGGTATAACAATTAAAGCAATGTGACTATAAAAACTATGATAACAACAGTTTGAATAAATCAGTGTATAATAGTAATAAGCATCAGCATGGCTGTCATGGGTTCTGATTGTAATTGATTGGAGGATTTAATGTATGTTTTGTCTTGGTGGATTAAGATTGTAAATACCCTGTTAAATTCCAGAGATTTTGTCTCATTTGTCTGACCCTAACCAGATAGGCAAGTCTCTAAGGGTCTGATGCACTAATACTCTGTTCATGAGTAAAATAGTAGGAGAGCATCATGGCTGGCTGTTGAGGGAAGAAGCAAGTAAGGCGATTTAGAAGTCACATCTAGATACTTAGGAATACGCTCAATTGAAGACTCACTCAGCAAATGGTGGAGGGGGATGTAGCCAGCTTCAAGATATTTCTAACTGGGACCCACCTGCAAGGTTATGCACTGCTTTTATCAAAATCTGTCACCATATTGTGCACATCTGGCCATGATGCATGTAACTGGCATTACCCTTATAATACAGGGTATCATGATGGGTATATTGGGCTTTGTATATTTGTACCCAGCATCACTTTGTTGGCTTGCTGCTTTCTTAATAATAATTACTCAATCTGAGAAATTCAGAGTTCTTTTTTTTGTTGTTCTATTATCTTTGCAGTATATGAACAAGATATTATCTTGTTAGCATAAGTACCAAACTCTGTTATCATTTCTGATCAGACCAGTGAAAACTTCATGATAATAATAAGCATTTCTATTTCTATATTAATAAAATTAAAAGATTTTATCTTTATTCTAGTTTATCCCCAGAAAAGTTCTTCACAATTTTGCACACAAGTTAGTACTAAACCCACTGTTTGTGATTTAATGTGAGTAGACTTTGAAAGCCTTAAAATGCTTATAAACTTACACTACAGGATAAAATGTACTTGATAATAAAGCTTCACCAAAAATATCTTTGTTTAATTTGCATTGATATTAAAAGAATACTAAGAGAAAAGAAATCAAAACGCTCACATGCAAAGTGGAGAATCTGGCAATGCTTGCTCCTTCTGATTAATACAACTGGTTCTTAGGTTTATAGCACAATTCAAATGTACTGGCCTGAAAGCCTCAAGAGGAAAAGTTAAATTTAAACAAATTATATCTAATACATAGTAAATCACTTCTGAGTCTTCTATAGTTGCAAAAATGAGGCAAGCAAAAGATTCTACAATAACACTGTCAGTCACTATGAAGGTGAGAATGTTTTTAAATTCTATATGATATAATTAACTATTAACAGAGTCTATTTAATATTGATTGGTTGGATTAAAAATCCAATACATTTGCATTAGTAAGCTGTTTCTCTAAAAAAATGCAATGTTTTCAATATCAACATTGACAATAGAAAATTGAATCTATAAATAAAGCCAACTGGTGATTCTTATAATCTGAAATAAAAACAAATTCAAAAATTATTTTCACTATTTATATTCAGACTATTGTCCTCATCTTTGTTGTCTTTATCACAGTGTTTCAGCTCTTGTGCCTATCAACCTTTCTCAGGTATATATCAATCTGGGTAACCTACAGGGAATTCCAAAGAGAACCCTATTTAATCTAGGTAGGGGTTGGACTGTTCTCGTTTCCCTGCTTATGTCTAGGGATACTGTCTACCTGTTATTTTATTTAGTACTGTTCAGTTATTGCTTGACAATCCCACTTCTTGCTTAGTAGCTAAAAGCGTTGGTTTATGAATTTGGTGACATAGTGGTTGTGGGTCCAATAGTTGGGTCAGGCAGTATGTACTTGCACTCAGTAGAAAAGGGCAAGCAATAACTGAACAGTACTGAATAAAAATATGAAGTAGATGATATCCTTAGATATGAGTAGTGGAATGAGAACAGTCTATCCCTGTAGATTAAATAAAGGGTTCAGTTCAGAACTCCTTGTAGGTTACCCAGATTGATATGCAGCTGAGGAAGGCCAGAGGGCACAATGACTGAAACCTTGTGATAAAAACAACAATATGATGACATCAGTCCAAATATAAATAGTGTAAATAATGATAATTCCTCATCCCAGAAATTCTGACAAAAAAAAAAAAAAAAACATATAAAGGCAAGGTCTTAAAAGAAGATATAAATATTAATCAGGGTCCATATATAACAAATAATGGCAATAAATTCAATTGAGAAAGAATATGTAATAAAAAATAGAAAAAACAGTCCGCTGATTGAATAAATAATAATAAATAATGGTGATGATGAATAATTACAAATCACTGAAGAAGGAACAAGAATGTTGGATGGATAAAGATGAAAGATTTCTTAGAGTAATAGCCAAAATGATGTCATTATAAATAACATTTGTAAACATTTCTTCTTTGAATGCAGACAGATGCAATAGAAGTTTATTTTAATATTTTTGAAACACTTGTTAATATACTTTTTAGAGAAAACACTAGCTGTGACAGAGGCACAAAGTTTTGTCAAGATAATATAAGAAACTTTAAAGCAACCTTATTGAAAAAGCAAAAAAAAAAAAACAAAAAAAAAAAAACAATGATCGGGTAGTTGAGAGGAAAACAGGAATATTAATTAAAAACCTGGAAATGTTTAACCACTGTGCCTGTAAGAAAACAGTGTATCAAAAGAACAGTTATTCCCTTGACACCACTATTACTGTATACACATTTGACTCCCTCAGCAATGTTTATTGTTTTTAAAGAATGATGTTTAGAATTTTAATAAAACAGCAAACATGAAAATGGATTTATACATTTTCTTTAAAACAAAGATATTAAACAATTTATTTATTAGATTGAATAAAAAAAAAAATTGTTTTCATAGTTATTTATCAAATGGTAAATAATAAATATAGCATTGTAGTTGGTTTACATCTTTTGATAATTTTGTAATTTTTTAATAAATTTTTGAATAAAGATTTTTCACATTTATTGCTTTATAACAGGTAAATAATAAATATCACATTGTACTTGGTTCACATCTTGTAAATGAACATTACCGAGAGTCAAAAGTGCATACAGAAATAGCAGTGCCAAGGGAATAACTATCCTTTTGAAACACTGTTTTTTTGTGAACACGAAGGTTAAACATCGCCAAAAAATATTTTTAAAAAATTACTCATTTCTTTAGAGAAAAATTTGGTATTCAAGTTTAGCTTATATAGACTAGACTTGGGCACCTCGATGTGGTGTAATGGTTAGCAAACTTGTCTCGCTAGAACCATTACAACTGAGTAGTGAGTTCAATCCTTACTGGGTGCCCCATGCTTTTGGTTTTGTGCCACATCTAAGCTGCACTTAGAAAATCATTATTTAGGCACTTCAACATGGTGTAATGGTTAGCAAGCTTGTCTTGCTAGGTAAATTATGACTAAATAGTGAGTTCGATCCTCACTGGGTGTTCCAAACTTTAGGCTTTGTGCCACATCTAAGCTGTGCTTAGAAAATCATTTAGGGCATCTCGATGTGGTGTAATGGTTAGCAAGCCTGTCTCACTAGAACCATTAAAACTGAGTAGTGAGTTTGATCCTCACTGGGTGCCCAATACTTTTGGCCTTGTGCCATATCTAAGCTATGCTTAAAAAATCAATATATAGACTAGACTTAAGGTAGCATCTATTTTAGGTTAAGAGTTTGGGAAACTGACTTAAATTAAAAGTGCTTTTTGTATTGGCATGTGCAGCTTGGACATTAGCAAGTGACTAAAGTGATTAAGACAATCAGGGAAAATTATTAAATTTACTTTTCCAATATGAAACATCATTTTTGCCAATGCATATTTATTCTGAAAAACCCAGCAACATTGACTAAGCAAAAGAAATGTCTGTTTGTCTTTAGATGCCATAAATCATAATTCAATGTATTAGACTTATAATAAAAGCCAAGAGAATACAATGTATATCTGAACATTCTTTCATTTTGAGGTTTCCAAACTAGATTTCAAGTTGCTCCCTAACAGTTAAAACAAATACTATTTACATTTGAATCCTAGATAAATGACTACATAATGACTAGTGCTAGGAGCATTACTAAAACAGTAAGTTTATGTGTGAATTCATTTTGCATAAATAAAATAACTGATTACTGTTATGTATTTCATAGATAATATGATTAATTTAAATCACCATAATTGTGAAATATCTTACAGCTTGAGATTGACTTTCATAAGACTATATGCAGATATTTCATAATATCTATGTGTATATAGATTAAATTGTAGCAATGATAATGAATAATGATCTTGTTAGTTACCATCTAAGAAAAAGGTCATTTTATATTTTGCCCTGACCCCCAAATGGGAAATTATTGATATTACTAAGGTTACTTCAATATGGTAAAAGACCAAATGAAGAACAGGAAAATTCTGTTATATCAATTTTCCAAGTGGCAAAGATCTGCTAGCTTTGAAAATCAGCAAGCCAACTCCTGGCTTTTACCAGGGTTTAAATTCTACCTACCTCTGGTGCAAAAGGAAAATATAAAAGCCAGCCCCAAAACTAGGAAGTTATTAAAATGGTTTAATTTTAAAATCAAGTTTTGAAAACTCTAAATAAAATCCTTTCATTATGGATATGAAATTTTCTTAAAATTTTATATCAAAACATTATAGGATGTTACTTATTTAGACAATTCTCATAACTGGAGAGATTGGTGATTGCATAAATTAGAGGGTCAATATTTACTCATTTTTTGTTGTGCATGTTAATGGAATTGTTTGAATAAATAACATATAAAATAAAGTGAGATGATGAAGTTGGTGTTACAGTTGTTTGACTCATATGCGTATTAATGGTATTGTCAAACTTTCTATTTTTTATTGAAATAGCTTTGTCAACTAGCTTTATAACATGATGTATATAATTTTGTATACATTATTTGCACTCAAACTAATATCCTCATCTTTGTTATTATTACAACATTTCAGCTGTTGTTCTTTCTCACCTTCATTAGGTGTTTGTCAATTCAGGTAGCCTTCAGAGAATTTTAAACTGAACCCTTAATCTAATCTATAGGAGTAAGATTGTTCTTGCTCCACTGACCATGTTAATGGATATCATGTCTAGTTCTTATTTTAGTACTACTCTCTTATTGGTCACCATTTCCATTTCTGAGTCTAAGTAGATGAGATATCCCTAGACATGGCTACTTGGTTATTTTTGTTTAGTGGCATATCAACCTCATTGTAGGTTATTTTGTGATATAAGTCTTACTAATTAACCTCTAATTAAGGGGGGAAGGGGTGAATTCATACATTTCCCAAGGGTATTTGCATGTAAGTGAATATAACAAACACAACAGGAATTGAAACTCTGCTCTCTGATTAACAATTCTGTGCCATTATTCATTGCACATCCAAGCTTACAGCACCTGGTATTTCCAAGCAGTCACCCATCTAAGTACTAAGTATCAACATTGCTTAACTTTTGTGATCATACAGGAACCAGTGTCTCAATGTGATGTGGCCATAAGCCCCTGAGACATTATCAGAAGTGCAAGAACAAACAACTTCTGAAGGCTAGATAAAGAGTTCAGTTTGAAACTCGTAAAAACTTGAAGAAGGCCAGAGGGCACTATGCTGGAAATATTGCAATATTAAGAAAAAATGAAGACAATAGTCTAAGTGTAAATAAATAATGATAACTCATCATCACAGAATTTCAGACAGAAATATAATTTTGTCTATGCATGTTTGTGTATATATGGAAGAGGGATGTCATGTTTGAGCACAAAAAAAAATGATATTTTGGTGATTTTGTTTGTATATTATTGGTTTAATATTTCATGAGATGAAAAGTAATCATTACAAAGGAATTTGCTATTCCTAACAATCAAAGCAGAATCTAAGAAATGTTTTTGTTTTTTCCTAACCAGATAATATGGTTTGAATTCATTAAAAAAGTAAAGAGTAAAAAAAAAAAAAAAAAAATTAAAGCTGACAGTTTAACAGCTTATTTGTAATAATTATATTTTTTTTTAGGACTGAGGATGTTTCACCAGGTGGAAAGCTACAGGGCTTTAATCTGGGCTGATTTTATAAGCAATATTTTAAACAAAACAAGAAAAAAAAAATAAAGCTAGCTTTAAGAATGAGTTGATTGAATATTTTAATTATAAAAAGATGATTTAAATAATTTTAACCCCAGAAATTTTTACCTGCTCACTTGAGCTTATATTTTTGAAGGCATTAAATAGGAAGACAATAATGTGCCATTTAAATCTATAATGAGCTTAGGGTGATGTGTTGATAGTTATTCTTAGGCTTGAAAAAGTGTCAACAATGTTATAACTAGTAAATGAAATATCCATATATAGGTATGTATGAATTTAGGAATGTGTATGTCAAAATAAGGTGCAATCAAATATGAATGTGAATATTGTGACCAAGGTTGCAAATCATAATGTGCCCAACATCAACACTGGCCCAATAGCAAGAACATATATGGGAAAATTTTAACATTAAAAACGAAAACCTTATGATCAGTAAAATGATCATAAAAATCAAAATGATTTCAAAGTAGAGTCACAGAAACACGCACAAACACTCTGTTCTTCCAGTACATAAAATATATTTATATATTATATATAATATGAATAAAATTAAAAATCTGAATAAATTATAAATTTAGGTTTTAGACTATTCTTTTAGAGATTCAAATATTATTATTTTTTTTTTTGTCAGGGTGGTTTGTATTAAGTCATTACTATAGTGCAAAAAGTCAAATTTTATTTTTGGTAAACAAGTTAAAATGCAAACCAACAATGAAAATGAAGCTACAAACATTTAAAGATGATTTCTCTCTGTAGCAGTGTGTACAATGGCAAATACGCTGATGAGCCAAAACATTATAAACAAAAACATGTGTAAAGTACGACAGCTACTGTCTCATAACAATTACATATGTCAAGATTAGAGGTACATAAGCAGGTAAGCCGACCTCACATACTTCATTTTGACAGTTGAGTGAAACAGTTATGGGCAAGAAGAAAGATGTGCATGACTTTGATAAATTTTCTGAACATTCCTGAAATAAAATGGGTTGTGGGCGTTCAGATTCAGTTGTGAGGATTAATCAGTGGCCCAAAGAGAGGGGAATTGATGATGCATGGTGGGAAAACAACAGGCTGTAAAGTGGAAGCAGTGTGGTAATTTGTATAGTTTTCTACTGGGAAACACTGGTTCCTATTATTCAAGTGGAAGGTACTATGTTATGTACCACCTCCCTTAACATCATTGAAGACCAAGTAGGCCCTTCATATTACACCACTCCAAGAAATTTTTACAAAATCTTTTTTTTAATGTTACTATCAAATAAATACTCCAGATCACAAATATTAAATCCATCTTTAAAACTTTCTAAACTTTAAAGAGGGCGTTGCAGTTTGCTATTTAAATTTATTGTAAATTTATCCATCTATCCAAGTCAAAAACATGTTCATATCACATAATAAAGTATATTCTGATTTATTTTTTTACCCTGGTGTTAAAATAATGCTTACATACAAAATTTTCAATAATTTCAAAACAACCATGAAAACTTTTCCCTTTATTATTATTATTATTATTATTATTATTATTATTATTTTCCATACTTACCTTTATTTTATTTTACTTTTTTGTTTTGGTGGCTTACATAAGGGAATTACTTTACAATGAATTTACATCACAAACTGAAAATTTAGAAAATTTAAAATAGAATTTTTTTTTTAAATTCATGATCTGAAGAACTTAATTGGTAGTAATAGGAAAAAAAAGAAAAGAATATTTTTTTGGAGAGGCGCATTTCTGTAGAGATGCCCAAAAGTCTACTATGATGGCAGGGTCACCTTTCAGCAGTACAATGTAAGCTGTCACACTGCACATGTTATACAGGAATGGTTTCAGGAATATGAAGACTTCATTGTGCTTATCCTGTCCATCAAACTCCCCAGATGTCAATCCTTTTGAACAATTTTTGGGGGATGTTGGATCAGCAAATTTGCTCTGCAAAATCTCTACTATACAACTTGCAACAGTTAAAGGACCTGCTGATCTTCAGTGATCTTGTCGGGTATATATATATATGCCTGATTGAGTAAAAGCTTTTTTTGTGGGAAGATGGAGGATTGACAACTTATTTGGCAGGGGATCATGTTTTGGTTCATCAGGTTATGCAATTAGAGCACATATGCAAAAAAAATAAAATAAAAATAAATAAATAAACAATAAAAAACATGGCAATTTTGAGGTGATGAAAAGGTTTTAAAATTTTCAATGTTGAGTTGTTGTGTTATTTGGTATTTGTTATGCATATTTGGTATTTTCTGCAAAATTATTAAAAAAAAAATCATAATTAAAATCTTTTTGCAATATAGTAAAGGTTAAACATTTTTCTTTGTTTTTTTTGTTACTTCTTAATATATATAATCCGACATAATCTACTAGCACTCTGCTCCAGACTTACAAGTCCTTCTCTTTCAACTTTAATTTAATACCTTCACCCTTCCATTTAAGTTTTAAAATGTTTTCTGCCTTTTACTTATAATATCTCGGTTTTTATTTTAACACTGTCGCATGAATTGTTTTCTACATGATCATTAACATGCGACATCACATGCTGTTGAAATTCCTCTATTGAGCTAAACACTGAATTGCAGCATTCAAATGAGAAAATTTTGGAAGGCGATACAATGGCACGCCTTTTTTCTGTGCAGTTTGGAGCAGACTCTATAGAGGTCCCAACACTGCCTGCCCCATGGTCACTTTTAGCTTCAGCAGGAGGCATGAAAGAAATACTGGTAGAAATGTTAGGTTTCACATCCATGCCGCAATTTCGATCTTGACTTATATCAATTTCAGAAATCCCATCATAATTGACATCACTACCATCATCGTCAGTGATAGTGTGGCCATTGTTAGACACAGTGTTTTTCATCTGGTTGCTTTCTATGGAAGATAAGGCAATTTGAGTGTCAATCTCTGCTATTTCACTAAGGCCTCTTAAATAGTCTTGTTCTGACTTGATGGGATTTCTTTCAAATACACATCTGTTATCGTCAGCTTTGTTAGAATTCACAACATTACCTGATTGTGATGTTTTTGAAACATCAGAACCTGACTGGTAAAGAACTGAGGTGAGAGATTGTGGCCCCAAAGTAATAACATGATCGGAAACTTCAAGATCTCTGTGAGGTGCAGCTGCTGATTGTAATGCTGAAGTACCAAGAGATAATAATTTACGTATTGTCGAGCTTTGGGAATTGGCAGAAGGCAAAGCAGTTGTGTTTGTGGTTGGAGTAGCAGCAGTGTCCAAAGATGGTGTGTGACTGGTTGGATTTGCTGATGGTTTGGCTGTCATCGAGGAAGCAGATAATGGACTGGCCAGGTTTTCTTTCTCACCGGCAGTTCTTTTTGGGACAGACTTAGAAGATTCAGGAGCTGCATGAGTTTGCAAGTGGGCCACAAACACATTGGGCAACAGGAACACTTTCTGGCAGTATTGGCACACAAAGGAATTGACTTTTTCCATGTGGGTTTTCAGGTGTGATGTCAGATGGTTTGACTGCGTAAAGCTCTTGATGCACAAGGTACACTTAAATGGTTTCTCACCAGTGTGAATACGAACATGTCGAATGAGGTGACTTGGTCGAGAGAAGGATTTCTCACAGAATGTACACTTAAAACATCGTCTACCATTAGCCATTGTTCTGTAGGATATCCGGTTTTGTTTGGCTGGCACAGCAGGCACATTTGCTTTGTTAAGGGCTGTGATGGCCACAGTACTTGATCGATTCAAGGTTGAAGCACCAAGTGATTTCTTGGATACCTGAGACCTGTTAACAAATCGATAGAGTTTGATTCCTTTTCTAGTTTCTTGTTTTTCTGTCACCGAATTTTGCCTCAAAGAACTTTTCTGTGAGGTCAAATAATTCTTGTTCATCTCACAACTATTCCTTGCAGAGTTTAATGGTGGTACTGTACAGGTATCATTTGACTTTTCAATATCATTGGTTGTTGCAGATGCAGGTAGGCCTGTATGGGATTTAATATGGATTTCTAAATTTAAAGACTCTGAAAATTGTCGCTCACAAATTGGGCATTCAAACGTTACAAGTGGTGAGATCTTTCTACTGATATAAGAACTGCTTTTTGCATTAAACTCTTTTTCAGAATCTTGCTTAGTATGCAATTCTGAATGGCAAGAAAGTGTAAAAGCATCCGAAAACTTTTGGTTGCACTTGTTACACTCCAAGAATTGCTGGCCCTCATTTGTCGATAGATGATCATCTCTCACAAACAACCTATTTTCCTCTTTTGCTGTCAATCTTGTATGTTCTCCTTGCAGTTGGGAGTTGTCAGAAACTCTATTGTGGATTATTGGTAAAATGGGATCATTTACACACTTGCTAATTGTAGAATTCTTCTGAATTTCATCTAAATGTTCAGAACTGGTAGAACAAGATAGTTCTGCATTGGCTGAATACTCAGTTTCCTCATTGTTGGGCCTTACAAGATAAACAGTTTCTTGCATCTGTTCTGTCTCTGCATCAATAGGTTCTGTTTTAGTGAAAGATGCACCATTTTCATTCAGTGACACTAAATAAGTTGAGTATTTATCTTGGTTTAAAGATTTCTTTATTAGATACACTGCATTACTATCAGCATTACACTCAGAAGTTGGAGATGAAAAAACTAAAGTGGTGTCCTCGTTTTTGTCGCAAGCTGATGCCGACTCAGCTAAACTGGAATTGTCAACAAGTTGTAATGAGTTAGTGTGGCTTTTGAAAGTGGAAACCTGTCCCTGAGTGTTGGTGTCAAGCATTTCTTCAGAACTTGAGGAAAGAGATTGTGCATTGTGAAGTTGACCAATCGAAAGAGAGGCATCTTGTGACTCTGAGGAGAACCTTCTATTTTCTTGCAGGTTTCTATGATTGTTATGAGGAGACTTTGTAATTGTTGCCTCTGGTTCAGACAGTAAATACTGTTCAGAAATTTCCATATCATACAAGGGCTCTTCTTTGATTGCATTGTTTAGCAACAAAGAATTTGCATCACTAACAGATGCAGTTATACTATCTTTGAACACAGGTGATAACTCTTTTGAATTGTCAACATGAATTTCTGGAGGCCTGATCTCAACACATGATAGAGTAGGCAATGGTTGCAGTGTTGCTGTGGGTAGGGTTGATGTCTTTGGCCAATCATCTTTGAAGAGAATTTGAGATTGAGGTGAAGGTAGGCATGAAAAAGAGGTTTCAACTGGGCCACAAGATGATAGATTTGATGAAGAAGTTAGTATAGAAGCCTTTTTTATTTTGCCATCCATGGCATGATTACTTTTCCTTTTCTGGTATGGTTTAGCACTATCAATGACTAGACTTTCAGCCATCTGTGAGGAGTCTTGAAAACCATCTACCAGGACAAGAGGCTGACCCATATGTGAGCTTTTGATATGTTGGTTAAGCTGACTGAGTGAGAAAAGAATCTTGCTGCAATGTTGACAGTTAATTGGTCTCCCTGCAGAATGGGTCTTTATATGACTTGTCAAGTGGTTAGACTGGCGGAAACGTTTGTCACAATATTTACATTTAAATGGCTTCTCTCCAGTGTGAATGCGTACATGTCGCAAAAGGTGGCTAGGACGTGAAAAAGCCTTTATACAGTGTTTGCATTTGAAACGCTTTTGACCTTTGCTTGACAGACCCTGGTTTTGGTTTCCCTGTTGGTTATTTGACATGGAACTTGAAAAAGAGTTCAGCTTTCTGAAATGTCGGCCCTGGAGTGAGAAAGATTTGGACAGGTTTCTAACCTGACTGACTGATGTAAAATAACTTGTATTGGGTCTGTGGTTAAGTGAAGATTTTCTAACAAAGCTTGCTTCATATCTATTTCTTCGTCTGCCAACAAAGGAGTCTGAAGCAGATGGTAATTTCTTCTGAAATGGAGATTCTCTTTGGTGAAATAACACAGGAGATACAGCCAACTGCAAATTTGTTTCTTTGTCCTTTGAGGCTAAAGATCTGGAGGCTGAAATTTTGGATGCTTCACTAGTAGAGTTGACACATAAATTTGTTGCTGCCTGAGTTGAGAACTGGTAACTTGGCCCAGCAGAGATATCTTTTAAATGACTGCGTACATGCTGGGCCAGCATCACAGAGTTAGCAAAGTCCTTGTTGCAAAATGTACAGCGAGATAATTGTTCTTTTATTGTCAAGTTGTGCAATGATGGCTGACGTAAATTTAGTTCAGCAGCCTTGGCACCAACTGTTCCTGGATTGGAATAAGGAACTCTGGCTTGCTCACTTATGGATTCATTCTGTGATTCTGAAGAAAGGAATTTATCACTAGAAGCTAACAGATCAGGAGCTTTCTTTCCAAATGTAGACAGTTCCAAAATCTGTTGCCCATTCTTGTCACGCATATTTTGCACTTGTTTAGATACATCAGTCATACTGTTCAATTGACTTGACTGCATGGAAGAGTCTTTTTTGAGGGCAGTTTCTAAATTTGGGATCAGTTTTGTTTGGAGATCAGATACTTCTTCAACCACAATTATATCTGGATCTGGTTTGATGGTAACCTCTTTTAAAGGTGAAGAGATATCTTTGTCTAGGCACGTCTGCAAATTACTAAGCACCGGAGATGGTTTATTTAGCAAACCTCTAATAGTGTTTGCATGGAGGCACACGTTTTCTTTCATGTTAAGTTTAGCAGGTGCTGCTGTTGCTGCTGCTATAGAATTAGCAGAGCTCACCGGTAAAGCATTCTCACTGGCATTGTCAGCCTTCAACTGTAACTTTGTTTTAAACTGAATTGCAGAATGCATCTGCATGTGGATGTCTAGAAAAGTGGAATTCATAAACTGCTTACTACAAAGTTCACACCTGAGAAGCTGTTTTTGGGAAAGACTATTATTACTAGTGTTCTTCTTGGTGTATTCCTGTTTCCCAAGCTGGTTTGGTTGCTTCTGCCAATTGTAAGGTTGAGTTGCTCCCACCTGGCTTAAAAGCTGAGCGTTTGCTAAAAATGGGTCACTCTGTCTTTTAGCAGTGCTTTTCGAACTGGATCTCAATATGACATCATCTGTATTATCAATATTCTGGGGTTGACCGATGGAAAGAGGTGGCATAGCTAGCTGCCGCTGAAGTTGGGATTGAACAACAGAAGGGGCGAGGGAAAAGGTTAAGGATGATGTGGTAGTGGAAGAAAATTTTGAAAATGGTTGTGAAGTTAATGGATTTTTACTAACACCAGCTAATATCTGACCTGAGCTGGTTACATTACCACTGACAGGATTCAACCTCTTTTTTATACCAATGCCCTGTTTAGCTTCAATAGAACTGAGCATAGTAGTTACACCAGTAGCATGTTTGACAGCATCATGGGTTTTCATGTGTGATGTTAGGTGATTAGATTGCCTGAATCCTTTGCTACAGAGCAGGCACTTAAATGGTTTTTCTCCTGTGTGGATTCGAATGTGACGGGTCAAGTGACTTGGCCTCGTAAATGACTTCTGACAAAATTTACACTGATACCGACACTGTTTTGGCAGCTGGTTTGTTTCCAAAGAGGAACACGATGCAAGTGTCTTTGCAACAGACACCAAAGATCTTTTCTTCCCCCCAATACTGGCAGTGTCACCATTACTGACATTTTTAGATGAAAGGTTTGGCAAGTTCATTTCCATGTTAACGCCAATGTCAGCAGGAACAATTGAAATCCTGGACAACCTCAAGCCGAACTGTTTTTGCATCTGTGTGAGGCACATCTAGTTTAAATGAAATGTTGCCTTTGAATTTAGTAAGGCAACATCTGGGTGATGAAGATGTAATGACAGTAGTGACTAGTGACAATGATAGTGATGAGGGTGCAACATTATAATGTAGCATTTGTCTTTTTATCTTTATATTTTGTTGTCAGGGAGCAATGCTTGGGGAAAGTAATCTTTAATCTCTGACACAACCAAGTTGAGAAAGGCTGAAAGGAATAAAATAAGAAATATTTAGAAATTGAACAGTTTGATTATAAAACATGAGAAATAAAAAAATAATTTTCTCAATCTAATATTTAATAAATATTGATATTTCTTAATACTGTCAACTTTGAACTTAATATTCATCCAAGTACCTCAATGATTAACTTTCCTGTTTTTTTCTTAATTTTGTTAGATAAGGTATTACAATGTATGTGGGTTTGTTCAGTGGAGAAAGTTTGAAAGATGGAAATCCCATCAAACTTATAGAGAGATGGAAATTCTACCAAACTCAGGGTGGCTATTTTGAATAACTAGCAGTATAACCCGTCTTTGACTGGATGTTTCATTACTGGGAATTTTTGCCATTCAATTGGAGCAATTTAAGTTTAAAGTCAGCCCACCTGAAAATCAATATTAGTAACAACAAGTGGGTGCAACTGAGGCACATCCTCAAATGTGGGAGTGGCCCCGAAAAAGGCCGTTTTTGTGTTCTCAATCTTACAAAGAAGGAAACTCTTCCATGGACCGTCATAATATACGATAACTTTTATTCATAATATAATTTTTTTTTATAATTCTAATAATCTTTTACACTAGATTTCAACTCTCTAAATTGATTGTACACTGTTTTTTTACAGACATTAAATGTTTCCTCTGATTTTGCACAAAGTGTAAAAAATCATTTTTGATTTTTCACCTGCAACCGGCACTGAAGAATTATCTATCAAACAAAAAAAATTTCATCAAAATCGGATGAAAACTGTGGAAACGCATAAACAACATCTGATCATACACACACACATTTTGAGAATTATAGATATAGATTAAGAAGCTTGGTGTGGTTCAAATTTTTACAGCCAATTTTGACAGATACTAGCACCAGATATCATTCATATAAAAGAAAAATGGCAGAACAAGGTTTAATGACATTCCAAAGCACAAGTGACACCTGAGGAAAGCGGGGGAGTACATGGCTGAAATAGTGTGCAAAAAATCAAAACAATGAAAATGCGGAAATTAGTCTGAACCAATTACAGACAAAAACATTTCTCTTTCTAATATGTTTAAAATAAAACTTAAATTTTCAAAATACAAATGTTTGATTTGTTTTAATTTACTTTCAGAAACATATCAGCTTTATTTAAGGAGAAAATTGCTATTTAAGCTAATATAACACCTGTGAAAATGAAAGTCAAGAACACTATTCAACTGGTTCAGGAGAAGCAACAAGAAAATAGTCTTGTGGACAGAAGACAATAAGTATAGAAGTTTGGCTCCTGAAAACCCATCTCCTGGAAAGCACCTAATTATGCTAAATAGGGTAAGGACAAGGACATATCTTAAAACATGAAGCAAAAGCTTATTTAACAAGACACTTTCTGGACACAACTATCGTACAAAAGTATGTGGGCCCCACTCACTTTATAAGATATGGTGTTGAATTCTGCTTTTTGCAGAGAGACATATTTCTTATTCAGAAGAAAACTGTGTGTGGTAATAGTATCCTATGTTCACTATGTACAAGCAATGCACTTGCCCCAGTTGGTTACTTAACTTGTAACTCCTATTTTCCTTTTGTAGCTGAGTTTTGTTTAGTTGAATAAAGCTTAGCACTTTTACTGTTGTAGTGATCTCTGTTTACTCTTACAATTACTATAATTTATTCAACTAAACACGTAAATAAAATCTAGCATAGGAACAGCATGAAAGCCAAAATGCTTGGATGCTGAACCTTGTTCACCAATAGCTGCCAGAAACTACTGCCACTGACAAACTATCCTACTAAACTATATAGATGATTACCAGAAAAGAATACCAAACAAATACTGGGCTCTCTTGAGTTTTATAAGTCCCAGTGTATTTGAGTATATCAAAGGATGTGCAGACTTCAACGTGGCTTTAAGAAAATGAGGTGTTCGCAAAGCATGTGTCGGCCACAAGACAACAGAAGCCAGGAGACAAATTTTTCAGAGAACTTGAAAATCTGAAAAGAAACTGCAATTTCAAAGACCATACTGCTGTGGAATGTGGTAATGAAGCTATGAGAGACACCTTTATTTCAGGCTTAAGTTCATATTCCATATGGCAATGTCTCTTAGAAAGTAAAACCCTAGATCGACAAACAGCTTACACTCAAGTGTCTGTCTTAGACTTAGCACAAAGAAATAATGACTTATATACTTCCCCAGAAGCACAAATGACAGCGATAGTCAACTCTGACCCTCCAAAAGTATGTAATGAATTTCCAGTTGAACCAGCAGTAGCCACAACTTATCAAGCCAAACCTGTGTATTTGAGTATATCGAAGGATGTGCAGACTTCAACGTCGCTTTAAGAAAATGAGGTGTTCGCAAAGCATGTGTCGGTCACAAGACAACAGAAGCCAGGAGAGTCTTTGGTTGAACCAGCAGTAGCCACAACTTATCAAGCCAAACGTAAATACTTTTTTTTGTGGATTTGCCTAGCATTCACAGGACCACTGTAAAACATACTCAAAAGAAGGACACTATGCTTGTGCATGTTGGTCCAAATCTTCATTAGCAACAGTGGTTGGTCCTCATATACTGACCACGCTTGCTAACTTACCACAGGAGCTCTAGCCTGCTGCAACGCATATAGTGGTTAACAAAAAAAAACAAAAAAAAACTAAGTGTTCTACTTGATTCCTGTAGCACTGGTAGTTATATCAGCGAAAGAGTTATGCAAGAACTGAACTTGGAAGTCCACCCATCCAGTAAGGGTATCACCATGGCCCAGAAAACTTTAAACACTAACTCAAGGCGCTATGTAGTTGCAGATCTAAACTTTTGCTTTAACGGTCAGTCATATGTTACCACTCATCTAGGTCTTTTGAAAGATTTATGCTCTGACGTGTTACTGGGTCAGGATTTTCTGAATCAGCATTATATAACGACGTTTAAATATGGTGGGCTGGAATTAACTGTGGACAGTAGTTATCAAGTTTGTGCATTAAACGTGGCGGAGATAGAATTTCACTATTTCCCAAATTATCATTAAGCTGTAAATCCACTGACATCAAGTCGAGCCACTTTAGCAAAGAGGATAAGTCTTTCATCAATAAAGAAATTCAGAAGCTGCTTTCTGAAGGCATAATTGAAGAAAGTGTTTCTCCTTGGCAAGCCCAGCTGGTAGTGGTAAAGGACTCCACTCACCATCATAAAAACGAATGTGCATAGATAACTCGCAAATGATAAATATGTATACAGAACTGGACGCTTATCCTCTACCAAGAATTGATAAAATGATCAATGACCTTGCTAGATACAGCTTTTTTTTCTACATTCAATCTCAAAAGTGCCTACCACCAGGTGCTGCTTAAAGTATCAGACAAAAAATACATTGCTTTTGAGGCGAATGGTCACTTGTTCTGCAGAATTCCGTTTGGGGTCAAAAATGGGGCTGCTTCATTCCAGAGAGTTATAGACAAAATAATAAAGACAGAAAATCTACGCGGTGCTTTCCCTTACATTGATGACATTACTATTGCAGGATGCACAGCGATAGAACATGACCAAAATGTGAAATGTTTCCTGGAGGCAATGGCAAAAGCCAAAATTACCCTCAATAAATCGAAATCTGTGACTTTGGTACCTTCTATCAATGTTTTAGGATGCCATGTTGGCGGTAGAAACATTAAGCCCAACCCAGAAAGACTTTGCCACTTAAAAGAACTACCACCTCCAGAAAACTTGAAGTCAGTAAAAAGGGTGCTGGGCATGTTTGTGTATTATGTGAAATGGATACATAATTTTTCTTATAAAATTCAACTTTTAGTAAAAAATAAAAAATTCCCACTTGAGAAAAAGGCACTTGAAGTTTTTGATCAATTAAAAAAAGAACTGATGGAGGCCGCACTAAAACCAATAGACGAAAGTTTACCTTTTGAGGTGGAATGTGATGTGTCAGATGTGGCTATTTCTGCAGCCCTTAGCCAAAGTGAACATCCAGTAGCATTCATGTCTAAAACACTACAGGAAAGTGAATCAAAGTATCACATAATAGAGAAGGAGGCCATGGCAATTATTGAGGTGGTTTGGAAATGGAGTCACTATTTGTCATGGCAGCATCTTACCCTAATTACTGATTAGAGATTGGTGGTCTTCATGTTTACCAACAAAAAGTGTACTAAAATTAAGAATGCCAAAATTCAAGAATGGCGGTTAGAACTTTCAGCCTACGATTACATGATAAAATACCACCCTGGCAAGGAGAACATAGTTTTTGATGCACTTAGTCGAGCTTATACTTGTTCAACCATTACCAGTTGTGCCCTTACTGACATTCACAATGGGCTATGCCACCTGGGAGTTACTAGACTCTTACATTTTGTTAGAGGGAAAAATCTTCCTTTTTCTACAGAGGTGGTAAAAAAAAGGTGTAATCTTCTTGCAGAATCTGTGCAGAAATTAAACTTTGTTTCTATAACTTGCCAGAAAACACACTTATCAAGGCAACCAGATCCATGGAACAATGAAGTATTGACTTTAAGGGACCTGTTCCTTCTGCCATGTGCAAAACATATTTACTAGTAGTAATTGACAAATACTCATGGTTTCCATTTGTCTTCCTATGTCCAAACATGCACACTACCTCAGTAATCAAATCCTTAAATCTTTTGTTCAGCTTAACTGGGATGCTCAGCTATATACACTCTGACAGATGTGCATCTTTCATGTCTAAGGAATTAAGAGACTATCTCTCCTAAAAAAGGGTTGCAACAAGTAAAACCACTCCATATCATCCAACCAGGAATGCACAGGTTAAACAATTTAACGGTACTATATGGAAGGCAATTCAGTTAGTTGTTAGATCACGAAACATAGCTGAGAAGTACTGGGAATTGGTGTTTCCTGAAGTGCTACACTCTGTGAGATTGTTGCTATGTGCTTCTACAAATACAATCCTTCACGAGTGTTTCTTTGTATTCCCTTGTCGTTCATCACAAGGGAGTTCTCTCCCATTCTGGCTAATGTCACCAAGTCCCATATTATTAAGGAGGTTTGTAAAAAATAGTAAAAGTGATCTTTATGTGGACCAAGTCGAACTCTTAGAAAGTAATCCGACTTATGCCAATATAAAGTATTCAGGTGGAATGGAGTCTACTGTATTTGTTCATGATTTAGCACCCTGCCTGGAAGTGGAGTTAACCCCTGAGTCCCCCACTGTGGAACAAAATAGGAGTATCCGAGGTGTCCCCATACCAGAGGAGGACACACCGCATAACAATGATGCTGGGGTCCAACAAGTCAGAAGATCCAAATGGACAAAACTGCCAGATCATTATGGATGGTAATGCTACATTTTTCTAGGAACGAAAAATGTGGTAGTAGTATCCTATGTTCACTATATACAAGCAATGGAGTTGCCCCAGTTGGCTATTTAACTTGTAACTATTTTCCTTTTGTAGCCGAGTTTTGTTTAGTTGAATAAAGCTTAGCACTTTTACTGTTGTCCTGAGCTCTGTTTACTCTTACAATTACTACACTGTGTACTAGAAATTCTGTACATTTCACTTCAAGGGAAATAAATAATTGTGAATACTTCTGGCAACAAATTCATATATGTATACTTTTTTCATTTTTATCTGGTTTAATGAAATGAGACATTTTAGTCAAGCTAATGATAATGGTGAAATTAGCCATTTCCATACAGGAAAAATTCAGCTTTCATTGATTTAATATTTAGTTGTTGGTTGAAATTATAAGAGCTTTTTCTTCAAGCAGTTTTTCAGAAAATTAGACAGCTCAAGTCTACTAATGGTTATCACTCTTTCTAGTAATGAAAGGGGTTTCCTTTTAAACTTTTTGTCTTAAAAGTTAACAGCTTGATCATATTATTTTTTTTCTAGTTACATGTGTTACCAATTTTGGAACAAAATTGGAACTGTTCAATTGATATGGATTTTGTTATTGTGTATACTGCTTTGTGATTTTGTAGTGCCAATTTATAGGGTTTGATAAAGGATCATCATCTTTAAGATTTCAAAGAATTATTTATTTGAAGTCATTTTTAATCATTAAGAAAACAGGTGTATAAAATCAAAATCAGGGATAACAACAGATGCTAGTTTAGATATTTTGAATGAGTTCAATGCCATGCATAACATCCATATGAAAGTTTGGATTTGATGAAGCTATTTAAGAACATGACTTTAGTTCTCAGATTAATATTTTGGTTTTGCAATATCTTAAGTGTTGGACAAAAGTGCCCCTAGAAACACCTATCCTGTGTTCAATTTCCTTATCTCTAGACTGAATTTGTCATAACTGAACCATAGACTGAGGTATTTGAAGTGCTCAGAATTTATCAATGCCACATACTGTATTTTTATTATATATTCAAAGTGAATGCTGCTTGCTACTCTCATTCCAGTTTCCCATGCTAAATGAAAGCAATCATACAGTAAAACTTTATGCACAAGCAATTATTATATTGTTTATAATTTACTGACATAAATTATTAAAAATTAGGCTGCATTTTCACTAACAAGCTCTACATTATTACCATTATAGAATTTAATACTTGAAATCTACTTGTCATTAATTAGAAATTTTAAAGAAAAAAGACAACACTTAATTCAGAAACTTGTTACAAAATATGCAAGGACTATATTGTAGCAGTCTAAGAAGAGTTCTCGGATTAACCAAGGAATAATCCCCATTAAAATAAATTCAGATGTTCTGTTTGGTCAGATTTTGCAAAAGTTGGCTGGAACGTGAACTTTTTAGCACTCTCTTCTTGTATTTTTACTAATTCATATCCCATGACAATTCTTACTATCATAAGTAATTTCGGAATTAATGGTTACCGAATCGAATGATTTTTAAAATATTTCTTTTAGTTATTTTAACTCAAACAAGGCAATAAAGCCACTAAGACGCAAAGGGTTATTGAGTGTGAAAAACATGAGAAATAGGAAAAAATTATTAAAAGAACAGGAATATCACGATTACTTGGATGTCTGAGAAAATTTTTCTGAAAATGTAAGAAATTCTGCATCTGTGCCAGATTTAATTATTACCAAAAAAAAAAAAAAAAAACAACAAACAAATATATTTATTTTTTCTTACAGTCTTTGATTCCTTTACCAGTTTATTCAGAATTTTTGTACATTTTTTAGTGGTTCACTACACGTTAGTTAGCTAAGTAACTAATTAATGAAATGTTAAGTGAGTCAATCAATCAATATTCATTGATTCAATATTATTCTGCTTGAGCTTGACTCTTGAGGCAGAAACGTGTCATTTTTTTTGTTTGAGATAGAAAATAAAAATAAAAAATTTGTCTTTCTAATTTTAGTTTGTGGTAAGGTAATCAACAGGATCAGGTAGGGCACAGTTATGAATTAACAAAAAAAAAATCATTTTCTTTGATAAAATCAGTAATTAACAATATTCATGTTTTTAAACTCATTTCGATCACAATAAAATAGAAAAGAAATAGAAATGATTTTCTAAAATCCATATTTTAAAAAAAAGAATTTTTAAAAATGAATAATAATATACAGAGCGTTTCAGTTTTTTAAATGTATGAAAAGATCCAAGTTTGCTGCACGCTTTGATAAATAAATTTGTTTAAAAAACAGATGGAAAAATAAAAAAACAAACCAAAAAATGTAAAATAGCGCAGAACATTTTGAATCAAAATGTTGCACACAAGTTAAATGAATCAAAATTTTTGATTCATTTAACTTGTGTGCAAACAAACATTCCTTCTTCTCTTAGGGAAGTATTGAATTTCCCAAAACAAAAGAAAAAAATGTTTCAAAAATATTTAAAAAAAAAAAAAAAAAAAATAATATAAAGATTTTTTTTTTGCATTCCACAAAGTGACAGCAGAGATGATTTGTGGCACAGTTAAAAACTCAATCAATTATTATTTATTATTGTTATTATTATTATTTTTTTTCATTCGATTGGACACACTACAAAAGTCTGAAAGACCTAAGAGATGATTGGTGTTGCACAGTTAAAATTCATGTTAAATTTTTTATCTCCGATGAAGTTGCTAGCGTTACATATTATTATTATTATTATTATTAATATTAATATTATTATTTGATTATTATTTATTATTAACTTAACATCAACAATGATAACGAACTCAAATAACGTTCAATTTTATTTTTTGAGCAGTTCTTTTGAATTTTTATTTTTTTTAAATGAATTTATGATTTCTTCTCGGAAAAATAACTAAGAATTTGGAAAGGATTAGGATTTTGGATGCTCAATGTTTTCCTTATTTCCATAGCTAAGCCAGTCTCTAAAAATGTCAGAACATCCTTGAGGACTGCTGCTTAGTTTATTGTCAATATTTGATTATTATGACATGATTCAATTATTTTATTTTTTTTAAATCGATAATTACCTTTTTGAATTTTACATTTTCTCTTATTAAAAAATCGATGCTAAATAGAACACTTAACACTTTTTTTTTTTAGTTTCTTTGTATGCATTTTTATTTTATTTTATTTATTTTTTTACACTTTGACTTAAAAAATGAAAATATAGTTCGGATTTTTTAAAACTTTTCAACATCTTGAACACTAAAATTTTAGATTTTTACTGTATATTTTTTAGGACAACATTTTTTACGCTCATTAAAATTTATCGTTTTAGGGTCGATCAGTCACTAACCTTGGGGCTTTGATATACGATAAAATTAAAAAGAAAACAAATAGTATATTTAATATTGAAAAAAAAATCAATAACAAAAAACAAAAACAGATAGAATATTTTAAAGACAATATAACGATCTGCTGTAATTCATCATAAAGTAACTCTGATCAAGCATGATTACACAACATTAACAACAATTCTGACTAGTTTTTTTTCTTCATCTATTTTGGTTTTGGATGATTTTTTTTTATTTTATCGCAGCACTTTCAGACGATCCATTTTTCAAGCCTCAACAACTGAAGAATAGAATCGTCTATAAATAAATAAATACTGCAATAAAAGAATAGGAAAATATATATTATAATAAAAATACATCACCTTCCTCAGAGAATCTAAAAATCTTCGTGTATCAAATCGAAATAAATCATTTTTGAATTCCTTCATCATGGTTTTGAAATAATAATTTTCGAAAACAATCAATTTATATCGATTAAAAATAAAACACGCATTTTAAAATACACAAGAAACAAATTTAAACGTTATTATCGCACCAGAGAAATATTCAAACGAAATGATATTTATTTATTTACCTTGCTTAACAACTGACACTTTTGCAATAGAACAAGTAAATGACAACATAAACAAGACTATTTTATCGAAATACATTACGAACCTTCAGGATTGTAACATTCCGATGATTGTTCCTGGGTTATTGTAGGTATTACTGAGGTCAGTTCTACCTGTACCCAGTACCTAGCTAGGGATCAGGACATACTCGGATGTCCAAGGAACTCTGTTCGACACTAAACATTTTCTTTAGGCAGGCAAACGTTTTTATGAACTATCAGTCGCCATAGATCAACACCGAATAACACTTGGTCTATTTTTTCAAAACACGAGAGTTCTAATTATCGACCGGAAGTCTCTTGAACACCATAACTATCAGGGCAAAATAAAGTTGCAAACTAATTTTGAATGGGAGATATATTTCTTATTCCCGGTTTTAAATTTATTTTTAGTATTTTTATTGACAACAGTTTTGTATATCATTTTTTTTATTCTTTGAAAAACATATTTGGAAAAGGTTTTGTTACAGAATAGATTATTTACTACATTTGACTGGTTTTATCACAAAATTTGATCTTTGGAGCATGTAACTGTTATTAGAAAATATAATGGCTTATCATGTTGTATTTAGATGTCAGATGTTGTATTTAGATGTCGTTCCTACTTCATACTTGACAGTTCTGACTGATCTTGGTTGATATCAAAGGAGATAGGTTTTAAGATTAAAAGGGATTCATGATTGATGCTCCTGCAGTGTAACAGAGAACTAGCAAAGCCTAGTGGTATTGTAAGGTACTACTGGTATGGCTTGGGTTAGTATTAATGATACCTTGTCTTTGAAACCATAATTGAACCAAAGGTTATCATCTGATGTAATCTTTTTTGGAGGCTCTGCTGTATGAATGTATTGTATTCTATGAATTCATATTAAATATCTCTATTAAGCTGTAGAGACTGTTTTGAAAGCTTTTGTATGAAATAACAACCCACTCATTGAAGATGACCTAGAATAAAATAATTTATTAATACATGTACACTTAATGTGTGTACTCAAGATATGTCTTTTTAAATTTCAATGGAAAAGGAAGACATTTTCTCAAAATTGGCATGAATATCAAACTTTTGTGTGCTCTCATCTTTGTTTCATGTCTGTCTGCACAGACTGTAAAGTCATCTCATTAGAATGTTCTTATCCTTATCCTTTAGCACTTGTTTTCTTTCTTCTTCTTCACCTCTTCCTTCACATATATATTTTTGTTTTTGTCTCTATTTTATTATTCTTTCTTTCTTTCTTTTCTTACTTATTAATTTTCCTTATCATGAACGTTTACTATTTTAACTTATTTTCCTTTATTAATAATAATAATAATTATTATAATTCCTTTTACACTATAAAGCATTGTTTTACAAAATATAAAATAACATGGCAAGGAATAATTTACCTATAAAATTCATAATGACAAATTATATGAAGAACAAAGAAAATTTCTTAAAATAGACAAAAAGAAAAAGTCAAAAAACATCATGACCTAAGATTTGAACATAATGGCATTGTTCAAACTGCTGATCATGACAAATTATGCACTCTCTCCTGGAAACTATAGTTAAGGTTCCTTCAGCGTAGTTGCAGTATAAACCACCAGTGGGCTCTGTGGGTGTTGCTCTAGAAAACAGGTGTGCTCAGAAAACAAGGGTGACCATCCATTATGTCGACAGGTATTCAACTCGGAGAAGGAATACTCTGTTGTAACATCTGTGGCTCACTAGCAACTTATAATTTTTTTTAATTATTATCTTCAATGCTCAAAAAGTTTGTTTGACTCAGTGTACCATCTTTCTCCATCATAAAAAATTTCATGCACTGGCATATTGTAAGATGTGATGTATAGGTTAGTCATAGCTTAAAGTAGCAACCAACTCATTGATGACAAACAATGCTACTAATACAAATGACAATGCTCTGGGACTGTTTCAGACCAATTGCTGACTGTTACTGCTGATGCAAATTTGACTCAAGTATGTAGAACTTGTGGTAAATGATGTAAATTATTTGCTGGGCAGAAAACGAAAAAAACATAGTCAATCACAACACCATTAAAAGGGGCTTGACTAATACACAAGGGGTCAGACAATATAAATATGTTAACAGAGAGGCACTTTGGAAGATTTTAGGGAAGTTGGAATGTCCCAATCACTTTGCCAAACTAATCTGGTCCTTCTATGATGACATGAAGTTTGTGGTACACTTATGTTAACTTTCTGGTGTAAAGCAGGTAGACTTGCTTGCAGATAATTAAGATAAATCTGTACAGTCAACTTAGTTTTTACACATTTTATTAAAATTTGAGATCATTTGAGCAAGAATTAGCTATGTTCTTAGATTACAAAATGATGTCAGTTTTTTGTGGGGAGGCACCATGTATATGGAGGTTAGTGTTAATGTTGGTGGTGTTTATATGAAAGTTAGTGTTAATGATGGTGGTATACTTACAGAATCTTTCTAATGTAAAGTAAGAAAACTTGCTTGCACCAACACTTCCCTGTTTTCTTTTTCATCATGCTCATTGTTGCTTTTGGATATTAAAAACAGTGAATATACTTCAGATACAGGAGCTATGGAAAACTTTCAACATACCATTTCATTGCCCAAACCAATGTTCTACTGGTGCTTATTTGTGATCTCTTGTATGCAGATAACTGCAACTTGGTTGCATATAAAGAAACTGATATGCAATGTTTTATAGATAGGATTTAAAAACATGCAGTGCATTCGACCTTACAATCAGTTTATTCAAGAGAGTAGTGATGTTCCTGAGTACAGTATACTCTGATCACTGTATACACTGATCTGTCCATTCTTCTTAACAGTAAAAATCTGAAGGTTGTTGACAGATTTACCAACCTGGACAGCAATATTAACAGTGTTGCACCAAAATTTTTGGAGCCCTGAAGCTTGAACAGATATGGGGGCCCCTTCGCAACCAAGTAACAATAGATTTGAGTATCCATCCTGCTAATATGTAGGCTATGAATAGATTCTGGTGAAATCAACAAATCTATATAGCAGTGGGTTCTGGCACTGCAAGCCCACAAGAAAAATTTGAAATTTGACCCATTTGAGTATTAGAGCATATTCTAAGGTCAACGTTACCTACTTCCACTCATTCTATCACTAAAATGAGCTTATTTTAATAATAAACACATTAAGAAAAAACATTGATTTTGTTGAAAAATTCACTCAGTAAAAAAGTTGTTTCAGGGGCTCCTCTGGTATTCTTCTATGTTCCTTCAGGATATAGGCGATCATGGCTCTCCAAAATTTCCTGTCTTTGATAGCTTTTAATAAATTTTGTTATTTCTCCTAAACTCTTGTTCTGCCATCAATATACTGAAGCCCACTAAGTAAGTTATGCAATATTTTCCTCTGTCCCTGTTGACTTCAGTTTGTCCTGTGAGTATAAGATCTTCTAAGCCCTTTTTCTTCATTATGTACCTTAGACATTTCAACTGTCTTTTCCTGATGTTAAGTATGTTTCCTTCTTGTTATCATTTTCTCTCAAACTTTGTTGTTGCTAGTATGTTTAGTCTATGGTATCCTCAGCATCTTCCCGTAGAATGATATAGTCTCCTCTTCATACATGAGGAGATTGTCCAGCATTCGCTGCTATACAAGGGGCCCTGAAGCTTAAGTTTCCTTAGTTTCATAGGAGATCAGCCACTAACTATTAATTGCTTCTGTTCACTTGACAATGAAATATCTCTATGCTTGAAAAAAGCAACAGTTTGTCTACTTTAAAAGACTCTGTATAATCACAGAGGGAGACTGAAAAAGAACACCAAGGTTGAAGTGTACAATGAATGTCTGCTAACATGTCTCCCATAATCATATGAAGTATGGGTAGTGTCCTGGAGATATCCGAAACAACTCAAGCACTTTCATTAGTATAGCTTAAGATCAATTATAGGTATCCACTGGATAACCCACATTTTAGGCACAGAAATCTTGGAGAAAGCAAATATGATCAGTATTGAAGCACACATTCATCAGCATTGACTTCATTGGGTGGGTCATATGGATTAGTGATGACTGCATTCTTAAGCATCCTTCAATTTGGAACTGCCTGTTGGTTCCCATCCACAGCATAAGCTGAAGAAATAATTCAAAAGATTTTATCAAGGATTCACTAGCACTGTATAAAATTTATGCTCCCAACTGGGAAATGGTAGTGCATACTAGAAGTAAATAAATGTCACAATGAACATTTGGTTGTAAAGGAAAGGAACAAAAAAAAGGATTAAAATTTTATCAATGGGTATTGGTCAAAATTCAGAATATATACATATTTATGTGAAAGGTGGTAAAATTTGTTCATGTATGGTTCTTTAGTTGCTGTTGGTAAGGAGGGTAATTAGGTGTAAGGTTGTTGTCAGTAGGGCCAGGAGTTGACTAATTTCTTGGCTTGACTGGTCAGGGTCAAGGTTGGAGTCAGGAGAGGTCTGGAGCAGATTAGTGAAGTTAAGCATGGTGTCATTGGTGGAGTTTGACATACACACTTCTTCATGGTTGAAATCAGCACTAGTGAAGTGTTTGATGAGCCAATATTTTTCTGATGTTGAAGCTAAACTGTGTGTTGCCAGTGTGGATGATTCGTGGTAATGCCTGGTAAAGTGTGTTCAGCGGGTAAATTGTTCGAGGCCATGGTGGTGGGTTGATTTCTGGCAAGGCATATTGGTGGGTTATGGTGGTGATGAGGAGGAAGGCCTGGAGTTCTTAGCAAAGGTTGATTGAACACAATGTCTCTGTTGGATTCTGGTTAAATGTGTTATCAATGAAATGGGGTCATGTTAGGGACAACAAGGGAGTCCTAGAGCTGGATAGTGAAGAAATTGAGGTATTAGAAATCACAGTGGTGGTGTCAGGAGACTGGTGGTATTGAAGCTGGCCTGTTGGCTAGATTCGGCATGTGATGAGTTGGGTGATATTAGTGAAGCAATCATGATGGTGATGGCAACAGTGCATCTGCATGTCGGCCGGTTGCTCTGAGGGGCTTTCTGTTAAGCAAATCGGGTGATGCTCTGGGTCATCTTTTTTCAGTGGAAACATTAGTGATTGGCTATTGTATTTTATTGCAGGGATTTGCTTTGTAGACTGGATGTGATGCTTGGAGCCCTTGCACAAAAAATAATCTTTTTATTTTGTGTTTTGCTTTCTTGGTGTTCACATCCAGTTGACATGTAGTCTGAATCAGAAAAAGATCTAATTTCAGCAGAGTATAACATAGAGAAAAATGATGTATAGTGGATCTTGTTACTTCCAAGACAACACAAATATCTGTGCTAAAACCAGGGCCTGTGCAAGAGTCTCATACCCGCTGAATCTATGATACAAGGGTGCCCATTCTACTACATCTCAATTTTCATAAAGGAGTGTTCATATAAAATACAAATATTATTGTAACCTAATTATGTACTATAATGGATCATATGTAATATAGAGGAACAATTCAACTAGAAAAATTGAAAATAAATACAAATTAGAGATGTGTCATAAAAGATCATTCCATCTTAAATAAATCAAGAATGTTTTGCGGGAAATTTTAACATTAACTTGAAACATTCACATTCAACATTATGAATAAAAAATAATGAATTTTATATATTGTTTTTTCGAGACATAGAATGAGCAAAACAAATTCACAGATTTGAACAAAGAAAAGACCCCAGAATGATCCACAAAAAAAAAATCCACAAAAAACTGTCATCCTTTAATAGTCAGTAGGGTTTAGTTCAATTTGTAATGTATATAAATGTAAGTAGCAAAAAAGCAAATGTTGATAAGATAGCAAGGGGCAGTCAGGCTCCACCCCCTTGGTTGGGTGGTGGGCAGGGGTAGTACACATTAACCCTGGCTAAAACAATGAGAGCAGCCATAAGAGGTGATAATATAAATCCAGATGTGTTTAAGTGTGTCTACCAACAATGTGGTTAAGTCTATTTGTCAAACACAGGCCTAACCAGTCATTGGTGTAGCCATGCTGGCAAGACATTAATCAACTATGACTGAGCTGTGATTAAAA
This sequence comes from Acanthosepion pharaonis, assembly GCA_903632075.3. NCBI lineage: Eukaryota > Metazoa > Mollusca > Cephalopoda > Sepiida > Sepiidae > Acanthosepion > Acanthosepion pharaonis. The sequence continues at coordinate 2,801,484 of CAHIKZ030000624.1, forward strand.
TATTCCCTAATCTGGAATGATTTCTGGGTATTTATGCAAAAGATAGTGATACAGACTCCCCATGGATAAAAGACCACTGAATAAAAGCGTTGGTTGAGTGATCCTAAAAGTAACTTGACCCAAACAATAGTTCAATAGCTGGCCACAGCAGAGGGGAAAAAAACTTAGAGAGTTGAGTTACCAAGGGAAATTAACTGAAACTGAGATATGCAAAAAAAAAAGCATTTTATGTGGAATTAGAACAATCTAATGGTTCAAAATTCCAACTGATATCTCCTGAAGAAGGCTGGAGTGTAAATCAACTGAACAGTTGTGAATATGGCAATAAAGATAAGGACAACAGTCTGAACAATGTAAATAGTGTAAATAGGTACAGAGACTCAGTTGAAATTTGAACTTGATATGTCACTCCCATGTTCTTCATTGATAACCTATATGCTTTCTGTATATCCAAAAAAATTCTAATTGATTACTTGGCTGGCTGGTTTGTTTTACAACATGTCAACTTTTGTTGGGCTACTTAATATCGAATTTTGTATTGGACACTACTCAGTAGTAACAGTGAACTAGGTTAACTTTGCAAACTATTAGCCCATAGTGAGGCACCAAATGCTCATTGACACAGCTCTAAAGGCAGAAGTGCACAAAAATCACTATTGATTTGTACTTTTCACTTTCACAGTCAATATTGCAAGCTTTTTGATACTCTTATACTATTTCCAGAGAAGGAGTAAATAGGCTTTCTTATTGTCTGGTTCACACTCCTCCCTCGTCTTTTGAACATGAGCAGAGGTTTATTCCCTGTTCTCTGTTTAGTATTGGGTTTCCTGTTCCTTCTAAATTTTACTTCAATTCTATGCTTCTAACGTCTCTACCTGAATTCTGAAATTTTATTCATTAATAAAATCTTGACGTCTTCAAGTCAAGAATTAGCTGTTATCTTTTCCTGCATAGCCCTAAAAACTTAATTTCTTGTCCTTTCTTATGGTAATACAACTCCACACTGTAACCCTCTACCTTGGGTGGCTCTTGGGCCTTGTATTGGGTGAACATTATTAAAAAAAACAAAATCCTTAACAACAATCATCTGACATGTGAGAAGTGACAGCAAACGTCAATCTGGCCTAAGAAGAAGATGTACCGGGCTCTAGTTCTGATGAAGGCTACAAAGAAACGACACTGCCAGAAGATCTTGTTTGCTATGTCTATGGAAAAGTATGTAAATCAGATTCGTTTAACGAATAGACAACCATCATGCATGTAAATATGTAGGTTACTTTTTCAATAGGAAAGAACTTTTTGGAGGCTACGGGAAGTGACGTCATTGATAAACGAGTGTGTGCTGCATTCACTTTTAATATGGCGGCTGTTGCAGATGATACACTTTCGGCGCTTAGCGTTGTTTGTTCATATGGTAAATATTTATTTCACATCAATTCCCCAATGCTTAACCTATATTTCCCAATACTTCTGCATTCATGATACATTCGCTCCCTTATATTAAAAAAGTTATATCAACTAAACAATCATTTCTCTCTAGTCTCACCTCATGTGTTTTGTTGTCATTTTCTAAAATGCCATGTGATTTTCACTTCGACAATTTCCTAAGCCTTTTAATTTTAAATATATATATATATATATATATATATATATACTTAATATTAAAATATAGCTTTAGTTCCTTAAATTGTATTTAATTTATTTAGCAACATGATTAACCTTGTAGATATAGAGAACAAATATTCAGAAATCATACACAAGAAATAGTTATTTACAATACATTGTTTATTTGTGAGAAAGAAAAGAAAACGATATTTCATTTTTTTTTTTACCTAAGAACTGACAATTGTTGAAAATTACTTAATACCTTTTCGTTAGCTTAAAATATGCATGTTTTATTTTTATTTAGTTATAAAATAAAAGTTTAATTTACAACCTGACGCCGAGTTTTAAAATAATTATTAAGTCTTCTTAAATATGTTGTTGCTTTCTTCTTTGTCGCCCTTGAAAATTGATGAACCAAACAAAACTGGACACTAAAAACAAAACACCGTTTACCGGACACATTGTCCTAAGACAATATTGAATATGAATTGAATAATAAAAAACAGTTGATTGACTAAATGAAATAAAGGCCAATTGACTAAAACAAAACAAACAGTGATGCAATGTCATCACAATATTTTGACACCTTACTAAACTTCTATTTTAAATTACTGAAAGTGGATAGTAATATGGGACAGCTTATCTTGTTTAAATTATTAATTGTTATGTTTAGTTTTATTTTTTAATTACAATTTTTCGCCACAAAATTTTCAGCACTACGTACTGTGTACAAAATGTTTGTCAGTTTCATTTTTAGTCAGACATCGTCTTCTTCCTCCTGGGCCACGTGCTTGGTCATTATTGGCAGTCAAGCTCTTTAATTTTTTTTCACCAGAGTAGAAAAAAAATTCAACTACGACAATATCCAGAGTCAGTATATTCAAACTAAAAATGATTATCTTAAATGAAAAATAGATTCATCATAAAAGATCAAAGTGACATCGCAGTTTAGTGGGTTTTTTTACACTTGGTCCGGTGGTTAAACTTTAAGATTAGAGAAGTTTTACTGTTTACTACCACAAAGTCCTGATTAGATGGCTCTGTCTCTGTGCCCCGTTCGAGATTTAAAAAAAAAAAAAAAGGTATCAGTATCCGTGTTTTTTTTTTTTTTCGACTTCAACCCTCAAGGTTAAGAAGATGGATTGGGTCATTAAAACACTTTCTTTATGTTCTTCGTTTATATGCCCTGTCCATTTGATATGTATGCGATCACGACCCTCTACAGCTTTCTGTTCTTTTAATAACTTTTAATTCTAGTCTACCTACCATCATAACTATTTGTCCCCGCTCCGCCAGCCATTCACACAAACTGTTTGTAAGTTACAAAGAGTAACCGGGACAATATTTTATGTTGAAAGAGAAAATATAATTGTTGAGAGTAGAACTTGATCAGTACATTGATAAGCTACCAAGATATTTTCTTTTGTCTTTTTCCGAATAGAAATAGTTAAAGAATACTTGCTTCCTTCACCTATTTTATACAACATTGAATATAATCTTAAAATTTTGGACTAGCGGCTAGCCTTTAAAAATGCATAAAAAAAAACATCTTTTGAAGCTTTTTTTTAGTTTTAATTTCAAGCTAAATTTAATATTTCCAATAAGCAAAATACTTTTGTTTTGTTGTTTTGTATTTCAAACTGAAATTAAATTCTTTGGAATGAGATTTTTTTTTTATATAATCAGTAAAATGCTCAAATCTGACAAATCTATCAACACAAAACACAAAATAATTCTCTTTATTATAAACGTCTTTTATCTTAGCCCTTCGCGATTCCCTCCACGTGACCAAGGGCCGACGTCATGTCTTCATGACCTTGATCTTTTCATTGCGTCCACACTTCCTTCAATTTAAGTTCATTTAGTTTCATATCATAATATGATTTTTTAGTTCTTTCTGTGCCACAAACCTAATTGGAATACACTTTGTGAACATTTTTATATTTTGTAGCACCTCTGGTTTATTTTCCTTGAGATTTTAGTACTTTGCAGAACCAGTTAATGTTAAACTCCCTTTTCATATAACCTGGTGACTTCTCACCAAACCCAAGGCAGAGAAGGAGGAGGAAGAGAAATGCAGGCCCTTGGTCCTCACTTGGATGGGTTATGTATCAAGTTATATTCTCATTTTTTTTTGTTTGCCAACTGGATGTTGGTAGGGCTATACTATCATTTCATAGGGAGGCACGCTGGAGTAATGGATAGTGGCTCAGATTGAGGAATGGGAGAGCCAAGTTTAAATTCCAGTCAAATCCATTACATTCATACTAATACCCTTGGGAAAGGTATGAATCCTCTTCTTCTTCCCCCAGCTATATGTAAATAGCAGGACCGATTTGTCTCTATAGCCTTGGATGGCAACTGGTCTATTGCAGAAAGAAATGACAACCTACTGCAGAAAAAAAAACTGCTTCGTCAGTCATGTATTGAAAGATACATGATTGCCTAAGCATGTATCATGCATAGCACATAACTGGCTGATCCTTTCTTACTCTTGCCCTTTATTATTTCTGGCTACTACAGATTCCTGTCTTCCAGCATCTTGCTTCCAGCACTCTTGGCCTTTACTACTTCTGGCTACCATGGACCCTTATCTTCCTGCATTTCTGGCTTTTATTACTTCTGGCTACCACAGATTCTGACTTCTGATTTTACTTCAACCTGACTCACTTGGTTGATCAGCGTTAATGAACATTGCTTACAACCTGAACTTCTGTCTACACTAGGTCCCTGCATCCGGATTTCCTGTCAACCTAACTCACCTGGTTTAGGAAATCACTGCAGGTATATCGTCCAAACTCAAATAACCTATTCAGTACACTTCGGTTATAATACTATGAAAGGTTCGCCATTGGAGTTGACCAGCAGCTACACAACACCAGCACTGGACATTGGATTTGACCAGCAATGCCAGCACTGGACATTTAAATGGAACTTCCTTCTCTTTGGCTATATTGTCCAGACTTCAAATAACTTACTCCATACACTTTGGTTAAAATACTATGGAAGGTTCATCATTGGATTTAACCTGCAACTTTTCAACACTTTCACCAGACATGTGAATTTAACATTTCAAACTGTGGACTTACATGCCAGCTTAACCTACAAGGACTCTGATCTATATTCTAAATAAAGTTTGCATTAATTTTAAATATCCTTGTCTGTTGTCTATTTTTGTTCCCCTGTCAGATTTCATGTCTTTAATTTATAAATGTTAGTGGGCCTCCTGTAACTATCTTTATTTGGGTGCACAGGCTGGGGCCTATTACACTTTCAAAAATAAAGTATACTTTTCTGAAGCTTTATTTGAGGAAGATAAACTGATTTATAGATTAATTAATCTGATTTGAAACAAATATTTCTTACATTTAGTTTAAGATATTCTAGAAAAGCATTTTTTAACATTAAGTTAGTGTTTTTATGAGGTGTTGACAACTTTCCCAATAGAAAAGAATTCCTAAATATAAGTCTAAGAGGAAATAACTAACATTTACTTGATGAATATAACATGAAAACCTTTTTTATAACTTTATTTAACTACTCAGTAATCTTAAAATTTTAAGAAAATATTTTATTGAATTTTAGGTATTTTGCTTTATAGACTTACAGACATTTGTTGAAGAAATGTTAGAAAATTGTCAATAAATTTTAACTTTACTACAGCTACTGCTCTTATTTGCTGATAATGTTTGGATGCTTGTATTTATTTAAACTGACATATTTATACACACATAAATTCAAAATGCTTTTTAAATTATTTGGTGTTGTTGAATCGTAGTAAGCTCTTCCATTTATGATTAGTAAATAAGGTTTTAATTTAATAACAATATTACTTGACTGCTACAAATTAATACAGAATTTTAAAAGTTTATAAATTATTCTAATTAAAATTTTATAATGAAAAAAATTGTTGTAAAAATTCATTATTCATTGAAAAAAAATTATTTTTCTAAAACAATAGTGTCCCTAATATATTTTATACATAAAAGCTTTTCTATTTAAATAATGTCTTAGTTTTATTGCATTTTTTATTTTACGATTCAGAGCAGATTTTGTGTAACTAGGGTCTTGTTTGACCAAAAATAATTCATGATTTAGATTCTCTGAAGACTTTAACTAATATAAACATTAAGCACTGCTAAAAAAGAATTTCTTGAAATTTCATAAGATTAAATGTGGCGGTTTAGCAAATGTAAAAAAAATAAACAAAAAAACATTTTTACAAAGATTTTGTAAAAAAAAAAAAAAAAAAACATTTCAAAAATAATTTAATTCATTTGTGGACAAATCCTGAAAGTTTCATTAAAATTTGACAATTATCTGATTTTTGCAAGAATTTCTAAATCTGCGTTTTGCACTGCAAAAAGATGCTCACTTTTTCATACTAATTTATGGTAGAGCATTGACACTGGAGAAACAAGATTTTTAACGAAAATTTTGAAGGTTCTGAAAAGGACTTAATAAAAAAAAGTTTTACGATCTTTCCTCTTAATAATAAAAATTTTGGCAATAAAACATTGTTTTTAAGTTTCAGACTATTTTTTTTTCATCATGTATGCTCATTTTTTAGCAAATTTTTGGAGATACCTATTTAGATCTCTCTTCACAATCAATGTTGATTTGCTGAAAATATATAGGCTGTTAAAACTCAAAGCAATTTTTGCACATATCCATCAATACATCATGAACAACCAAAATACAATTATCAATATAAGTTGAATATTCATGGATAATACCAAAATACTACACAACATCCAGTGCAAGGAAAGATTCAGAAGTCTAGAAGCTATTATTATACAAAAAAAACACACATTAAATAAATATTTAATATGCATTAAAAATGTATAATATTAATGCATTTTTTTTGGTGTGATCTTGCTGCCCTAAACTGTTACACATGATGTCATTATGGACTATTTTAAGCATTCAGCTTTCTCAAGAATACTAGGATGTTGCCTACAGAATTTTGCCTTTCATGTGGATAATACATGGGTTTTGAAAATGATGGAGGTGGATGAAATTACTTGAACAAAACCAACTTTGGATAGTTCATTTTTTTTAATTTTTTTTTTTTTAATACTAATGTTCACCTAATAGAAGGCTCAAGAGCCATTCAAGGTAGAGGGTTACTGTGTGGTGTTATATTAGCATAAGAAAAGGGAAGAAGTGAAGCTATTGAGGCTATGCAGGAAGGATAGCAACTAACTCTAGACTTGAAGAGATCAAGAATTAATTAGTGAAAACATTTCCGAGTTCACTCAGAGATGTTAGAAGTAATATTGTGGAAGTAGACTTTGGAAGGAACTGGAAACCCAGTTCTAAACAGGAAACTGGATAAACCTACTGTTCAAAACATTAGGCAGGAGTTGAACTGGACGATTGTGGCATATCAACCTCTAAGTTATTTAATGCTAAAATCTAAATATTTTGTATGCAATCTTATTTTATTATTTAAGATAATAATGGTTTTAGTGATACAAGTCTTACCAATTAATCCATAACTGGGGGAGGGGAGCAATGCATTCATATCTTTCCTAAGAGTATTTGTACGTAAGTAAATATAATGACCCCAACTGAATTAAAACTCGGCACTCCAATTAACAATTCTGAGCCATTATCAATTGCACAGTCCACACATCCAAACTTACAGCACCTGGTATTCCCAAGCGATCACCCATCTTGGTACTGAACAGGCTTGATGTTACTTCAGTGATCAAATGGGAACCAGTGTTTCAAGTTAATTCACGATTTTGATCTGAATATGCAACATCTTATTTAAAAATTGGAAAAAATACAGTAAAAGAAATTAAACAGGCAGAACTTGTCAGTTGAATTTAATCAAACTTGTTTGGACAAAAGTTGCCTAAATACTTGTTTGTTTTTGTTTTTGTCAATTGCATAGTATAGTAGGGTCAGTTGGGTTCCATTTGTGAAAAAAAAGAGCACCATGATGCAATTCATGCTGCCAGAAACTCCAATATGAACATTTCAAAGTGCTTGAGTGTCAATATGAAGACAATGCAGAGGCTTTGGCAAGAGTTGGGTGAGTCTAATGGTGATTATGAAGGTACAGCAGCTCAGAAATCTCACTCTGATCATTCTGATAAGAAAAGAACTCCCAAATTTGTTGGTGAGGGCCTTGGACTTAATACTGAGCTCTACATCAAGTACCTTGAGGAAGTAGTGCTTCCCTAGGTCAAAAGGGTGGCTTCTGGAAGACACTATGTCTGACAACAGGACGTTGCACCATGCTACACAAGCAGGAGAACCCAGTCATGGCTGTCAGATAATTTCTGTGACCACATCACCCCTTACATCTAGCCACTTAACTCTGCAGACTGCAATCACTTTGATTATTATGTGTGAGGCACAGTTGAACAAGAGACCAACAAAACTCCTTGTAACATCAAAGATGAACAGAAGGCAATGGTTATAGCAGCATTCATCAACTTAAACAAAGAGACTGTCCAGAATAGTTGCAGGAGATTCCAAAGTCATTTGGAGACCATGGTTGAAGCCAATAGGTGATTTTAATGAATAAATTTATTTAGTATTTCAATATATTTTTGTTTAAATTTGGTAAAAATGTATCTGTTGAAATGAGATGTTGGTGTTATTTGAATTTTTGTGTAATTTAGGTGACAATTTATTCATCGCATCCTCCACTTATATATATATATATATATATATATAATCTCGGAATTAGAAATTTCATGTAGTTCAGTCTAGTAACTTTGAAATTTGATGAGAAACCACCTTAGATTTTGACAATGTTTTAAAAGAATTTTTAACGATACAACAGTACTCTAGGCTTATTAAGGGATCAAAATATAAAGAACTTATTGGAAATATTGTAAAAATGCTGAGATATATGTAGGTTTTTTGATGGAGATATGAATTCTGATCTCAGACTTTATCAGTGAGATCTGCACTTATTTCAAACCTTTATTTATTTAAGAAATGTCTCTTGGATTCCTCAGTCAGTTGTGTAGTTTCATATCCTACCCAACTCAATTGGAGCACTTTGGTTTCCTTGTTCACAAAACAACTGAGTTTAGCTACTATATTTACTGGAAGAGAGATACCCTCAAATCCCAGCGACAAACTATTCTGAGATGATCTCCAAAACTTCTGCTCATGGATGTGCAGGTGGTATAATGGATAGTGGCTTAGAATAAGAAATCTGAAAGCCAGAATTGTTACATTCATTTACATGCAAATACCTTAGGAAAAGTTCATCTCCCTCCCCACCGGTTATGGGTTAAATAGTAGAAGTTGTATCTGGAGAAATCATCATTATCCTGAAAAAAAATTGTTAATGCAATATTCACTTGCAAAAAATAATTCTTACAATCCAAAATATGTTTTGGTTTTAAATAACCCACAAAAAGGGTTGATAAGCCATAAAAAACAAATCAAATTATTACTTTCATGTACTCTCTCCCTCCCACTTCTAAGTAAAACTTTGATTTCGCCCCTCCCACTACTCTCCTGTGGCAGAATCCTTTTTGAATCTATTCAACCAGCTGAAATAAATGATTATTCTTGTTAATGGTTTAAAGTCCATAGTCAGAGAATATTACTAGAATTTATGTTAATACATAACCAAATGTGTAGAAATGCAGCAAGATACTTTTTGTATGTTAAACTGCTAATATTTTTTTGTCTGATATATAAAGAAGGAAATAATTTTAAAAAACTGTTAGAAAAACATTGATCACATTGCAGAGGTTGTACAAAAGCTTTTGACCCTTTTATAAGTATTTGTTGTTTCAATTGTTTTTTTTTTTTTAATACAAAATGTTCTATTTTCGTAGGTGTTAAGAGACTTCAGGTCAATGTTGCACTTCCAGAGAATGAGACAGATGGGAACCTCACATGCAGACACCTTTTTAATGCTATCCAGGAAGCCTCAGGAGTTCCTGTTGACAGACAGAAATTAATTTTCAAAGGTGGATGAATATCGCTTTTCAAAATATTGATAATTACAATTACTTTATTAAAACATTTTAAAGAATGAATAAAACATTGTTTATAGCATTTTTATTGTTTTTAGAACATTGGGTATGGGAGCAAGTTGATGATGCATCTTTTGTTTATTATGAGAGAAAAAAATAACAATGACAATCATTTCTAAATGGAAAGGCTATATGATAGGCAATTCTTTTTTCCTTTGTAAAAAAGGTAAAGATAGGATGATCAATTTGCTTTTCTTGTTAACATAAGATGAAAATAGTAATGTAAATTGCAGCTTGTATTTATTCATTGGAATCCATGCCACTGGCTGACTTTGTTTTCTTTCTTCTAGGACGATCTCTGACAAATTCTGATGAGTTGCTTTCAAATCTGAATATGAAAAATGGCTGTAAACTGATGCTGATGGCCAAACCTGTTAGTATATTCTGACTCTCATTGTCTGTCTTCTGATACCACTTAAATGTTGCTTTCATTTCCAGGGATAATAAACTTTAATAAAACTGGGTTTTTGTTTGTGTGACTGTTACATTAAAAACTTTAAAACTACTTGATTTTTTTTTTTGTAGAATCATTGAGGCTGTAAGAATTAGAACTTTTTCTTATTACTTCAAGTGTATAAAATCTTGAAATTTAGAATTGAATGTTCTAAACTGAAATTACTATAAACATATTTAGTGTGTACAGGTGTTTGAGTAAAATTCCTGTTTTTTTAAACACTGAAATTTAATATCTACCAGCATGAAGGTCAAACATTTTATTAAAGGAAATCTGCCTCTGAACAGGAATTGAAACTGTAGCCCCCTTAATATGTGAGACCAACTTCAAGCCAAGCATGTTTTACAGCTAAGTCATTACAGTAAAGTATGGTTCACTTATTCCATTTAAGAAATACACATCTCCAGTTGGGAGCTTTGGAGTCTGCTAAATTTATTTTCAACCCTGAAATGTAAACAAAATAATTTTTAAGCAATTAATGAAATTTTTTAATCTGACATTATTTCATATAACTATAATGGCTACTCATAGCATATAGGTAAAGCACACTGAACTTTTTTTTTTTTTTTTAATAATTTCAGTCCAAGCAAAGTAATAAAGCCACTAAGATGTAAGTGGTTACTGGGTGTGAGAGAATATAAGAAAAATTAATTGGGATGAGGGAACAACAAAAAAACAGGAATTAAGAAGACAGAAGATAGCGGTTGACATTATATTTAAATTTTTGAAGATCAAAGTTGACTGGAAAGTAAGATGCTGGGAAGAGAGTTCCACAATCAAGAAGTGCAATAGAAAAAGATGGTTACATCTAGTCATTTCAACTGTAAAATGATGAGACCTTGCTGCCAATCTAGTACTGTGTTTAAATCATAAATTCTAGGTACCAAAGAGGAAAACTCATCAGAACAATTACTATGAAAATATTTGTAGAAAAGGAAACAGTGGTGGGAAAGTGAGTGAAGCTGAGATGCCAGGCTAGGACCAAAAACATTGCAGATTCTTTGTATTTTATCTAGAATCTCTAAATACACAGCAGAAGCACTAGATGTGATAGCAATGTTCATTTCATTGTTAAAAAAACGAGCGACTACTCAAACATATGTATCTGATAAATATAACATTTATAGTAATAAGAAATAATGTTGCTTAAAAATAACTAATAATTCTATGGCTGTATGTGTGTGTGTTTTTTTTTTTTTTTAGGTTTAATTGGGAGAAAATATCACTGATATCTGATAAGAAAAATAATTGATTTAACTCTGTCCCTTTAAAATATTGATCTGTTGATTGTTTTATTTGGTTCTTTTGTATATGGGGATCAGACAAAATTAGTCCAAAAGAATTAGTGTTAATTTTAAATGCCATATTAATTAGGAAATAGATAATCTGGAAGATGTCTTATTATATTTTCCCATTACTAAGCATTTCAATTATTTTTCTTTTATACATACAACCTTTTGTATAACATTTGAATTTGAAGCTTAACTTCTGTTTGTTTCAGACTTAAACATGAGAGAACATTATTGGGATTTGTGTTAATACATTATCAACTGTGGGAAAATACATAAATTCAGGCAAAAATTCTGTTCAGTTTAAATTGTTAAGAATACACAATGAGCTGTGCTGGATTTACACATGGGCTGCAACCCAGGATCCCCAAGGTTAGAAAGACCCCTGATATAACTAAAACTAAATAAATAAATAAAGATATAAGGAGATTTGTTTATTTTCAGGTTTAATGGGTTTCCTTTGAACAAATTTGTAACAGTTTGGAGTGTCTGGTCTCCTCTAGTTGGAGTGGGTCTTTTAAATTTGATTTAAAGGTGGAGGGCAAACATATGTAATGAAGAGGCTCCCAAATTCTATTAGCCCATGGGCCTCTTAAGGTCTAAATTTGGTCCTGACAATGAGCAAAATATTTTCTTTCCTCCACTTCAAAAAATACTTGTCCATACTAAAATGATATTAAAATTTTTTTAAAATTTAAAATTAGACCAGATGAACTGTCAAGAGAAAAAACTGCTAATTTAAATAAGTTTTCTTTTTCTGATGTAAGTCTGTGACAGAATATTACAGTCTTCATGGTCACTTGAATTTAATTTAAAAATATTGAAAATCTTCAAATATTTATTAAAAACATTTTATCAAAACAATTCAGTTCTGTAACTGGTACTAAGATATTGAAGTGTTCATGAGAAAATAAGATTAATCAGTAAAACTATTTTTGTGTCTTGTCTTTCTTTTTTGTTTTAATTTTATCGTAGATATTTTTTCTCTTTACTTAAATTATACAGAAGAATTCTGTAATAGAATCACCTGACCAGAAGGCCTTGACGGATATTAATAATTATATTGAAAAGCAGGAAAAAAGCTTACAGGAAGTTTCACGCTATGTAACTGGGTTGAACCAGGTAAGATAATTCTTGAATGTTACACATTTCCAGAGGAAGGGAGACTGTTTCTTTAAAACTGATTGTTTTAATCATGCACACATGCATATAGTATAAAAATAAAGAACAGTAATACAGCTAATGGTTATTTAGAAAATTAGACATGCAATAAATGAAAAGTGGTTAATGAATTTTTATACATATTTTAGTAAAATAAAAGAATAATTCTAGCTATAATAATTCTAGATATGTAAAATTATATAATTTAACTTATATCAAGATGAAGAAAATTTCTGCTAATAAAGTGCTCGATATTTAGCTAGAGCAGTAATTATTGAATTGGAGATAATAATGTTCAATAGTTATCAATTTCAATTCCAAGTTTTATAATTTTAGCAATCTTCACTTGTCAGGATCTTCAATAAGAATGATTGCTTTGATTACAGAAAGTCTACTTTATTATTTTATAAACACTTATTTTTATATACTGATTTTCAAATTTCAAATCAATTTTTTCTTTTTATGTTTGTACATTTTTATAAATGTAAAGAAAACTAATATTCAAAATTACCATTTATCTCCTTAATAATATAAATGCTTATATTTAATTATATTATTGACTTGAAACATATCAAACTAAAATTATAACATTAAAAATCTATTCATATTTAATTGATTTTATTAAATTATTAAGGGTTTTATTTTTATTTTTATTTTTTTTTCAATATGAATAATCTACATAAGCAAATATTGAATCAGATTGACTTGCCTAACTGGGATTTAAATTTTATTGTTTATTGAATATTAGCTTACACAGATATACATTAATAAAAAGAAAATGCTTGTATTTTTTTTTTTTTTTACTTTTGTAAAAACTCATACATAGAACCAGCTGTTGATTATCAAAAAGTGTATTTCAAACAAATTTAATTAATCTAAATCCACTCGTATTGAAGTTATTTTTTTTTTAACTCCTCTTTGGTGTTATCTTTGTTTTTTTTTGTTTTGTTTTTTATTTTTTGAAAAGCTGAAGTTTCTTAAGTTTTCAATAGAGCAAACATGGTAGTTATTGAGAAAATGACATACTAACTTATAATTTGTAATTTATAGCAGGGATGTTACAACAAATTTATATTAATGATTATAGTTTTTATTTAGTTATGAAACCTGATTCAATAATGTCTGCAAAGTATTGTTCTGGGTCTTTAACTGTTGCAGTTTAGATCACATATTTTTGTAATAGGTTATGAAAGCTCCCTTGTAAGTTTAGCAGTTTTCAGTACTATGCCTCCCTGCTATCTCAACTAAGTTTTGATATTCTCTATTTTCCTTTCTTTCATCACAAGCCAATCGTTGGTTCAGAAACTCTGGTGTGGTGATCAGGCAGACTGTGCTGTGTCATATGATGCTGAAAACAATCATAGATCTATGGTATTAATTACCTTGATCGACAGACATTGAAAAAAACTGTAATGGCTTAATGGACGAAATGTTGTGATAATAAAAACTAAGATGAGGACATTAGTCCGACTGAAAATAATAAAATAACTCTACATCCTAGAAATTTAGATAAAAATTTTACCCTCTCGAAAAAAAAAAATAAAGAAGTGTGTAATTAAATCTAAGGGCAGTAACTCCCTATTGGTAAACCATAATTATTTCCCTTGAGGTTTTACTCTTTCTATAATAAATTATGACGTTGGATCAATACGTCCGTTGCCTAACATGTAGTTATTGACGGAATCTTTTTTATTAAACTTTTACTGCATGAATCTCGATCTGTGTGATCAATATTCACTACTGATTTGTACTCATAAAGATAAAATAAATGAAGAAAAAATATATAACAATAAAATCTAATTAAAATTTAATTTAATTAAATTTAAGTTTTATATTTTTTCAAAACTGCCGATTTTGTTCTTGGCTTCTTCATAGGAAAGTAAGAAAAAAATAATTGAATGAAGCAGACGATCTTAAATTATAGAAAATATAAGACCAAAATATAAAGTTCACAGATAAAATCTTTATTCTAACAAAAACAATTTCATGCATATTGTTTCATATGCTAAATATACAGCAACAAAACAATAATAAACACAAAGGATTTACTACTTACATAAATAATTTTGCCAGTCTAAAGAAAATATTATTCTTTAAACTGACAACTTAAACATCTTTTTTTTCTTTGACCTTTCTTTTTTTACAGACAAAATTAATAAATCCTTTTCTTCTATAAGATGAGAGATAATTTCTTCTAATACATTTATCTTCTTTTTCTCTTTTTTTGGAGCTGAAAGTGAAAAATAAAAAACAACACTTAAGATCAAATTTTAAGATAAATATCTATTTAAAATATTTTAAAATCGTATTTTAAATAGAGAACGAGAATGGGGCAGAATTCCCTGCATCGAATGACTCTGCCAAAAAAATATTGACTCTCTGAGTCAACAATACAAATAAATCCAAGGCAATAATTCCTCTTCTTGGGAATAAAATTACCTCTTCCAAATAAATGTCTAAACTCTATCTTAGTCAAACTTGAAATAAATCTCAAAACTTATAAGCCGCAAAGTACCTTTGTTATCTTTAACAAACATCTACATTTGTGTCAATACCTCAATAAACCTTATAAGTCAAAATAAAATATAACTTTTCTCAAGTTATAATAAACAAATTTTAACTTTGGAATTCTACCGAAACTAATAAAAAATCTTTTCTACAAAGTCACTTGATACAAAAACTCGCCATCCCTAAATAAAATCAGATAGATAGCAATTAAAAAGTTATAATTGATATTAAATCTAAGGAAAATAATTCAACACTGTAAGCTGAATATTCAAGGTATTTTACGGAAATTAGTTTACCACAGAGCCAAAACACAAAGCAACTTAATCAACCAAGAATAAATTTCTGACTGAGGATAATATCCTCTGATTAAAAGGAGACGCTGTCTCCAGCTTCCAAATCCCAAAAAAGAGCAGCAACAAAAAATTATCGTCTGCTTTGCCATCAGACGTCTATCTTTCAAAATATCAATACATTAAATATTTCATTACTGAAGTTATTGAAATGTCTTCAATATATATATATATATATATATATATATATATATATATATTCACTCACTCTATATTAATATACACCCTAAATCAAATCATCCCCGCCATCTATAATTAAGCATATACCTTTATCTACCCGAAAAAGAATAAGTACAAATTCAACAAATGACAAGATTTTCAATGAACATATTAATTTCTATAATAAAGCTCTAAAAGATAGTGGCTACAAAACCCCAAAACTAACTTATATTAAAAATAAAAATGGAAAGCATAGAAAAAATAGAAGTAGAAAAATAATTTGGTATACGCCCCTATACAACCAAATGGTAAAGAACAAATTAGGACAAAAATTCCTCACATTAATAGTCAAGCATTTTTCTAGTGAAAGTAAACTAAGTACTATTTTCAATAAAAATACACTAAAATTAAGTTACAACTGTACTGAAAACTTAGAAAAAATTATTAAGAAAAATAATGTTAATATCTTAAATAAACACTTCTACCAGAACCAAAAAAAAATTTAGACAATGAAAAAATAAAAACTGATGAGGATAAACAAAAATTATGTAACTGTAGAAACCCTCATAACTGTCCTCTACAAAATAAATGTCACACAGAATCATTAGTATAACAATGCAATAGCTCTTCTATTGAAAATCCTGAAAACATAAAAATATATATAGGTTGCACAAGCCATGAGTTCAAAAAAGTTAACATCAAAGTTCATTTAGGATAAATATAAAAATCAAGCATCTCTCTCCAAAAGTACTTCTGGCAATA
The DNA here is from genome assembly GCA_903632075.3 of Acanthosepion pharaonis. NCBI lineage: Eukaryota > Metazoa > Mollusca > Cephalopoda > Sepiida > Sepiidae > Acanthosepion > Acanthosepion pharaonis. The sequence continues at coordinate 2,817,790 of CAHIKZ030000624.1, forward strand.
CTTCCAATAAAACACCTACAGAAGTTAATAAGAAAAAATGGAAGGTCATTAAATGACCCATGTCCTTTTGTACATTCATGAGAAACTAATATTACTAAGTATAAAAATAAAAATTTATGTAGGAAATAGCTATTTTTAATTGACAAATTTTCCTTAAATAATATTTAAAAATAAAATTTCACGAGAAAAAAATAATTTTATATATAATTTATTAACTTGTTTTATAAAAAATTAAAATTTACTGAATCAGAGAAATAAAAAATAAACATCTTTTTAAAAATTGTTTTAAATAAAACATATTCTCTAAAAATTTTCCTTAAATAATATTTACAGTAAAATGAAAAAATGAAAAGCTAAAATGTAAATGACCTGGAAATATTTTACTTCAGAGAAATATATTTTTTGTCATTGTCATAAATTTTGTAAATAATAAAAATAAAATTTAATATATACTTGATATGAAAAAATAATTTTATATACTGTAAGTAATTCTATTACATTTACTTGTTTTATAAAAAATATAGTCTATTAAAATTAACAGTGAAAATATTTTAAAATTGTAGTTCAATAAAATGAATTCTAACCTAAACATCTTTTAAAATTGTAGTTAAATAAAACATATTCTAACCTAAACACCTCTCTCAAAGTACTACAAGCACTTAAAAGAATCCAATAAAACACCTACAGTAAAATGAAATTAATATGAAAAGCTAGAATATGTAGGTCATTAAATGACCCATGTCCTTTGTACATACATGAGAAACTATATATTACTAAGTTTATAAAAAATAAAATTTTACTAAATCAGAGAAATGAATTAGCTATTTTTTGCCGTCATTGTCATAAATTTTACTTAAATAATATTTAAATATAAAATTAAAGAAATGTGACCTGGTAATATACATACTTGATATGAAAAAATAATTTTATATACTGTAAGTAATTCTAATACATTTACTTGTTTTAAAAAGAAATATAGTCTATTAAAAATTAAAAGTGAAAATATTTTAAAATTGTAGTTAAATAAAATGTATTCTAACCTAAACATCCCCCAAAAATCATTAAAGTATACAAATAGAAAAAATGCCATAAGAATTGTTTCTTACTGTGGATGGTGTTGCTGTAGTCTGAAGTGGTCTCTTTGAAGTTTGTCAGCGCTGTTGCTTTTAGTGAAGTTCACAAGTGAGAGTGGTGTAGACCTTGATGACAGCTGTGCATATCCTGTTTGGGCCGGATTTCATGTGTTCTCCATTTTCTCCTCTCCCATCACTTCCTACATGATAATAAATTTACATCTTTCTTTATCCACTCTCTATATATGACTTCTAGCAAACACAAGGAAAAAAAGTTCACAGAGTTTTATAGTAATATATATAAGTATTTATAGATAGGTGTGTAAGGGTAAAGATCCTAGTCTACACTACTATTTAATTCACAGCTACAGTGAAAAGAGTTTCATGCCTTTTCCAAGGGCATTATTTTGAAAATTAACACATCATAGGCTAGAATTTGAACTCTAATCTCCAATTTCAATTTTTTGTGCCACCAATTGCAACACTACCTGCACATTTTTTAAAGGCAACAAACTTCTGTCAAAAATCTTCTGAAATTTAAGTGTATCAGATTCATCACTTGATTGCTTTAATTTTATTTCATAAAATATGTTTAATAGGCATTGGAAAATGACCTGTTCTTCAAAATATTGTTTATTTTCAAGGATTATCTGATATTTCCTCATTTGCAGGAAAATGTTGAAGATATTGATTGGAAGAAAATTGCCGATCAGTTGAAGGTTGCTGATGAGACACTGATGCAAATGCTTGAGAAACTTGACGGGTTAGTTTTGTCTGCAGAAGCCACAGACTCTCGAAATCAACGAAAAGAACTTGTTACCAAAATTCAGGTAGATACCTAATTATTTAGTTTCTTTTATTTTTAGTGAATGGTCCTTAAAATTTTAATTAAATAACCGAAAGTTGAATTCATTTTTAGTGTTGATGATCTCTCTCTCTCAATTAGTCATAACTTATTTTGTTTTGTAGGGAGTGTGTTTCTATTAACTATTTAGTAACCCCATAGTTTTACTTATTTTCCTTAGAATGAGACAGAAGCTTGCCTGTTCCAAATTCTTTTAATATTAGTCACAGAAATGAAGTAAAACTTATAATAGCAACAGTACAGGCATTGTTAGCTATACAACTGGTAATTTAAAAATAGAAATTTAATAGAATTTAAAAACTGAAATATAACTCTGAATCATTCTACTTAGAAAATTTCTGATGAAGCTAAGTAATTTTTTTCCACCTGAAGCAAGACAATAAAGCCACAAGGACACAAGGGATGACAGAGTCTAAAACAATATGAGAAAAAAGAAAAACATCAAGGAGAGAGGACAGTAAAAGAACAAGAATAATAATAATAAAAAAAACAAACAAAAAGACAAAACAGTATAGAATTATTGACATTACTTTTAAATGTTTGAAGATCAAAGTCGACTGGAAAGCAAGAGGTTAGAAGAGGGTTCCACAAGTTAGTAGTGTGAAAGAAGAAAATGTTAGCATAGAATTTAGGGTTATTTCAATTGTAAAATAATGAGATTTTGCTGCCAATCTAGTACTGCACTTAAATTCATAAAGTCTATGTAACATAGAGGAGAGTTCATCAGAACAATTACCATGAAAGTATTTATAGAAAAGGCATAGGGAAGCTATTTTATGGTGGTGGGAAACTGACTGATACTGAAATGCCAGGTCAGGACCAATAACATTGCAAATTCTTCTTTATATTTTATCAAGAATCTCTAAAGCACTAGAGCAAATAAATTAATCACAACTGGCATGACGTCCTGGGTATGACGATAAACTACATCCGAGTCCATGGGTATGACAATAAACTGTATCCACATCCATGGTGATGACAGTAAACTGCATCTGCGTCCATGGGTATGATGGTAAACTGCATCCGCGTCCATGGGTATGACGGTAAACTGCATCCGCGTCCATGGGTATGATGGTAAACTGCATCCGCGTCCATGAGTATGATGGTAAACTGCAGCCGCGTCCTGGGTACGGCGATAAATTACATCCACATACTAGGTATGGCGATAAACTATGTCCAACAGAAAGGCCTTTTTTGAAAAAAAAAATAAGGTTGTTGGCTATACGTTTTCGGGAAAATAGTATTACCAGCTATATGTTTTTGAAGGTATAATGTTGCCAGCAGTGTGTTTTTGGAAAGCGATATTATCAGCTATACGTTTTTGGAAAAATAATATCACCAGCTATATGCTTTTGGAAAAATAATATTACCAGCTATACTTTTTTGAAAAATAATATTGCCAGCTATATGTTTTAAAAAAAAAAAAAAAAGAAGAAAAATATTACCAGCTATACGTTTTTTAACAAAAACCTTATTCAATAGAACTGTAACTGGGGTCAAAACACAGTGAAAGTGTAAAAATGGGTTTTAACTGAGGTAAAAAGCATTATAAAAGTGTAAAAAAGTTTTAAAAAAAGGTTTTATTATTACCAGAAATAAATTTTTGAAGAAAAAAACTATTGCCAGCAATATATTTTTGAAAAAAACTATTACCAGCAATATATTTTTGAAAAAAACTATTACCAGCAATATATTTTTGAAAAATACTATTACCAGCAATATGTTTTGTGAAAAAATAATACTACCAGCAATACGTTTTGTGAAAAAATAATACTACCAGCAATACATTTTGGAGGAAAAAATTTTAACAGAAATAGATTTTTGACAAAACAAAAATATTGCTGGAAAAAAAAAGTTGTTGGCATTAAATGACCCGTTGAGGTTGACATGCCATAAAACAAAACAAACCAAACAAGTGGCATGTAGAAGCAAAAATATCAATAAAAGTTCTATTTAATTTTTTATTTTTATAAGCCATCTGTTATTTCTAGTCATGATGTTCTTGAAGATATAAAAAAAATAAAGTAAATTTTATTGTTACTTGATTAGTCTAATACTAAGATTAATAAAAGCATGTTGTACAATTAAATTTGCTGTGTTTTAAAATTGTCTTCTAATAAAAGTAATTTTAACTACTGTAGGAATATAAGTGCCCTTTTTTCTCTTTTATTAGTCATTTCTGATGAACAAATATTTAAAATTCAACTGTATGTTGCTGTAAATTCTCAACAAGGAAACATTTCAAATTCTCAAAATTTTACATTATATTCCAATTCAAATTGTTTTAACTAGAATTCTTTTAAGAAAATACTTAGAGTGTGTTGATTTATTTTTTTTATAGTGAATTCCTGACCAAAAGAAATAAAAACAAAATTTCAGTCAGTTTCTTACTTTAAATCTTTTACAGATGCAGCTGTTATAATAAACAATGTTTTTTCTCTTTGTTTATTTTTCAGACTCTTTTGAAAGAATGTGATAGGCTCTCTCATCTTAATAAGAACTCCATGAAATAAATCATTACATCAGCACATTGAACTGGTATCCAATTTATACACTGTATATTACTGATGATTTCAAGAAAATAAAGAAAAAATCTTCAAAATATGACTATTGTAATCTAATTGTTTTTGCCTGTTATGTATTAAAATGTTTCTTTTTATGTACTTCTGATATCAGTTGAGTAGCCTAACATTGCTTTTGAAAATGACTGCTTAAGTTGACACTGAGTTTAACAACTGTTATAGTTATTATGATCTATTATTACAACTATTGTGACAAGCCAGAGACAAGATATTATATCTGGTAGCAATGGGACAGAATACAGATGTGGATTCATCCTATTCCCAAGTGCATTAGTACTAAGTGAGCATAATCAGCTATGACTAAAAATCTAAATTTGATTTGCCAAATTCATTTTCCATACCAGTATCTTTTATACTACCTCCATATATTGATTCACTTCTGTTATTTTTAGTCAGCTTATTCTAAGTGTTGTAAATGCATCCAAAACATGTTGATAATCTCCTATAAGTTTTATGTAGGTTTTCTTTCTGTTTAATACCATGTCCTTTCAGGATTTAAGCAATCAGCGACTCTCTAAAATTTATTTTCTTTATTTTCTATGATTGGCCATGACGTCTTAGGAAAGATTGTGATGTAGTCTATATTGTTACTATGAGGAGGTGCTGAAAAGTTTTTGGTTGGACCAAGAAGCTCTTCCCCACCTAGAATTAGATTTTTGGTAGTGGGACAGCCAAGAACATTTTCACATTCTTTGTACTGTAGTCTTTTAAAATCTTATAAAATCTGCACTGTCAACCTGTTAATTTCTGCTAAATTATTTTTTTTCTTTGCCTTATACTAATTTAAAAAATAAGTGGTTAACCTATTGGTTAGGAAACTAACTACAATGAAATTCAATAACTAGTTTTGATTTACTTGGCACAAGGCTTGATTTCTGGGGCATCAATTTGGGAGCAAACACATAGCCCCTTAGAAAGACAGTTCATGTTTAAATCAGTTTGTATGTAAATATTTTCATTCAGATGTTGATGACTGAGCGTTCTAATATTTTTAGATTAAGTTACCTTGGGCACAAAGCCAGAATTGATGAACGATATGTAATTACCTTAATAACAATTCTGACCTCAGAAATAACTTTCTGAAAAAATACTGGTCCAAGGACCAACTGTAAATTGGTTCTGTAATGAATGCTCACTATTCTTTAATTACCTTATGCATATGTATAAGGGCAATGATAAATTTAATACAGGGTTTGTCAAAAGGCACAGTTTAAGTAAAAATAAAAGCCAATTTTTTATTTATTAAGATAGCTTTATTGACCAAACATTTTCTTCCATTATTTTCAACTTTATGATTCTATCCTCATAGAACCTCATCTTTCTTAAGCAAAGAACTGCTTGAGCTGCCTTTTGTAATCTTCCAAAGAACGGAAATTTTCATTTTTATTAATGAAATTTCTATAAAGATATGAATAAATGGTAATTCCCAACTACAATATCTTCCCAAATAAATTGTAACAACTGTTACCTAGTTAACAAAGAAATGGCTAGCAGCTTGGAATGAGAAATTGGTAAGCTGAGTTCAAATTCTAGTTCATTACACTCACTTTTGTGCAAATACTCTTGAGAAAGTTATGAATTCATCACTTTTCAGCCACCAGCTATGAGTTAAATAGTAGGGAAAACTGGACTCTTTAGCTTTGATTGTCAACTCTGATTTCAAAACTGATTGGGTATAGTTTAATAAAAACCTACTTGGTACAGAAACTAGTGGTAATGCCTATTGTATTGAGAGCCATGGCCCCCATATACAGGACTTGAGTAAGTGACTTTCTAGTATTATGCTAATGGAATATTATGCTCTTTTCAGACACATTTTGACAACTGCTATCTTCAGTTGATCTGTGAACAGTATTTGTTCTGCTCACACTAGAGGACAGTTTGAATCCCACAATATACACAGCATCACCTTTGGATGGAAACTGGCTTTTGGTGGGTTATTTAGCTTGCCCCACAATCTTTTGTATTCTCTGTTCTAAAGTATCCACTTTTCATCATGCATCAAAATTTGTTTAGCAAATCACACACTGGCTTACAGACACATCACATTGAAACATTGGTTCCCATATGATCACCAAAGTTATGCAATGTTGGGCCTAGTCAGTACCTTGATGGATGACCCCTTGGAAATACCAGGTGTTGTAAGGTTGGATGTGTAGGTGGTGTAATGGATAATGGCTCAAAATTGTTAATCGAAGATCCGAGTTCCATTTCCAGTTGGTTTTGTTATCTTCACTTAAGTGCATATGCACATGGGAAAGGTGTGAATCTGCGTCTTCTCCCCCAGCTATGGGTTAATTAGTAAGAAAAGTATCACAAAATCATTAACCCCCCACCAAATGTTTAAAATTTAAAAATGTTTTCTGGCTTTAAATAAACTACAAAGGGTTGATAAGCTGTAGAAAAGGAATCAATCAATCAATCAATCAATCAACCTTCTTCAGGTGTCTGTCAATTCAGGAAATCTTGAACTGAACTCTTGTTTATTAATCTACAGGGGTAGATTGTTTCATTCCACTGTCCATGTCAGGTTATTTAAAGCCAGGAAATATTTTTAGTTTGTAAGAATTTGTTTTTGTTAATAGTAATGGTTTAGTGATACAACTCTTAGTAATTATCTCATAGCTGGAGAGGAGAGTTGGTTTTATACCTTTCCCATGGGCATTTGTGCATCAGTGAATATAAGGAACCCACCTGGAATTGAAACCCACCTCTCTGATTAACAATTTCCAAGCCTTTCCATTACACCACCTGCACACCCAAGCTTACAGCACCTGGTATTCCCAAATGCTCACTCATCAACGTTCCCCAAATTCAGTGATTGTATGGGAACCAATGATTCAACATGATGTCAACGTAAGTCTCTGTATGATTTGTTAAACAAATTTTGATGAGTGACGAAAAGTGGATACTTTACAACATCGAATACAAAAGATTGTAGGGCAAGCTAAATAACCCACCACTAATTGTTCCAAAGGTGATACTGTGTATATTGTAGAATTCAAACTGTCCCCTACTATGACCTGAACAAATACAGTTCACAGATCAACTGATAGTTGTCAAAAAGTGTCTGAAAAGAGCATAATATTCCATCAGGATAATACCTTTCTCAAAGGTATTTCCGTGTAAGGGAATATAATGAACCCAACTGGAATTGGAACTCGGCTCTTACCAATTCTGAGCCATCATCCATTATACCACCCACACATCCAAGATTACAGCACCTGGCATTCTCAAATGCTTGTCCATCTAGATACCAGGCTCAATGTTGCTTAACTTCAGTGGTTGTACGGAAACCCGTATTTCAACGTGATTTGACCGTCAGCCTTGAAAAAGTCCGAAATGTGATAATATTAACATACTAGTCTGAATGTCAATAATGTAAATAGAGCATTTTTAATTTTACTTTATAACAAGAGATAAAAATAGTTTGAAACTTTTGTACTGGAGCTACTAGAAAGTCATTTTAACTTTGCTGTAGGCAACTGCTTGTAAGTATTAATTATACCACAATCCTCAAATGTGGAAACGAAGCCGGTACAAGTTCACATTACTCTTTGTAAGATATCTTAAGCATTACCGAACAACTAATACATGTTGGCCTACATGAGAAGCTGTTATTTTTTTCTTAAAGATGAAATAAAGCCGACATAATTTTTTATTTTTTTACTTTATTTCTCTCTCTCTCTCTCTTTTTTTTTTTTTTTTTAAATTCTTTTCTTATTTTGAAAAGATTTTCACTGGCTGTAATTTACCTAGCTTAGATTAGTTTGGCACACGGCCACATGCCTGGGGCATTCAGTGAGGAACGAAATCACTATTCAGCAGTAATGGTTAACCGGACTAACTCACTATTACCCCATACCGAAGCGCCCAAGATTCTCACAACAAGGTTGCTCCTAATTTTTAATGACTCTTCATTCATAAGCCGAAAAAGATTTATCAGTCCTTGGAGACTGGAAAGCCAATAATTAACTGAACATTAATAATTGGGGATCAGTCTTCAAGACTGCGTTATCTCCTATTGCATTAAGGAGAGGAGCAGGATCCCGGTTCCAACTGATATCTGGATGAGTAAACTGGGCAATAAGTGAATGAACCACCATGAAATTCTATATTGCATTGTATACTGTATCAGGTGGATATACGGTTTCCCACATTAAAAATACTGTCAGATTCTGCCATTTCGGGCTAGTGAATAACACACTCAAGATGGGAAAAGATTTTACATCGATAAAATATACCGTTTCTAAAATTCAGTTGTTTTTTTTCTAGGCTCTTTTTTTCAGTCATATTTCTTCTTTATCTGCCGTGTTCCTTCAGGACGTAGGTGAGCATGGCTCTCCACAATTCTTTTAATAAATTTTGTCTTTTTGTTATTTCTCCTAAAACTTGTTCCACCATCCATTACTCAAGCTCACTATGTTGTCGTAAGCCTTGGTAACTGAAGAGAGACTTGAAGTGAATCCAAGCCACACTGAATTACTTGTCAAGTACAAACTCTAGAATCACTGACCAATTCACTATTTATAGGAAGGAGGGGAGAACGCTAAATCACGTGATATTTAAATACTTGACGACGTTCTTCCCTCCAAGAGAATAAGGACATTTTTGTTTTGTTATTATCATATACATTAAAAATACATTCAAGACCTTTCAATACCTATTTCATTTTCAATGAAAAACAAAAGGTTCATAAAATATTCCAAAATAGAAGAGGTGTCCTTCCTGACAAACCCAACGAATCAAAAAAAATATATCATTCAACCCACTAACTCTATCACAATTACAACCGAAAAGAATTTATCTAAACTCAACATAAAATTTGTCACAACTACATCTAAAACAATCAAAGACTTAATAAAAAAACAAAACAATAAGCCAAATCTTGAAGGAGGAATTTGCTCTATTAAATGCAGAAATTGCTAGAAATAATACATTGGAGAAACCTCAAAAAGTTTAAACCAGAGACTATAGGAACACAAAAGGGACATTTTAAATAACAACACACAAAACGCAATTTTGACATAGGGAATGCTACTTTGATTAAAAGAGAAAATAATCCTAAGACGAAGAATGTCTGGATAGTGATAAATTTGCGTCCATGCTCTTCTTGGTAGATTTTATATTGTCACAGAATGGGATAGTCAGGAACAAAGATGATGGAGAGAAAACGAAAAAGAATACAGATAAATCTGGCTAGATTGAAAAAAAAAATTCTTTAAAAAAATTCTTTCAAAATATTTTGAAACTACCTGCGTCTCTCGTTTCGTGCGCATGTATAGACGTGGTAAAATCAATAGAGCCCAGTCGGACGAAACACGTCACAAAAACTTTTCCAGTTTGTCATATTTTTCTATATATCTGTCTATATCTCTGAGATGAGGTATTATGATTTACATTATTTGGACTGTTATCCTCATTTTCATTGCCACATTCACAATGTTTCGGCCGTTGTACGCTCCGGCCTTCTTCGGGTGTTTGGAATTTTGAACCGAACCCTTTATTTCGTCCACTGGGGTAGATTGTTCTAGTTTCACGTGCCATGCTTCTTGCGGATGTTATTTACCTTTAACTCAACTCTCCAAGTTTGGTTCACCACTGTTGTGATCTGGTATTGAACTCACAACTCTTTAAGTCTAGTCACTGGATCTAACCAACGTCTTTATCCACTTTATACACATGGTCCAGTGGATAAAGACGTTGGTTAGATCCAGTGTCAGCATCGTTCTGTAGAACCAAATTTCTGTTGCTTCGAGTCTCTTCATCTTTGAGGAGATTCTTCAGCATCTACTGCCATATAGGAGGACTAATATCACATAACAGTAATTTAGTAATCTTTTCTTTGTTTCAAACGAAAGTTTTCTGTTTCTTAATACATTGCTTAGATTTTGGAAGGCATCTTACACTATCCTAATGCGCCTTCGGATTTCAGTGCTACACCTTCCGTCCTCTGTTAAAGCACTTTCACGATAAAAGTTTCTTATCCAAAATAATATCGAAATAGCAATAAGAAAGTGACATTGGAAAACTAACAGTATAAATTGAAAATTTAATTTCAATCGTTTTATACACTCTGATAGGCACCATGAATGACTTTCAGAAACAGGCATCCTAAGTGTTGGACAGAAATGTTGAATAATCTTTAGTAAACATGAGACAGATAACTGTGATTTGTAGCTGGAAAATTAAATGATGGTTTGGAGCCATTTAGTGAAGCTGTTTATAACAGCGTTAATAAAATATACTTGATTTTTAGCGTATGATGTTGAGCAACATTGGATGGTGATACAGTATCAAACATACTATTATTACTACTACTACATCATCATCACCACCGTAATAATAATAATACTTTCTATTGTAGCATACAAAAACAGTTTCAATCAAGCATTCAAGTACGAAGAACTTTATTGATTGGTGCAGCCAGTTTGACTAGTTTCTAATGTTTCCATTACTCCTGTTTAAATAGTTTGTTTTTTGATGTCTCGATGGTGTAATCTGGACGGATATCAACAAAATATACTGGGTTATGTGTAAGCAAGAAAAAAAGTTGATTTAATTGTGGTTCAGTTGCACATTTCTAGTCGGCAGCACTAAATATATGACAATTTTAGGCTCATTCCGAAAGGCTAAATAAATTCGAATCTTTGTTAGCAAAGTAACCATTTCATTTGTATCAATCTGCTAACACACACACACACATTTCTATATATAGCAGACACTAACGCATTGAATATATATATATATATATATATATATATATATATATATATAATATATATATGATGAATTCTCCCGTCGATTTCGACTTATGAGGATCTGACAACCTCATTCAGTTTTTATGTTCGTATTGTATGTGTCACTTCAGTCCCGCTAGTGATATGCACACATATTATTATTAACAGATGTTAAAAAACACCCCGTCGTACAGGAGGATAACGCATTTATGGCGAGCATATTTTGTAAATAAAGTACTCGATATTAAGAAATTGAGCTTTAATAGTAAATAAATAAATAAATGAATAAAAAGTTGAAAGGCTTATTTCCCGATTCAAATTTTCCCGGAAGTAAATGAAATGTATCTTTCTAAAATTTAATAAATTATAGAGTTAGTATATTTATTTACTTAAGATATTTTTCATACAAGTTCCTTTCTGAACCGGTATAGAAATAAATTTGAATGAAAATTTAAATGAATAAGTATAGAAATTGTCTCTATCTATAGGTTATTAAATTTTGAACACATTTTTTATCTAATAAAGTATGTACCTAAAAAGATGATATCTAAGGGTTAAAATGCATTTTGAAAGTGAAAAAGCTTTCTTGAAGTTTTATTTTAGTTTAAATCACAAGCTAATCGATTAAATTTAATATCTTCAACAAAATATTTTGCTGTATTTCAAACCGAATTTAAATTGAATTATTTTTAAATCGCTAAAATCGGCCATATTGACAAATTTGTCAATTCAGCATAATTCTTTTTACTAAGAAATCTTTCAAAAATAAAATATACTTTTCTGAAACTTTATTTGAGAAAGATTAACTGATTTAAAGTCTAATTAATCTGAATTAAAACAAATGTTACTTATTTATTTCCAGTTTAAAATATTGCAGAAATGCATTTTTTTAACAGGTGGGTCAGTGATACTGACACATTTATCGGTAATCTGATTGCGTGATCTATATAAGAGGAAAATACTTGTAGTAAAATTACATGATGAATACAACTTAACCGCTTTTAGCAGGTATTTTTTTTAACTACAAAGTAATCTTAAAAAATGAAAACATTTAAAAATTATAATATTTAATTTTAGGTAATTTGACATTATAGTCTTACTTACGATGACGCTTGTTGAAGAAATGTTAGAAAATTACCAATAAATTTTAAATTTACTATATTTTCTGATAAGATCGTGTATGGACGTCCGTATTTACAAAAATCTGCGCTATTATACACACGTGCGCGTACACACACACACACACACACACACACACACACACACAGACACACAAAATTATTTTTAAAATACTGAGGGTCGCTGAATTGTAGTAAGATTTTCCATTTATGATTAGTAAATACTCTCTTCCGGTGTCTTGTTTCCCAGTCAACTTTGATCTTCAAAAATTTAAATGCAATATCTATCATTATATTCTGTCTTCTTGATTTTTCTTTTAAAGTTCTCTCTTCTTAGTGTTTTTTTCTCATATTCTCTGACACTCAGTAACCCCTTGTGTCTTAGTGGCTTTATTGTTTTGCTTGGGGTGAAATGATTGAAAAAATACATCTGAGTTAGTTTTTTTTTTTTTTTAAATGGTTATCGCGGGAGTAACTACTACTGTTTGACCTGTCAGTATATCAAATGGAGTGTTAATGCAGTGATAATTTACCATGAGAATGTTTTTAAAATATCTTAAAACCTTATTGAAATATGTAAAATTCATATTCTTTTTTCATAAATTTGCTTTAGGCTTTTATCTTTCAAATAAAAACAAAATTTTATTGAAAAGGAGTAAATGTAGTATTTTAAATGGGTTCCTCATTATGTGTCCAATAAATTTCAGCTGTCCCTTTCTGAATCTGAGCAGAAGTGTCCATTTTCTTTTAATTTCCCTTAAGACTTCTTCATTGCTTGTGCTATTCTCAGTATCCTTCTGTAGTACCACATTTCTATTGCCTTAAGTCTTTTCTTCATTTGGGAGGAGATGGTCCTGTATTCATTACCATACAAGAGGACTGATATTACATAAAAGGTTAGCACTCTTTTCTTTGTTTCTTTGCTTAGCTTTTGGGAGGTATATTTTGCTTTGCCAACGCGTGTTCGATGTCGCATTTTTCATCGTCAGTTAAAACAATTCCCAGATATGAAACTTCTGTACTTGTTTGATGTTGAAATCTCCAATTCGTAGTTTGCATCTTGAGTTATTTTTTTCCTAACAAACCTACATTGTCTTTTGTTTGACGATTGGAGGTCAGTCCTTTCTTCTCGCTGTCCTTTACTACATTGTCTAGGATGTCCTGTAGTTTTCCTTGTGTGTCTGTTCTCAACATCGTATCATCTGCGTTTCTTATATAGTTAAGATTGCGCACACCGATGGTAGGGCCTCCAGCTCCCTTAGGATAGCCTTGCTGTCGAGGTTCAGTAATATCCGGTGAGAAGATACGTCGTTGTCCTTCGCTCCATTTCTGTTTTTGTGTACCTACTCAATTCACTTTCTATCTGTATACAGACGGTGTGCTCCAAGTACAAGTTCTGTCTGGGTTATTATTATCCTTCCCAAATAGTTCCAGTTTTCCTAAAGGTTCAAATATATCTTTGTATTGTACTTTATAAAATGTTTTGCTTAATCCTACATTCTTCTACATTTTGTATTGCTATCTTCGATCTCATTCTGATCTTAAATATATAATGATTCATGTTTTTTTTTTAATATTATAAGATAATTTTCAGTGCCCTTGACAAAGCTGTACTGATTTTCCTATTCTTGGTATAATTCTGCTTCGTGATCTATTCATTAGAATTCAGATGATTAATTTGGTTATGTAGCTCATTAAACTGATTGTCCAGTGGAGTTCGTATTCATTTACACATGATTTCTTAAGTAGTGCTACGTAGATGGATCTACTAAGGTCTTCCGCTATGTCGCCATTGTCATAAATTTCATATATTACTTCTGTAATCTTGCCGATGTCGAAATCTTCTAAGGGTGTGAACATTTTTACTACGATTCCATCTGATCTTGTTGCTTTGTTCCTGTTCATCTTGTCTAGTACCGATCTTAATTTAGACTTCAGTATTTCTGGTCCTTCCATATTTTTGTATATTCCAGGTTTCTTTCTCCCTCATTGTAAAATAGTTCTTGAACTTATTCATTCCATCTTTGGAGTATTTTTATTTTTCTATTAGCAGTATTCTCTCTCTTGATTACATACAACCTGTTGATGAGCAAATCTTTTGTTCTGTTAATTATTTTATTCTGTTGCAATGCTCATTCTTTCTATTTCCGCACACTTTAAATTGAGCCATTCCTCTATAACCTGCTTACATTTGTTTCTAATTTCTGTGTTTAATGTTTTTTACTTTTTACCATTTCTTGGCATTGTTTGTTGCCTCTTTTTCATTATCTCGAGAATTCCATCGTTTTCCTTGTGATGATCTCATCCGCCGATGTCACTAGTGCTTCTCGCATTGTGTTTCACTTTAGATTTATAATCACGCTCAAATTAAACTTGTTTTTAACTCTGTCTATATACATCTCTTTGAAACTTGAGTCATTCAAATGACAGAAAGTTAACTCATTAAAATCAGTATCTCTCTCTCTCTCTATATATATATATATTATATATATATATATATATATATATATATATATATATATATATATATATATAAAATACCGAAGCTGCCAGGAAAATTAAATTTCGGCATTGAATGATTCATTAGGAGTTGATATGCTGTTAAACAAACAAATCAATCAATCTTTATTTAATAAACCATAACTAATGTAAATTTGTCTCCATCGTCAAATCGTTGGCTATAGCTCAAGCAATAAAGTGTTTGTCCCGTTTCGGAAAGAACGAAAATATGCAGTATCGTCACCGAAGTGACCGTGAAAGTGTTATGACATGAAACAGCGACCAAGTTTTCCCGGAAAAAAAAGAACTTTTAGTAGTAAAAGGTACACAATTAAATAAGTCACAATCAAAAGTGATAATGAGATCTCTCATGGGAAGGATATTTTTAAACAACCGGTTTTTGGATTTTAAAATTAACCTGTTCGAGTTTTTTCTTTTATATATTTAAGAAAAAAGTTTATTTATTTCTTCTCCTTTCTTTCCAGTAGTTTCTCCTGTTACTTATAACAAGGGAATGTTCAGTGTTTAGTGATCCGTCTTATTTTTTCTGCAATTGTCTTTACTTTCGACTATGTTAATGTATATGTACGCATGCGCGTGTATGCACGTACTATGTGGTGTTTTATTAAGCACGTCAATGTTTTCACAGTAAAATTGCTATTAACTGATATTGATAAATTAAATATTTTCAGCATATACAATCTATTATTTAAATTATTTAATATTTATTTTATCTTCAGGTTTATAATACCTATTCTTATTTTAAAAAAAAATATTGATTACCATCTTTTAATCATCTGAGAAAATCTCTTTTGACTTCTAGCAGCATGACTAGTGCTAGCCTACAGGATTGTGACTCATCGCTCCCCGGGCAAACGTTTTCCGCTGACATGAAGAAAGATATATTGAATAAATTGCTAGGTCTGCTGCAAGTAAAGTTGGTTCACTGTGTAGTGCTAGACATTTTTTCTCTCGTCAGAATCTATCTTACACATGCTTTAGCGCAATCTTCAGGTCCGAAGGTTGCACTCAAGCATGAAACAGACGGTCGCCTCCCGATGTTGACCCCATCGTCCATTTTTATATTTACATACGCTCAATCTCAGATATTACCCATCAGACATTAAAAGGATATTTTTATAACACACACACATACATATATACATACATACATACATACACACACACACACACACATATATTACTTCAAACATTACTTTAATGGATACCCGTGTTTGAAATAGACGCCCCATTTTTATAAAACAATGTGTATTACGTTTATCAGTCTGCGTACTCAAAAAATCTTATTAAAGAAAATGTGATCTCTGACATTTATTAAGATTTCACTAGTAGGCAGGTCAATAGACATAATACACACTGTATAAAATAAAATCGATGCATTTAATTCTAATTTTATCCAGTAAAATAAATGTCGAATTAAAAAGAAATCCATTAATGTTTATATATATATATATATATATATATATATATATATATATATATATATATGTGTGTGTGTGTGTGTGTGTGTGTGAAAATATATAGAAAATAGGAAGGAACTGGTTAGGTAAATAATCCAAAGTCCCTTAGTATTTTAGTTATTATTTTTTAAAAATAGTGCTCGATACAAAAGTAGAGCATAAACTCTAGACTTACCAGGCAACACATACCAACCTTATAGTAAACCTAATGCTAACCCTTTATATATACACTCGAAGTCAAACCACCCTCCATCCATAATTAAACATATACCCGCATCAATAGAAAATAGAATTAGCATTAACTCCGCTAACAAGGAAATATTCCAACAACACAATGGCTTCTATAACACTGCCCTAAAAAATAGTGGTTATAAAAATGCTAACATTAACTATAGAGACAATTGCACTGGCCATAGGAAAAAAAAAACAGGAAAAGAAAAATCATTTGGTACACCCTTCCGTTCAACCAAATGGTTAGTATTAAACTAGGACAGAAATTCTTAGCCCTAATTGATAAACACTTCCCCACCAATAGTAAGCTTAGTAATATATTCAATAAGAACACCCTAAAATTGAGTTACAGCTGCTCTGAAAATCTTGAACGTATAATAAAAAAACACAATAATAAGATCTTGAACAAAACCCCATGCCTAAACAGTATTAATAAAAAACCCTGCACTTAAATCAGACAATAAAAGGGAAAAATTATGTAACTGTACAAAACCCAGAAAACTGCCCATTAGAAAATAAATGCTGCATTAAATCTGTGGTATACCAATGTACAATATCATCCACTGAGAGCCCTAGCACTAATAAGATATACATTGGGTCCACGAAGAATGATTTTAAAGAT
>CAHIKZ030000624.1:2840000-2847500 GCA_903632075.3 Acanthosepion pharaonis
TCGTGTCAGTCAGCTGCTGGCTCTCACGCTGGCCAATAGAATCTTCCTGCCTATTCGTGTCAGCCAGCTATAGGTTCTCACTCTGGCCAGTAGAAAATGGCCGCAAATTACATGAAAACTGCCGTAGAAGCATGAAAAAATCGATTATTTCCACTATCGATGGGAGTTGGGAAATGCAAAGTCAGTCTTGGCCTTTTTACTAACTTGGAGCATGTGCATGCAAATTTTGGTGCAAATCCGTTGAAAATTGCGGCCATGCATTCGTTACATACACACACACACCCTGCCTTTTATAGATATAGATTACGAAGTGCTATCTAAATTTTATCGAAATTTGATCATGAAAAATACTTATCTTAACACCTACGTTACATAATTTCTTTTGAAGTAGCAATCTCACAAAGGACACTGCTCACAGTATCCGTACTTCTTTCGGTTTGCGTTCAAATCCCATAAACCTTTCAGTAGATGTTCGTATTTTGATTCCAATCCTTTATTGACCATGGCTTTGAATTTTAGGTAATTTTAATTACTTATATGTAATATTACGTTACTACGCAGTCAAACCCTTATCCATCCATACACTTTACACCTATAGCGAACCGTCTCTCTTTTTTTCTCTTTCTAACTTGTAACGTTCACCATTGCATAATAAAGAGACCGGAGCCTAGTCATAACTCACACACACTATGCCGCATGTGGACATATATTTGATAAACCAAATAGTCCTAGACCAAATGCAATGGTGAATTAATCAACATGTTAGTCACCGAAGACAAGAGCATGTGTGATTCGTCTAATTATTGAATTGGAGAAAGCAACGACCAAAAGGGCGCCAAATCTTCCTAACTGAAAGAGAAATTTTTATATTAATGAAGACGTGAAAAGGAAACGACCATCACCTGGGTTTAAAACTTGCAACAGTAAAGAAAGAGAAACAGAATTTAAAATATATTCCCGCATGTGCGAATACGAATGCAAAGGACTGAACAGAAAGAGAAGAAAAAAGAAATATATATATATATATATATATATATATATATATATATATAAAAGAAAAAGAACAGCAAGATATATAATCCGGTGTTCTTATAGATATTTTTATTTTTACAAAATAGTGCTCAATGTAAATTTACAGAGCATTAATATTATAAATTAATTGATTTAAAATATGTTTTTTTCGCAAATTTTTGACAATGACGGCATAAAATAGCTATTTCATTTCTCTGATTCAGTAAATTTTTATTTTTTATAAACTTAGCAATATATAGTTTCTCATGTATGCACAAAGGACATGGGTCATTTAATGACCTACATATTCTAGCTTTTCTTATTAACTTCCATTTTATTGTAGGTGTTTTATTTGATTCTTTTAGGTGCCAGAAATATTTTGATAGGGATGTCTGATTTTTATATTTATTTATTCTCAATGAAATTTGATGTTGGTTGAATCTTCTTTTGAACTCATGGCTAGTGCAACCTATATATATTTTTATGTTTTCAGAACTTTCAATCAAAGTATGCAATATCTCTTATATATATATATATATATATATATATATATATATATATATATATGACAAAATATATTTTTAAGATATGCTATATTTATGGGTTAAAAGGCGAAATATCGTGGATAGAGCGTATGTAAATATAAATGTAGAAATTGAAGTTAACATCCAGCGGCGACACCCTGTTTCATGCTTAAACGCAATCTTCAGCCATGTCTGAAGTTTGCTTTTCAGCATGAAGCAGACTGTCACCATTCAGTGTTGACATCAATGTCCACTTATATATATATATATATATATATATATATATATATATATATATATATATGTGTGTGTGTGTGTGTGTGTGTGTGTGTGTGTGTGTGTGTGTGTGTGTTTTAACATAGTTAAAGTGCTAAACAATATTATTTTTTTTAAAACTGTGACAGACAAAATCAAAAAATGAAACTGTGATTCGAACCGAAAAGCTTCGGGAAACAGAACTGTTTGGAACGGCCAGAATTTTGAGAAAAATTTTGGTGTGTGTGGTCATTTGTTATGACTCGCTCATGATCTTTAAATTACAACATAAGATCTGATTGAGAAAAAAATGATGGAAATAATACTACTACTACTACTACTAATAATAATAATAATCACCCCGGTTGTAACAGATATCATTATTAAATACATTATTATAGTTTAATTCAGATCAAAAAAAGATTATCGGGTATGTATTCGAGCAAGAGTAATTCATTGAAACCGACTTTTCAAGTAATATCAGTATCAGTACTTTTCATACACTTTTCCCCAGAAGTCTTCACAAAACCAAACATTGTTTTAAACAATTGAGGGTTTCTGAACATTTGTTAGTTTTTTAATTCTTATATTTCGCCAAATGTATCAAATGTTGTGGAGAGTATTGCTGTATTTTGAGAACGTCTAAGAGGACAATTTCGACGCACCTCTTCGAAATTTTTACAAGTTTCTCGGCGAGTTCAAATGAATTTCCTAGTCATCTACTACATCTTTTCTGAAAAGAATTTAAAGAAAAATCAAAATTTTCAACCTTTGCTTAACTTCGAACGCTGCAAATACCACCATTTATTAAACTCAAGAAAAAAAGAAAGAAAATAGCCGAATATTAATATTTGGGCACATCTCGTATGGTGTGCATAACTCACGTCGAAAATTTCAGGAAAATCTGAAAAGTTGACGTGCACGATAATTGTTAATACCGCGTGATTCATTAAGAGTAATATGCATCCTTCTTTCGTAGTGAAACATGTAACTGCAAAAATAATTGGTTTATACCATTACAGTTTTTTTTTTTTAATCAAATTCACTCCAAGCAAGGCAGTAAAGCCATTAAGACACAAGGGGTTATTGGGCGTGAAAGAATTTGAAAATAGAAAATATTATGAAGGAGTGGGAACAATAGAAGAGTAATCAGGAAGACAGTAGATAACAACTGACATTGCATTAAAATCTTTGAAGATCAAAGTTGGCCGGAAAGCATGGAGCCGGAAGAGAGTCTCACAAGCAAGATGTGCAAGAAAAGAAACTGTTAGTATATAACTTACGGTTATACTTAGCCAATTCAACTGTAAATTGATGAGACTATTTTGTCAATCTATTACTGCGCTTAAATTCATAAAGTCTAGGTACCATAGTGAAGAGTTAATCCTAATAATTACCATGAAAGTATTTTTAGAAAAAGCACAGAAAAGCAACTTTACGGCCGTGGGAAGGTAACTGAAGCCGAGACGTTAAGTCAGGGCCATTAACATTGCTGATTCTCCTTTGGATTTTATCAAGAATCTTTAAATAAATAGCAAGAGCACAGGACCAAATGTGACAGCAATATTCTAAGCATGTGAGAATGGTAGATATGTAAGGTAGATTCTGGAGAGAATCCATTTTTTTAACATTATCTTTGGTTTGCATTTACTTTGTAAATTTGTGTATTAAAACATCTTGATTTCAGCCAGCGGATATAACGTGTAAAAGGATTTGCAAAATTCAGGTCAATTAATAGTATGCACGAAAACTTCACACATGTATATATGTACACTTGTACGCACAAACAGTCACACCTTTATACTCAAACATTTGCTATCAGTAAATAGATATCTTTTTTACATTTAATACTGATATCCCGGATACTATCGGTGCTTCACTTGGTGCAACGATCATATTTTCGCAAGTAAATTTTTACTGGTTGGAAATACAAGCCACATTCTATACTTTTAAACGTAGCTGGTGGGAGAGATTGAAATAGATTCCATTTTTGGTTTTGAATTTGAGTTATCCTTCTTTGAGACTTATTGGCTTAACAAGATTATAGATCCAAGTCTGGTCTAGTGTTTTACCTACAACTAGGTAAAAACAGAAATGGATTCATGCCTTTCTTTATTCAATTACATAAGAGAAAGAACAGGACAACCATTTAAGAAAGCCTCGTAACACAGAAACATGAGAACAACCACATTTCGAAAGGGACACAATTTTGCACACGCATAGGTGGAAGGTTAAAATGTATCAGATGTAGAAATTTCACTTTTAGGTGTGCATCGCATGATCGTAAAATTAGCGAATTAAAAAAATAAAATAAAGGGTGTAATTCAGATTGATCTACGCCTTCAGAAAAAGGGAAACTAAAAAAGCAATAGATAAGGTATGAATCCACTTCTCCCCAAGATATGGGTTAATTAATATGACTTGTATCATTAAACAATTATTATCAAAAAAGTAAATTTCTTACAAACTATAAAAAATATTGATAAAAAAGTGTTGATAAGCCGTAGAAAACGAATGAATGAATGAATCAATCAATCATTTAAGATCAGAAGGCATAAGAGCCATTATTATTATTTATTTTATTTCATCGTTACTGTTAATCAGTTTTTAATATTTTTTGAATTAGAAATATCTTCCACGTAATGATACGACATTAGCTACAGGGTGCGACAGAACAACCTCCCATTGTCACCTGCGTAATGCTAGTGAACTTAGGCAAGTTGCAATGGTGTCTTCATCTAGCCAATGTCATCATTTCTGGTATTTCTGGGAGGTATATGTGGGGGGATAATTCTGCCACACCTTGTATATTTTCACACGGAATTGGCAAACCGAGTTATTCCGGTTGAGACAAATTGTGTTCCTATTGCACTAATACTTTTATGAAAGGCAAGAACCTACTTCTCAGTATGAATAAGAATAGGTAATATTCCTTGGCAAGGGTACTATGTAACCCATTGCAACCTGTCGGATGTCAGTTGAAGAGGAGGTGGTCATTGCTAAATATCCTCCTTTATCCAGAGAAATGCTACCAAGAACAACAGAATGCTACCACGATGATCTACTAAATCATGGAATAATTTGAGCCATGGAATATTTCAAAATCATTGATTTAAAATATTAAAAACGAATAGAGAAATTATTGTTCTGATCCCAGGGAGGATGCGGTAAAACGATCTATACAGGCAAGAAAATTATTTACAAATTCCTCGTCAATAAAAATTAAAATATGACTAAATTAATATCCCATATCAAACAGTACGAAGTCCTTTCAGGCATTGCAGTCTGTGATCGGATCAGTACGGTGCATCTAAAATCAATGATTGATTGATTTGTTTTTTATGGCTAATCTTTTGCATTTAAAGCCAGAAAATATTTTTGGATTGTAAGACTTTTGGAGATAACAATGATTTACTGTTCTACTATTTAACCCATACCCGGGAGGAGAAAAGATAGATTCATACCTCTCTCAATGGTATTTGCCCTTAAGTTAATATAAGGAATATAATTCTGTTCTCGATTTCAAATTCCTAGCCGTTATCTATTACACCACCCGCACATCCAAGCTTACAGCACCTAACATTTCCAAGTAGTCACCCATCTAAATATTCACCAGACTCGAGGTTGCTTAACGTCGATCGGACGAGAACCAGTTCCAATGTGATGTGATCGTAAGCCTCTAAAATCCTAGATAGCCATGTGATAAAAGAAAATGATTGATTTAATATCCTATATCAAGCAGTACAAAGTTCTCTCGGTTATTGCAGTCTGTGATCAGATCAGTATGGTGCATCTAAAATCAGTAATAGCCATGTGATGAAATATCTACACGCATTAACACATGCATTTCCTTCTACATAGCTTCGTCCGGAAATAATTCCACTTTTCGCACGTATGTTTTTTCTCACATTCAACCAGAAACGACAGACACAAATTGACTGACATAAATATACACAAACGATTCTTTCTTCCTCGCTAGTCCTCTTTGACTTACACACTCATACGTACGTACACATTTATTCACTCACGAACACGTTTGCGTAGTGAAGAGAGACATGCAAACGCATACATTCGCTCATACACTCACACACGAACAGAAATAAACTCGATTTTCACAAACGCTCGCGCGTTTCAATGCATTCTCTCTCACACAAATGTATAAAGTTAGTCTCTGTTAAATAAAGACGGCACTACAGTATTTAGAATGTTTTTAAAACCTGTTTTGCTCGTTCCAAACGTCACCGTCGGTTTCAGGTGAGTCGTTCTAAGCTTCTCACAAAGACAGATTTCTCCAGAAGGAGTAACCATCGTCCAGGTGAGTAAGAGAAATTTTCCAATACGTACACAATTCAACGCTTTACTTCAATTCCATACATATAGCAATCGTTTGTATTAATAATATTGGAGTTTGCATTTGAGAAAGATACATTATCTCTAAACAGAATTGAAACTTACTTTTCGATGAGGATATGAATTCTTGGATTTAGAAACATATTTACTTGATGCAAAAACTGTAAATTTCATTGTAGAAGCTATAATATGTGTGTAGGGGAGAGTATGATATATACATTACTATATATAAAATCAATGCTGGGTACATCGAGGTGGTGTAATGGTTAGTAAGCTTGGATCGCCAGAACAATTACGATTGAGTAGTGAGTTCGATCCTCACTGGGTACCCCCTAATTTCGGCCTTGTGCCACATCTAAGCTACGCTTGGAAAATCACTATAAAATCAATGCCGAATAAGAAAATGAAAACGAAATCTATGTAACGCGTTTCCTCCTTTAAAGAGACTTCGTCAGACTAAAGTAATGGAATTATATATTGAGAGGGGGAATATAAGCGAAAACGTCGGTGCATAGAATGTATAATTATGCACCGACTTTTTCGTTCATATTTCCCCTCACCCTATATATATATATATATGTGTGTGTGTATAATTCCATTCAATTCCTATTTTCCATTCAATCACCCATATACTTATATCGATGCCGGTGCAAGTACAATGATAAATAATTTTTTTTACACGAAACACACTAACTTGCTACCTGACGAAGCCATCTTGATAGAAACCGTGATTGCAGGAAGGTCAGTGTTTCGGATATTTTATATCTTAACTTGCCCTACACTTTCGTTTTATGAAAATGGAATTGAGCACTTTTTTAATTTAGGCGTTCTTTTGGCAAATATCACTTTTGCCAAAGATTGAAATATATATATATATATATATATATATATATATATATATATATATGTGTATATGTGTGTGTGTGTGTGTGCAAAAATTTCAGATAGATTATATCTGTAAAAGGACAATATAAATAAAGCCAAAAGGAAAAGTTATCTTAGCTGGCAAGGCAAACCTACCTTAGGAGACGAAACACGTCGGTAATATAAATTTTCCTTTTATCTTTATTCATATCCAAACGAATTAGGTTACGACTACCCGACTATAGCTCCATTAAATTTCATTTAAACACACACAAAAAACTACTAGACTACATCCGAAACAAACATACTAGTAGAAAATACAAGCATAATAGCTTCATCGACATGTAAAAAATAGAAGCCTTAATAATAAAAAAGAAAAAGTCAACACTCAATAGCATTAACTACGAACAAGGCCACAATGTCATGCCGTGTTTGAAAAATAAAACATCCCTATAATTCTAGATATATACATAACACAGCCCATATATTTAGTTAA
>CAHIKZ030000624.1:2852500-2905000 GCA_903632075.3 Acanthosepion pharaonis
TTTTTCATGTTATAACAATGTTAAAAAATTTCATGATGTACAAATATTTAGTAACCCTTTCTCTCTCTCTCTCTCTCTCTCTCTCTCTATATATATATATATATATATATATATATATGTATGTATGTATGTATGTATGTAGGCACATCAATAAGTTCGTATCCTATTGATATAATCGCATTTGATTTACGCAACAAATCTTGTTCCTTCGCTATCAATGCACTAAATTCAGTGATTAACATTATATAGTATAAATTTCAGAAAAAATTCAATTAATAATTATGTATCAAGATACGGATACACCCTTCTGCTTATGTACATGCGTGTGTGTGTATGCATATTTGTCTGCGTCTATACAAGTATTGCAATTATATATATATATATATATATATATATATATATATTAATTTAATTAGAAAATTTAGGGTTCATTGATTATATTTTATTAAGGGTTCATTGATTATATTTTATTTCTTAAGGTAGGTGTTTTTTCCTGGTTCATCAGATGACATTTCCAAGGGTAAAAAAAATGGTTTTAAATTTACGTATTATTTTTATACACTTTTGAGGGAGTGATTAAAGGTGATAGAGAGAGGGGGAGGAGGAGTATGAAAGATATGGTCGAAATTAGAAAGGGAAGGGAGAGATAGGAATAATTTTAAATCTATTTTTATTAAGATACTTAAGAGTAAGGGAGGGGGTAAGGAGGTTGTCTGTTTTCTAATCAAATTAAATTAATAGTTGATCTGGTTTGACATTGAGCTCTCTTGATTACATACTCCTTGGGATTATCCATACGGATTACCAAACTTTTCTTTACCTAACTCTCTCTCTCTCTCTCTCTCTCTCTATATATATATATATATATATATATATATATATATATATATATATATTAACAGTATTACTCGCTTGAAAAACTTTGGATGACTCAACTTGTAGACACCTGAGGGCAAATTGGTACCTGAGGGAAAATAGGAATTAAAAAAAGAAAGAACTTAAAACATCAGAACAAGGCAAAAAAAAAAATCGTCAAATGAAACCTAGGTAGGTTTACCTGGCTCGTTAGGATTTATTCTATTCTATTCTATATATTATATATATATATATATATATATATATATATATATATATATATATATATATTAATCGGTATCACCCCGATTAAGGCAGTACAACCACTAGCATGCAAAGGGTTACAGGGTGTAGAGGAATTAGGAACAGAAACATTAGTAATGAGTAGAAAGAGAAAAGAGTAACCAGGAAGACAGTAGATTGTAATTGACATTGCATTTAAATTTTTACAGATTAAAGTTGACTGGAAAG
This sequence comes from Acanthosepion pharaonis, assembly GCA_903632075.3. NCBI lineage: Eukaryota > Metazoa > Mollusca > Cephalopoda > Sepiida > Sepiidae > Acanthosepion > Acanthosepion pharaonis. The sequence continues at coordinate 2,853,827 of CAHIKZ030000624.1, forward strand.
CATGGAGCAAGGGAGTGCAACAAGCGAGAAATGCGAGAAATGAAACTGTTAGCATAGAAGTTACGGCTGCAACTATCTATCTCAACTGTAAATTGATGAGACCTCGATGCCAGTCTAGTATTACGTTTAAATTCATACATTCTAGGTACCATAGCGAAAGTATTTATAAAAGGGACAAAGAGGCAACCTTACGGCAGTAGGGAAGTGACTGAAACCGAGCCGCCAGATCAGGAACAATAATATTGCCGATTTTTCTTTGGATCTTATCAAGAAGCTCCAGATAAATAGTAGAGAAACCGGACCATAATATGGCAGCAATATTCTAAGCATGGATGAACTAAATCTATCTATCTATCTATCTATCTATCTATCTATCTATCTATCTATCTATCTATCTATCTATCTATCACACCATAGAATGTTATATGACAGTATTTCTAATGAGTACATGACGAGTCTTTAGATTTTATCAAGAATCTCTAAATTTATAGCAAGAACACCAGACAAGATGTGGCAGTAATATTCAATGTAAGGAGGAATAGTAGATTTATAAATGTGTAAGATGGATTCCGACGAGAAAAAAAATGAACCAGCTTCCAAGCAGCAGACCTAGCAATTGATTCAATGTAATCACTCCACTCCATGTCAGCGGAAAACCTGAGACCAACATGGTTGCAATGAGTTGCTTTCCTGGAGTTTAGCATCAACCATGATTCTGGGAGGCAAAAAATGTTATCTATAATGATTAAAATATAGCAGTTTTGTTTTGCAGGTATTCAAATTTACAAAATATTCTTTGCTCCAGTTAGCAATCGATTAGAAGTCATTTTTGAGAGAAGCATTGCAACTTGAGATATTTACTAAGCCTAGTTTGGTACGGGGTTATAATAGTGTAAAGCACAGTTAGGTTATAACTCACGATACCAACGATACTTTGAGACTCTCTTGATAGCAATCGCTCTACTGTAGCCACCTGAATTTAGTGGATAATACATACATAACCTAAATAAGCATCTTTCTACAAATAGAAAGAAACTTTTATAAAAATCTGTACTATTCGGTCTAAAGACTTTTAATTAAAACCAATTCGTAACCAATGGAATTTAATTTTGTTTCACCATGACTATTGCGTCCGCTTTCGCACAAATGCCCTTGGAAATGTATGGAACATTCTTATTCCTCTTAGCCCAATGAGAAAAATGAGAAAATCTGGACCTTGTCCCATTCAAGGCGACATCGAATTGAGGTAATCATTCGAGCCAAATGTTGCAACACTGATTACACTGATTACTAACTCCATCCTCTGACTTTTATATTTTCTGAAACGTGAAATTTCCGCTGGTGGCTCAGTACTTTTGTATGGCCTTTTTTTCGAGCATCACTATGCTTAAGATGCCCTATCCACCATGCAGTATTAAGAAAAATGCATTAACTTGTTTTCTGGACGTCAAATATCATAAAATGTACCGAGAAATGCATATTGCTAATGGCAGTCGATTTGGGGGTAAAATTAACAAAAGTAATTAATTTACCAAGTTGAGCCAAAAGTTTTCCAACTCCGTGTACGTTGAAAGATAATATTATTGTTAGCTTTCAGTTCAGCTTAAAATGTTCACCTTAAAATGTTGATTTCAAGCGACGTTTTTTTTTTGTTTCGTTCTCTGTTGACATAGGCTAGAATTAGAAAATATCCAATCATTTAATATTAACGAAAAAAGGCCTACCTTGGTATCTGGTGATGAGGTCAATAGTGACGTACATGCCCAAGGGGATTAGTGCCCCAAGTAGGCTTGACAGTGGTCGATGTACAGAATTAAATATAAAAAGTTTATTGTACAGAACCACGGAAAAAAATTAGGAGAAACATTGACTTTGTTTAATGAATGCTGAAATTAAATGTTGAGAAAGAACTAATTATGAAAATTAATTAGTTTTTGGTAATTAGATGATTGAGGGTTTTTAAGGACTAGAATATTAATTTTAATAATTAAGTATAACTGGGTACTGTCTTGTATCCACTCATTTCAGTCACCAAGTCTGGCGAGAATAAGTATGGAATGAATTACTTGGCTAAAATAATAATAAAAAAAATCCTCAAAACACCTTGACATTAAGTTGTTTATATAAAGACTCCCCATCAAATTAGTATGGTTTCTAAGTCATAATAATTTCGGAAAAAAGGATTTTAAAAAATTAGACCAAGCCAATCTACGAAACGTGTTATTTTTTTACATATTTCTTGGTGGTTTCCTAGGAAAAATAGTTTTGGAAAATCAGGGTATCAGAACTTGTTCAAGTGGCGAGCTGACCACGTGCTTTCCGAGCGAAAGGAGACTCTTAGAGAGTGCAAATTAATGGTCACATCGTAGAAATACGTCAATGGTAATAAGCTGGCAGGCTGAGTTTCATATATACGAATGAGCTCTGCGCTTTAATTAGGGAGAGAACACTGTAGTAGTAGTAGCTGTAAATGAACAGATCACTAGATTACTATCTCAACCCTTGAACAGTGTGAGAACGAGCGGACTTATACGACTATCACCCAATCAACATCAGCTTACGGTGACATCATGTTGAAACACCGGTACGATCACTGAAGTTAAGCAACGTCGAGCATAGCTAGTAACTAGATGGGTGACCACTTGAAAATGCTGTAAGTTTCGATGTGCAGGTGGGGTGGTGTATTGGATAATGGATCAGAATTGTTAATCGGAGAGCTGAGTTCCAATTCCGGTTGGATTCGTTATAGTCACTTAGGCGCAAATACCCTTGGGGAAGGTATGAATTCACATCGTCTTCCCCAGCTATGGGTTAATTAGTAAAATTTGTATCACTGAAACCATTATTATCTCCAAAGAAAAATAGAATTGAGTACAAAATATTTAGATTTCGGCATTAAATAACCCATAGAGGTGTTGATATGCCACTAAATGAAAACAACCAACCAACCCAATCATCATCAAAGTTGGAAACAAGCAATTCAGAGTTCAATCAACTGCATGTTAAACATTAGAATTGGAGAAAAGAAGACGCTAATTTGAAGCACCTATGTAACCAATGGCTAAAATACACTACGTTTTCTTAAAATCCTGTTAATTTATTCCAGTCGAATAACTGAAGAATCGTTGTCCCATGACTTAGATAAATTTCAGAAATCCATCAACTTTAAATTCATGTGATACTTGGATGGCTCGACCTTGCAATATTTTGAAGCTGAATTTGGGTCTTCTTGAGATCTTATGTAAACATAACGTGAGTGGAAGATGACGCCGGACGAGTGACCAGAATAACTGGCTCACATTTCTGGCTATTGTTTTATATTTGGTTTTGAGACCAAGGGTTCTTAACCCTGGCGTAACCACAGAAAGACACACAGTATTTAGTGCTAGATTTAGTCACCAGAATAACGAGAAGATCACCTTAGTTCAAATCTGAACTGTAGATGGGGGTATTTGATTGACTTGGCTGATGAGATGTTTTCACACACACACACACACACACACACACACACACACACACACACACACACACACACACACACCTTAAAAGTTTGCACGTTGTTTGAAGAATCTTCTCTCACGATCGTTATCAATGCGACGGTCATATAGTGCATAATCTTACTCAATGGCGCCTCACTGTCTCCAAACGACTTTCTGCTCACATATGAGTAGTAAGTCCGTCAATGATTGGTTGTCAAGTTATATAAAGACTGATCAACCGATTCTATACATCTCTAAAATAGCTGGATGCGTTCTGTACAAAGCTTGTATGTGTGTTATTTTTTATCTTCAATTTTTTGATTGTCTCAATTCTTGTAAATGAAAATGTTCGTTATGAAACCAAACACCTAGAAAGCAGAACAGATATTGCAGTAATCATTTAGATATTTGATAGACTACACCAAATATGGCACAAAGTCATTGTCATAGAAGTCTTGATAACGAACTAAAAATCGCTTGTATAATTAATACATTATCACTCAATGGCAGGCGTTTGTGTCTATATTTTGATCACTATTTAATTGCAACACAGAAATTATTCTCCGCCTCTCTTCTTCTTCCTTTCGGGCTCATCTTTTTACTGATGACTCTGCATTCTGTCTTGTAATTTAGGCTTAGTCTCTTCTTCTCGCTCTTCTTCGCTACCTTCTGTAGGAGATATCAAGAAAACTAAAATTATCCCCAAAAGACCAAATTGGATGAGAATTTGAATCTATATTTGTAAATTGTTTATGAAATGACTCTATATTCTGTTTGGCCTTATTCAGATAGATAGATATTATTTCCATGTAGGTATCACGGATTTTACAAATATACGCATTTAATAAATGATAAAGAAGGTGAAGATTGTGTAGCACCAGATTTTGGCAGAATGCGTGGACCAGTTTGCCCTATTATTTACAAGAGTTTAAATTCAGAGATTTTTTTCTGTTAACTTAGTTGCCACCTGAGGCAAAAGAATCCAACCTTCACTGCTATTCAATCTATAGTTGGAGAAAGATGAATTCATGCCTTTCCAAAGGGCATTAGTATGTAGTGAACGAAACAAACTTGGCGAGAACTTGAACTCGGAACGCCTATTCTATTTTTTCGTACCGATAAACGTTATATTAGATTTAGACAAGACGTGATCAATAATATATGCATAACTAAGTGACGATATTCATTGATTTTGGACCAGTTTCAAGATTTGACTACCATATGTACTCGTGCATAAGCCGACTTCAGGTATAGTGCGACACCTGAATTTTTTTTTGCAACAATTTTTCACCCCTCCCGAAAATTACCTCTGTATAATGCAACCGGCTACCGAAAATGCATGATTTTTCACCTCTTCAAAAAAATTACCTGTGTATAGTGCGAAAAAACTGATTACAAAAACTCGTACTTTACACAAGTATATACGGTATATTAACCCTAAAATAGTTACCAATAAATAGTGAGTTCGATTCTCACTGGGTGCCCCATGCTTTCGGCCTTATTCAACATCTAAGCTATGCTTGGAAAATCGCTATTAACTTTGTATTAGTCAAATTGGATGTTTTGTTATCGTAATCTTTTTTTTTTGTACTCGTAATTCCTAACTAGCAACTTGCTTTTTTGGCTCCCTCTCACTACTCTCCTAAATCAGTGAGAGTGTGTAGCATGTGGTATGGATCAGTTGTCATGACGCCAGAGGTCTATCCATTTTCGGAAATCCGAGGTGAGTAACGCAGGGTTAAAGAAATGGCTCTACCAAAAGCATGCATCACATTTTACTTATGCTATCATTTATCATTTATCCCCAAATTTAGACTTCTGTTTATCTTACTAACTTTCTCGTTCGCTCCTTTTTTGCCTGTTTTCCCTATTTTTCCTGCGTACAGTTCTCGGCTCCAATTAGTTTTCATAATAATTTCACATCTATTCGTTGTTGACAAATTAGTCTGTGAGAGATCAGATAAACATCTCTTTATTTGTCGCAACGAATAAGCTCTTAAATATTACGTGGTTTACTTTTTCAGCGAACTAGACAAGCAAGATTTTTTTGCGCACCTAATGCGTGTATACAATAATACCAACGCAATAAATTAATAAAAAACTACATAACGATTATGAAAAGCTCTCAAGATACAATAAAAAAGTTCCCAAATATAACCAGAGAAAATAATTAATTTCTCTGTGAAGCCTAGTTCGGCAAGCCGCTTGCTTTTTTTTGAAGGAATTTATTTTTATGGGCAAAACTGTTTTATTTCTCATCTTTTGAAGTCAGCAGTTTTCATGTGCGAGAGAGAAAAATAATCATTTATGATATTAGTATGGAAATCAATGACGTCAGAATATAGCAGCTAGAACTTGCTGGGAATGAGTAGAGATGTACAAATAATATGCGTGGGCAAGAAAGAGAAAAAAGAGAAGAGGGAGAAAGAAAAATAGAAAGAGGAGAGAAAAATATGAATAGGAAACGTTAAGATGTAGTTAAGTATAGGAAATGAAAAGAAATAAGAGAACGAGAAGAAGAAATTAAAGAAAAAGAGGAAAGAAAGAACGAGAAAGAAGATGAAAAGATAAGTCGTGTGAGGAAAAGGACAATAAGGAAGAAGAAAGAAAAGAACGAGGGGGAGAAAACCGGTACAAAAAGAACGGAAAGAGGAAGAAAATATTGAAAGAGGAACAAAAGAAGGAGAAAGAAAAAATGGAAAGGGGGAAAGAAAATAACGAAGAGAAGAAAAGACTTGAAATGAGAAAAAATAGAACGATAGGGACGAAGAAAAATCTTAGAAGAAGAAAAGACCTAGGAGAAAAAATTAAAAGAGCAAGAAAAGAACGATAAAGTGATGGAAATAAACGAGGATGAAAAAACTGAAAGAAGATGGAAAAGAACGAGGAGGAAAAATTGAAAGAAGAAAAAAAAACGAGTAGTAGGAGGAGGCGGAAGAAATTGTAAAGAAAAAAGCGATGAAGTGGGAGAAAAAAAAACGAATAGAAATAAAAGGGAAAATTTGAAAGAAGAAGAAAAGGAACGGGAAGAGGAGGAAAATTGAAAAAAAGAAAGAACTTGAAAGAAGGAAAAGAAAAGAAATGGAAGGAAGAATAGAACGAAAGAAAAAAAACAAGAAAACAAGAAAAAAAATAAAAATATTAACCAATAAACATTTAAACAACAAATTGCCGATACAGAGAAGAATAAACCAAGACAAAGAAAGATGCAAGGAGACGTAAGAGAGTATGCGTGAGATTTGTAAGGAGAAGTAAATGTGTGGGAGATGGGAAGAAAACAGTGATATTAAAAAAATGGAAATCAATATAGCGAGACTGGGGAAAACGTGAGATGACACAATGATGTAAGAGGGTTAGAAATGCCAGAGAGAGGAGTGAAAATGCAAAAAGAGAGGGGTGATAAAACCAGAAGATGTTGAAGAGTATAAAAAACGAAGTCGATAAAAAGAAAGGCTTAGGTGAAAGTGAGAAATGACTAAGCGAGGGCATGAGATACAAGGACAAAAAATTATGGCGTCCAGTTAATTTCTCTGTGAATCACTTCATTCCCCACCACATTTCAAGTTTTTTTTTTTTAACAACCTTTTGATGTAAGAGAAGTATTGTTTCATTTGTTAATTTTATGAGCTTCTGATATTCAGGGTCAACAGCTGGTGTATATGAGGTCATGCACTGACTTACAACTCGCTTAGCATTTCTTTTATTTTTATCTAGCAAACACTGCAGACAACATACTTGTAGACTTTCAAATACACACGCACACTCGCACATTCACACACACAGACAAGGAGAAAAGAGAGAAAGAAACAGAAGAATTGTCTGAGTTAATATATTCAGAGATTCTTCTTCTATGTGCAATGTTTCTTTAGGACGTGGGAGATCATAGCTCTCCACAGCTTCCCGTCATTTGTATCCCTTAGTAAAGTTTGTCTTTTTGTTATATCTCCTAATCCCGGTTGTGTCAAATATCTCAAGCTCGTTAGGTGGGTTTTGCGCTGCTTTCCTCTTGACTTCCTCCTGTGAGTGTCAAATTTTCCAAGCTTCTTTTTCATCATGTACTCTAGAAATTTCAACTTTCTCTTTCTGATGCTACGTATAAGTATGCTTTTTGTCTCCATTTTCTCTAAAATTTCGTCGCTGCTCACGAGTTCAGTCCATGATTTCTTATTTGGGCATAGAGCATAATTCTATTGAACCATATTTATGTTGTCTCAACTATCTTCATCTGTGATGAGTGGATCCACCATTCACTGCCATATAGATGTGCCGATATTTCATAACAATTTAGTACTCGTTTCTAATGAAATTTTCCTGTTTCTTAATACTTTACTTCGCTTTGGAAGGCATCTTTTGCTATCCCAATAGGCCTTCGGATTTTGGTGTCGCATTTTCCATCCACTGTTAAACCACCCCTTATATATTTAAATTTTTGCACTTATTTAATTTTGGTTTATCCAATTTATAATGTGCATGTTGGGCTGTTTGGTTTGCTGACAACCAAAAATATTTGATTAATCCAAAAGTAAGTGTAAATGACTTTTATATTTCAGCAAATATTTTTAAATACTTTACAATTGGTAATGCGCACACACACACAAACACACGCACTACCTATATTTTTCAAGTAAATTAAATTGAGTTCTTCGAGTTGCTGCCGTATTTCGTATAGAGAAAAACGTTAAAAATTCACTTCCTTTCTACCGTGCGACGATCGCCAAGAGGTAAGATATCTGACTAATGTCAAATCAGCCGGGTTTCGATCCTGGCTTAAAGCAGTCAGACGTTTAGCCATACTGAGGAGCTGTGATGCAGCGAAACAGTATGTCTGAGGATGACTATAGCCATATCTGAATTTTTTTTCGCAATATCGAGACGCTATCGAGGAGGCGACCTGACCCTTCTGGAATCAGGTCGGGGTTTACTGTTTGAGTCGATATGATGCAAAGCCCGAAATCGGCGATGAAGATAGTGCATCACTGAAGACCACCCTTAATGCATCTGAAATGTATTCAAATAGATAAATTAATACGGTTCAATTGTGCTATTTTTGACCGACTCGCCACTCATCAGGGTCAGCGGGTGAGATAAATTTATTATATACACACAAATTTATCTAATCCCCTGACCCTAATGAGTCATGTGTTTGTGAAACTTTAAAAAAGATAAGCCACTTGAACCATAATAATATACTGGCTATTGTTTTTCTATTGAGCACTTTCTTTACCAAAATTCGAGTCGCCTTAAAATGCATTAAATTCTAGTAATTTTTCGTACTTCAATAGGTGTAATTGGTTAAGTGTGTACATTTGGATAGTTTTTACGCACTCTAGGTCCTGATAAGACATCACTTGTACAAATGCAAGAAAAATTTGATAAAATCTGATAATCGCAGTGTCTTGTCAATCGAAATATGTGTTGTATATTGCTGCTAAGGCGACGAACACTTATATATAAAAATATATAAATAGCTTCATTGTTCGAGTTGTGGCAATTGGTTAGATTTAGGGAGAATCACAGAAGTTGGAATTGTGCACACAGGAACTGACGGAGACAAAATTTTCGGTGAAACTCTGGCCAGCCTCTCTCCCAGGCCAAGAGTTGGAGCTTTTTTTATAACATCTGTACACCCACACAACTTCACGTACCTACTCCTTCTTCCGGTATGTCGCCTATGCAACTTCGTGTGGCCATGCCTCTTCTGGCCATGTGGCTACGCAGGCACGCAGGCACGCAGGCACGCATTTCCTTCCACCCAGGAGACCTTTGCGCCCTGTTTATTTAAGGCTCAGTACACCTGTGCGTCCAGTTTATTTTAGCCATTTCCTGTTTATACTATCACCAGTTCCGATTTACGCTCACTCTCTGATGCAGCGGAAGTGAAGTCAGTTTTCCTCAACTGATATCCAACACTTGTATAAAAGAGGGATTGCTTCCCAAATACATACCCCTATATATATATATATATATATATATATATATATATATATATATATATATATATATATATATATATATATATATATATATATAGAGAGAGAGAGAGAGAGAGAGAGAGAAATAAGATAGATAGATAGATAGATAGATAGATAGATAGATAGATAGATAGATAGATAGATAAAGTTTTGCTAAATTCAACCGATAAGAACTGTTGGTTTAATTTTTTTATTGCATTTTCCAATTTTCAAATCAGGTAATATTAGTGAGATAATCATCATTGAAATAAATATTTTCATCCTCGTAGGTGAGTTTGTGGGAACGAGCCTCACCAGCCCGGAGTTTGGAGTGGAACTTCAGACTTGCTGGCAGTCAGTCTGCTACTCGGATCACTGAGCAAAGTCCAGAAGTATTCCTTCTCAAAGGTAAGTTGATAACTCATTAGGGTACCATTGTTCTTACCAGTATCTTACTAGTATAATAGTGCTTAGCTGTAAACAACATTCACCGACGTGCGTATGGATGTGTAGATGACAATATTTTTGTGCTTGAGCCCGACTATTTAATGTTGATTATGATGGATCAGCCTGGTTAATCCGGAGGTTTTGGTTAAATAAAAGATACAGTCGGATCTGAATTTGCTACGAATTCTTTAGAGCTGAGTCTTCTGTTCCAGGATCATAGTTTTTCATTGTTTGAACCTGTGCCATGAGAATACTACAGTGACAATTGAAATCTTCTAATGATAAAGCTTCATCTATTCCAGGAAGAGTGTATTCATTGCGGGCGTTCAGTGGGAAATCTAAGATATTTCCCATGCGCCCGATTTTTGAGGGTGAGCTTATATGAAATAGAGAAGTAAAGAAGAGGAACATACAAGCGAAAGAGAGAAGGAAATAGCAGAAGAAAGAAAAAAAATGAGAAAGGAAAGCGTAGAATGAATGAATGGAAATAAATAAGAAAGGAAAGTAGCAGATCTGAGCAAGAAAAAATGAAGAAAAAAGAAAAATGAAAAAAAGAAGTGTCAAAAACGTAAAATGAGAAAAAGAAAAGAAAAACAGTAAAAAGAAAGAAAGAAAAGAAAGTCTGGATAAAAATTTGAGAGATGAAAAAAATAATTTTTTATAGAATGATATACAAAGCCCAAGAGCCACTCGAAGTAGAGGGTTACAGAGTAAGAGGCACTGTGATAGGGATATATGTGGAAGACAATGGTTAACTCTAGACTTGAACACGTTAAGAAATAATGAAGTTAATGAAAATCAGACCTGTGAAGTTTAGGATTGTGCGTATTTCACTCCAGCTCCAATGGCCAGTGTTTGAACCGAGGTAAAAATCAGGATTACGTATACTGCTTTAATATTTTTAAAACTCTCTCTGTTTAATAATGTGTTTTTCTTCTGATATTTTCTCACGCTGAGTAACCTCTTGCGTCTTAGTGGCTTTATTGCCTTGCTTGAAGTGAAATGATTAAAAAAATATTCCGTTATCTTTTTCGACATTACATAGAAAGTTAAAGATCAGGTGTTATCTTTAGTGGATTTGACTTTTAGTTTATTATTCGGAAAGTAATAACCAGAGGCACAAGAGCCACTCAAGGTAGAGGGTTACAGAGTAAGAAGTACAGTTTACGGTGATATGTGAAAACAACGGTTAAACCCAGACTTTTAACAGGTTAAAAAATAATGAAATTATTAATAAAGGACAATAAAAGAACATGTTCAGGAAGACAGAAGATAGCGATTGGCGTTGCTTTTAAGTTTTTGAAGATTATAGGTGGCAGGGAAGCAAGAAACTGGAAGAGAGTTCCACAGGCTGGAAGTGCGAGAAAATAAACTATTTATTCGAATTTTTTATATTAGTAATTTTTCACTCGTCCATATTCCATCTTATTTTCTTGATTTCTATCGAAACGCTCTGTTCGATTTACATTTTGTAGCCATTAAATAAAGGATAAAATAAAGTAGTAGCATCGAGTGGAATTTGAACCTTTATCGCTACTCATTGGCAGCTCATCATAACGTGTTTCTTCAATACCCATCAAGCCAACCTGTACTTTATACTACCAGTTCCAATTCCAGTGAGAGAGTGCATAATCTGGAAGGTTCGTTGGTTAATTTTTTTAGCGGCATATCAACCTTAATGGGTTATTTAATGTCGAAATCTAAATATTTTGAACTCAGTTGTATGCCTTCAACTACAGATAAAATGTATTGTGGGTCATTTTACTATAAATATGTATTGTTGTTAATTTTTTTTTATATATAAAAATGTATTGCTGGTATTTTTACTATAAAAATGTATTTTTATACTTTCATAGTGTTTCGTTTTGGGATTAAATATTTGCCTATAACTGGGACCCTAACTGGTGCTGCACTCCGAGTCAGTGTGAACCTGGGACAAACAGCAATTAAGAAGTAGTTCGACGTTCCTCAAATTCTACAATCTTACCCTCAGAGGTCCTGCTGCCGGATGTAGCTTATCGTCATACTCAGGGCTCCCATAATCTGGCGTGATCAACAGTTTTGAACAACCGTTGGTTACGATGACGTGTGTCTTCGTTCTTGTACAACTGCCAATGCCTTTCCAACAGTTCCGCCTATCCAATCACACTCAAAAGTCAAGGGGTAAACTGTGGTATGGTTTTCAGATACTTCACAACGGTGCCGCACACTTAGATATATTATCAAGTCATCGCCCTGATAGATCGATCATAGTGGGATTCGAACCTGGATCTCATGGTCAGAACACTAACGTTGTAAACACTCGCCCACACCCAACTGTAAATATTTAGTATTTATTATGTTTGTCAGGACACGGAGATGGGACGTCTTTAAATGATCGCATTCCCTACCCTTACGAGAGTCATTTGCTTACCGCGTCACGACGAGAGCAACGCACGAGTTAACTCAATCAGAATAAATCAAGGACAAGGTTCCTGGTGACCAGGAAAAAAAAATTCACCTCTTTTTCTTTGGCGAACATTCTCTGATTTTATCAGACATTTTACGTACTAATAATTCATTTGCATAGCTAATATCAAGAACACGTTTCCATGGGAGTATTTAAATATTTATACATTTCCTATTGTCGGCTTTGAGATGTATTTTTTTCTCAATGTTCTTGGAGGCGTAGTACTTGTGTAGACTTTCTGATAAGCTTACTGGACGACTTCCCACATTTGTTGACTTGTGTTTCTGCTGCTTTGTCTTACGGGCTTTTTTTCTATCCGTTACATAAATTTGTTCATTTATTTTTAGTATTATTTGTCACTAGTAGTTTGTTTCCCTGATAGCTCTGTGTGAAGATCACTGAAAAATATTCTTTCTTTTATTCCAGACATTTTCTACGCTTTTTAATTCTGTCACGTCAGTCTTCGTCTTTGTCGTTCTTGTTTTCTTTTTAAATTTCTACTTCCTTTTTCTCACTTTCTCTCTTTTCTTTTCATTCCAATATTTTTTCGTTCATGGATATTTACGGTACCTCCTACTAATGCACCACCACCACCACCACCACCACCAACAACAACAACAACAACAACAACAACAATTTTTGAGGGCGGTTTACTGGAAACATTTGTCATTGCTGTTTCAGTTCAGATAAATTCTTAAATTTCAATGCGCACACAGTATATCTCGCTTTCTGAGGGACTTATAAAACTCATACAACCTTATATCAAATACCGAGAACCTAAATTCATACATAAGGTGTCATAATTCATTTGAAATTGCAATCAGACCCTTGAAATGACAATGTGATATAATCAAATCTAGTTTAAGTTAAAACATGGACGCCTATAGTAGATTTTATTTTACTAATGTTCACTCAATACAAGGCTCCATAGCCACTCAAGTTAGATGGTTAGTGAATGAGGTATGAATGTAATAGTAGGGAGTGAAGGTTGTTAGGATATGGAAGATAGATAATGATTAGACCTTGATTTGAAGATGTTAAAAGTATAGCGTTCGAGCAAGCATCCATGTCGAAGTCTGTTCCACAGAATATCGGTCTCTGGTAAAAAGCTGAGTGGACTGTCCTCTTTACAATTAGAATACGGGGGGAATGAGGGTGTTTCGACTCGGTGGACACAGTATGGAGAGTCTTAGCAGTAAAGGTCTGAACTGATAGAGTTAAAGAATGGAACTCGTCCTGATATTTGACTTGGAAATAGCGGTAGAGTAGCAATAGCCCCCACAAGGCCTCATAAACGGCCTTGAACAATGTCAAGGTCGAAAAGTGAGGATTGGACAGCTCCAGCATAGCTATGGCAGCAATACTCCATTTGGGCCCTAATGGTTCTTGCGAAGATAACACATAGCATAATGGAATCAATTCCTTTATGGTTGCGATACACGGATACGACCCTTTTTAAGTAAAGCAGTTCTTGATTTTGTAAAATCATGAAGATCTTTGAGTATATGAAGGCGTCATATTAGTACAATTTAAATCTATAAGTAATCATTAAAACTGATGGGCATTTTTTTCGTTATTTTATGTGAATTGCCACGATATTTTTCAAAAGGTAATGGAGTGTTTTTTTGTTCTAAAGTTTCAGATGCTTATTGTTTTATTATAACAAAAAAAAAACCCAAAAAAAAACCCCAAAAACAACAATAACAAAAACAAAAACAAAAAAGAAACAAAAAACCCAAAGAAAACAACAATGTCATTCTACCATGTATTCAGTCTCTAGTATAAAATAGGAAAATTGGTTCACAATTTTTCTCGCCAGAATCTTTCTTACAAGTCTACCATTCATCTGTATATTGAATGTTGCTGTCACATATGGTCTGGTTTTCCCACTATATATTTAGAGATCCTAGATAACATCCAAAGAAGAATCTGCAATGTTATTAGTCCTGACCTGGCATCGCGATTTCAACCAGTTTCCCACCGCCATAATGTAGCTTCCCTATGCCTTTTCTATAAATATTTACATAGTAATCATTCTGATGAGTTTTCCTCTTTGGTATACCGACTTTATGAAGTGTGCAATACTAGATTCCCTGTGCCTTTTCTATAAATACTTTCATGGTAAATGTTCTGATGAATGCTTTTCTATAGATGTACCTAGATTCTGTGAATATAAGAGCATTATTAGATTGGTGGCATTGTCTCATCTTTTTACAATCGAAATAGCTAGACATAACCGTTAGTTCTATGCTAACAGTTTCTTGTCTCGAATTTCTCGCTTATGGAACTCTCTTCCGGCTTCTTGCTTTCCAGTCAAGTTTGAAAAAAAAATTAAATGCAATGTTAATCATTATTTTTCGTCCTCTTAAATTCTGTCCTTTTATTGTTTTCGCTCCTTAATGATGTTTTTTTTAAAATTATTTTTTCACACCCAGTAACCATTTGTGTCTTAGTGGTTTTATTACTTTTCTTGGCGTAAAATGATTTTAAAAAATGAATAAAAATAAATAAATAAACTATTAAAAGAGGTTCCTGGAAGCTTTTGCCCACAAATAAATACATAGACTGTCTTCAAATAATTCTTAGAAATATTATCTGTTCATTAAGATTTTGCAAGTACAAGGGTGATGTTAATTCAACTTACATTGTTAGGAAAGCGAGTTTACACGGTCCAGGCCGAGTTAAAATGGCTATTGAGGTGAATCTATACAGCGGCTCATCGGTTAAACTGTCATGATATGCCGCTTTCATGTATCGACTAACATCCTTCTGCGCTGTTTCTTGTCAATCTAACTTCACTATTCCCACCAGATTTCTTTCCTTCGGTCATTTCGATGGTTACGTATCGTTATACACTATCAGGATTTTTTCAATTGAAAGGTCTGCGAATTTAAATTATGCCTATGATTAGACACATCTTTTCTGATGCAAATTTTGCATAATGCGAAGTTAAAAGACACACGTTATTACATTTTATCACCAAAAGAACGGATCTATTTTAACTTTCTTGGCGTTAAGCCAACAACTTTTCTTTAAACATTTTCACCAACGTGACACACAATAAGAGCCATAAGTCATCAACCTTAATACTGTTGCTATAATCGAAATAAGACGGCTTATTTCAAAGCTTAATAGTATGAAATCGTCAATTAACGTGAAATTACATATATTTAAACAACGTGGCGTGACTTAAAAGGGTTATGGCTGGTACGATCAAAAGTAGTCATATATTTGTTAATATCATGTGAGTAAAGAAAGACACATCAACCACTCGTCGCGGAATCACGTGACAATGTACCGATGTGGTATTGGCTTGGAAAAGTATATATAAATGCTATCAGTAAACATGTAGTGCCCAATTTACGCTGTTCCTTCTTTCCTGCCTTTGTCGTATGGTCGGTGGTGGTTAGACTATTTAAAATGACAAAGGCGTGTCTCTTATTTGATCCAGACAGTTTGAAATAAGGAAACCGCGTCTATTTTTACATCTGACTTTCTCTCTCTATTTTACGTCCCACTTCTCGAATAAAGCGAGAGATTTCAACAACCGACAAAGATTTGTGTCTTGTTGATATTCTACCAATACGACAAAATATTAGTAGTAGTTACATAAAATGTTTATATTAGATTTATATTACATTTAGCGTGTGAATATCAAATTAATACTATTACAGAAATTATCAACTGAGAAAGGGCTGTGTGACTTCATATTGGATTGGCTGTACACTAAGAATATACCATTAAAAGTATTGAGGAGTTTTGATGTATATTTTTATCCTTGTCGTGTAGGAGGTCCTGGTAGTATAAGTGTTAATATCGCAGAAAGAAGAACCAGCGAGCCGAGTTCAAATTCCAGCCGATTCTGTTGCGTTAACTTCATAATAAAGTTCTTGAAAAAGGCACGGATCCTTAGCCCACGGCAAATCCCGTGTCGCATTGTACACGACACAGCATACAAATGCCCTACTAAGACAACAAAAAAACTCTTCTCCAACTAAAGTCTCACACTGTCTTCATCAATAGACACATCTTACGTACGAATAAGGATATCTTTACACATTTACTTCTTTTTATATTCGAACTCGGATCTCCAATTCCCAATTCCGAGCCGTTATTCATTGTACCACCCGCAAATCCAAGCGTCTCACCTAAGTACTGACCTGACGTCGCTTAACTTTGGTATTTGTACGGGAACAGATGTTTTAACGTGATATAACCGTATTGTTTAATAATAACAAGATGTCTAAAAAGGTCTTTATTATTTTCGTGTTGTCATGTATAAAAAAATAATTCTTTGTTGTTTCGATTTTCTCTTATAGGTTTCCATTAAGAATGTGTGAGCTTAAGACACGGCAGGTCAGCCTGTTGGTCATTATTCTTTTTGTGGCGTCCATCTCAGCACAAGGTTGGTATATAACATTTCTTGGAATTGTCTTTGTGAATGCAGATTAGAACTAAATATAATCATTTATTTAAATCTCAATAAAAGAAACCAAAAGTCAGTTTTATTTGGAGCGTATTATCCAACGGAAAAGCACAAAATAGCCCTTACAGTTTGGCGTGTATATTAATTCTAATAGATACAATCAATATTTTATATACTTTCTTCATCTTGTAAAATATAATAATAATAATAATAATAATAATGATGCTACATGAGACATGGTTTTCATTGCTTTTGTCCTGATTGGAGGTATTAATATGTACATGCTTTTCCTTGGCAAATCAAGATTGGCTATAGTAACACACTGCGCATCTCTGTTTACGATTGGGAGTAGTTGGGGAATATCATGACCGGGTGTCAAGTAGAGTGTTTCTTTTTCTAAGTTTGAGGGATGACTGAGTCAAGTCGAGTTGTGAATTCACATCGAGATACTTGAGAACACCTTCAATCGGAGACCGCCTGAGCGGACTTAGTGAATTGAGATACTCTACCTGAAGGTATTTTTTTTTTTTAACTGGGATCCCACTTACAAAGTTATGTACTGCCTTTATTAAAATCGGTCATCATATCACGTACATTTGGCTGTGATGCAAATGACTAGAATACCCTTATCAAAGTGGGTGTCAGGACTGGATGTCAGTATGTTTGTGCCCCAGCGTCATTTTCTTGGTGTGCTGCTCACACACTCCACTCACTAACTCACTCACTCACTAATAATAATAATAATAATAATAATATATTCATAACCACAATGAATATGCGAGTGGGCACATTTATTATTTAATGAAACCATAAATTGAATAATTGGAGCACTTCGACTTGGTTTAATGGTTAGCAAGCTTATCTCGCTAAATCAATTACGACTGAATAGTGAGTTCGATCCTCAGTGGGTGCCCCATACTTTCGCCCTTGTGCTACATCTGAGCTACACGTAGAAAATCACCATAAACTGAATAATTGTTAAGCAGAAACTGGTGACCACTTATTGAAAAAAAGGGTGGAGTTGTGGTTACATGAAACCAACACATTTCACGTTTTCGTATTGGTTGAAAAAAGAGACATAAACTGGAAGTGTTTCTTAGAAAAAACATTGCGGGCCAACCAACGGAAAGATCAACAGACTTTTAAAAAAAATTCAATTTTTGACTTATTTTCATTTGTAAAACATATTTAAAAGATTTACCTGTTTTTTAATTTAAAAGGCCATATTTAAAAATATTTTTTCTGATTACATTTATGATATAAATTTCATGCTATTCTTTGACATGTAGCCGCTACAGATGCAACTGTTTTTCCGAACGTGGATTACCATTGGTTAAAGACATCTTGTAATTTTTTCCATAAAGACAAGAATCAATCAGTTTTCGTGGCGACAGTCTCGTTCTCATGAACCAACAGTGCCTTGTTAAATGAATTTGCTTATAGTGATTTTCCAAGCGTAGCTTAGATGTGCCACAAGACAGAAAGTAGGGGTTATCCAGTGAGGATCGAACTCACTATTCAATCGTAATTGTTCTATCGAGACAAGCTTGCTAACCATTACACCACCTTGAGGTGCCCAATGGATTTGCTTATAACCTTTAAAATGACTCCGATATTAGAATACAGTTATTCAATTATGCATTTACCATGCAAGATATACGCTTTATTTCCTTACTTCGTACGATTATATATATATATATATATATATATATATATATATATATATATATATATATATATATATATATATATATATATATATATATATATATATATATATTTTTAATATATAGCATCTCAAATATGTGTATTCATTAAAAATAACGTTTATAATAATAAAAATAATGTCCGATAAAAAAATCCATTCATATATATATATATATATATATATATATATATATGTGTGTGTGTGTGTGTGTGTGTGTGTGTATGTATGTATGTATGTATGTATGTATGTATTACATCAAAAGTTATTTTACTGGATACCCGTATTGGAGTAGACGCTCCGTTTTATTCTAAGCGGTATTTATTTCATCTATCGGCTTGTTTAAAAACTTTAAAATGAAAACGGAGCGTCTACCCAAAGCTGAGATCCATTTTTCTTTTCATACTCTTCATTACAGAAAAGCTTACTTTGCAGACTTATTGTGCTTTAGAATTTTTTGCAAAATAATTTAATTAATGTCCTTTAAAAATTTTCGCGGAACACCTACGATTCTCCTACGGCACACCCGTGTTCCGCGGCACAGCAGTACGCCACGGAACCTTGGTGCTCCGTGGCACACTGGTTGAAAATAACTGCATTACAATTGCCATGCCAAGGTAAACTTAGTGAATATCTGTAAAGTATTCATTTATATTGGGAATTTCTGAGAATACTAATTATTTATTGGTTACCTAAATTAACTAACGTTCAGTTACTATAGTAACACATGAGCTATACCCAGGAAAAGACTCTATCGAGACTGGAAAGTGAAGTACTCCTTGCTATATATGGACAGCTCTTGCCCATATATGACAATAGTACTCCATTTTTGGTTTAGCTGGAGGAGTCATGTATTTACTTAAGCGATACAGTGAACCGACCATTTTCCCAGGATCTTTAGCGATGGATTGTTGTACTTACGGGTTCAACTTGAGGTCTGGGTTGAGTTTAAGTCCTAATAAGATACGGGACTTCCCTAAGAAACAGTACCTTTTCATCGCGATAGGTGAAAATTTAGGGTCCGTTCGGTGATGATGGAACGTTATTAGTTTGGTTTTCGAGGCATTGAATTGTGACCAGACAGTTTTTGCTCACTGAGCTGTTAGATCTAGGTCAGAGGTGAGATCAGCTGCCAAACTTTGGTCATCTCGAGGTTAAAGGTTAATGTGACGAACTTTTTATATTTGTTTTCTTTTATTGTGTTTTGATTATTTTGATTTTATTCTAGATGAGTTTACCCCCCCGACCTTTCTATCTCCTGACCCATTTGAATTCACTGTTCTTGAAAGCACCAAGCCCTGTAAGTATACAATTTGGAATATTACTTTGACATCGTTGTTTCACGCTTATAATTAAACAGCGGTGAAGAATAAGTCAATACACATTAATGACATTACGCATTATTTTATAATAATTCGTCCATGATATTAAAAAATGATGTCTTATCTAAGAAATTATACAGTTGCATTGTATTTATAAAATATCAAAAACTTTATGCTGCAAAGCATTTTTTTTAGTTTCAAGTTATTACTTTCCGAATGCTAAACTAAAGTTAAAATTCTCTAAAGAAAACAACTGAGCATTAACTTTCTGGGTTAGTCGGAGAAAATGATAGAATATATTTTTTAAATCATTTCACTCCCAGCAAAACAATAAAACCATTTAGACGCTTGGGGTTATTGAGTGTGAGGTAATATCAAACAACAAAATGTTATTAAAGGGAGAAGACAATAACAGAATAACAATGAAGAAGTAAGATAACGATTGACATTGCATTTAAATTTTTGAAGATCAAAGTTGGCAGAGAAGCAAGAAGCCGGAAGTAAGTTCTACAAGCGAGAAGTGCGATAGAAAAAACTGTCAGTATAGAACTTACGGTTATATCTAGCCATTTCAAGTGTAAAATGACGAGACCTTACCACCAATTTAGAACTGTGCTTAAATTCTTAAAGTCTAGGTACCAAAGAGGAAAGCTGATCCGAACAATTAACATAGAAAAATTTATAGAAATGGCACAGGTGGTTAAGGCGGTGGAAGTGTGACTGAAGCTGAGATGCCAAGTCAGAAGCAATTACATTGTAGATTCTTTGTATTTTATCAAGAATACGTAGCAGAAGCACCAGGCCAGATGTTGTGTCCATGACACTCCCATATGGATGCTGGGAATACCATGGACACGACATATAAGTGAAGTCCTAAGAAAAATAAGAACCAATACTTGAAATCAGAAAAAGGCAGATTAAATTTCTGAGACACTTAATAAGGAAAAAGTATTCGAAGAATTTGACATTCACATGTTATAATAAAAGCAAGAGAAGCAGAGAGAAACAGTAACCTATTTAACGGGTTTGTATGCATGAATAACAGAAGAAGAACACATAGGGCTTGTAAAGAGAAGGTTACATAAAGCAAGAAAAAAGAAATTGTGGAGAGTCTGTATCCTGAAAAAACATGGCGCATAAAAGAAAACCAATTAATCCTCTGCCTGGTCTTCACACTATGAATGAAAACAATTATAATAAAGATGAATTTTTCATATCGATACATCTCATAAACATATTAAAAGTTTATTATCTGCAAAGACGATTCCAATTTAAGAATTCCTTTCAAACAGTATTTCTCGCATAAATATGTTGTGAGAATAAAATACCATGGTGTACAGTATCTACAACTTTTATCTTAAAAATCTTACTTATTATAAAACGCAGATTGTGTGTGTGTGTGTGTGTGTGTGTGTGTGTGTGTGTGTGTGTCTGTAACGTTTATATATTGGATCGGATTTCCTACATTTTTCAACCGATTTCAACAAAACTTCACAGGACTACATAAAATTACCTTGTGGTGGTTCTAACAGCACTAAAAATGGGAAAAATATAATTGTTTTTACACAAAATCAATTTGAAAACACGATTAAGAAACATCGTGAAAATGGAAGGGGGACAACTCACATCGGGTTGTTTGTGTGTGTGGGTTCCTTTAAATATGGGAGCGGATTTCCTATATTTTTCAGCCGATAAAACAAAACTTCACTTTTTTTTTTTTTTTGGCATGTAGTGTTTCTTATTCTCTTGCACACTTTTTTTCTTTATTTTTACATTCAGAATGCTTTAAATAAAAATTCCATTTACAAGACAATTGTTTATAAAATTCTATTCAATCGGGAGACTCATAACGATTGAAAACAATGTTTTTGTTTGAGTTTGGGTTTGACCAATTCGTAAAAAATAAAAAAACTAATTAAGACATGCGTGTCCGTCAACCTTAAACAATAATCTAACGATCTCTACTGATTGTACGAATACAAACATCGGATAAATTCTTTATCTTTTAGGAAAGATAATGAAATCTAAACATACACAAGTCCTAACTAAAAATAATAACCGGAACGGGAAACTACTTTAAATACACATGGTGCCCAATTTTTTACTGTATTCAATAAGTAAAAAATCATAAATTGTAAAAAGATTATTATTACAGAAAGGCTACTAAATGAATAAGATGTGTTAGATCATAATTAATAAACCCAAATAAAGTTAATATTTTTGTATTAGAAACAACGAGTGGAAAATATATTCAAATCAGAATTCTAATTATGAATCACCACAAGCAAAATATGCAATTTTATTACTGTATTCAATAAGTAAAAACCATAAATTGTAAAACTAAAAGATTACAGAAAGGCTACCTACATTTTGCAACCGATTTCAACAAAACTTCACTTTTTTTGGCATGTAGTGTTTTTTATTGTCTTGCACACTTTTTTTCTTTATTTTTACATTCAGAATGCTTTAAAATTCCATTTACAAGACAATTGTTTATAAAATTCTATTCAATCAGGAGACTCATAACGATTGAAAACACAATTTTTTGTTTGAGTTTGGGTTTGACCAATTCTAAAAAAAAAAAAAAAAAAACTAATTCAGACATGCGTGTCCGTCAACCTTAAACAATAATCTTTGTCAATTTTATTTTTCAGTTTTTATGATGGTGGATACTTGATCTATCTCTTACTGTTATATCCCCGGGCAACGCCGGGCTCTACTGCTAGTCAAAAATAAAGTAAAGCAAAACTCTCTACTACGTTATAAGGGGCACACACTATAGAGAGATAGGGAATTAATCCATTTCTATTTGATAGACTTTTCTAGTGACATCACACACACAAGTACACACGTACAGATATATGTTTCTTATTACTAAAAAACGTTATTTTAGTGCGTACATGTATTTGAGTTGCTATCCCTGTCTTTTTTTAAATTATTTTCTTAAACAGTGAACTTATTTGAACGCTATTTTTAACGATAATATTGCAAGGGGTGTAAAACCATATGATTCTCTTGTTTTCTTCTTATTATCTTTCATACCTGATGGCATTTCATACCTGAACGTACCTACTCTATTATTAATAGACTCTCCCACACATAATAAGTAGTAGTAGTAGTAGCGGTCGCCAGTTAGGCTCAGTGGTGTTGAGTGAGTCAGTCGATGTCGAACATTGAAGTATCAACCATCACAACTAGGTTGCTGCGTCATTAACAATTCCATTTCAAGTTCCTAAAGTTTTGTACGTCGAACCTAATTTAGGACGACTTATTGAAATACAAGCCTCCACTGTGAAAACTATTCTACAACATGGCTCTTCTTCTTCTTCTTCTTCTTCTTCTTCTTCTATATGTCGTGTCCTTTCAGGACTTTGGCGATCATGGTTTTGGTTTTTCCTGTTCTTTTTATGATTTGATAAGTTTTGTCTTTTTACCACCTCTCTCAAAACCTGCTCCGCTATTCTTTAACTGCAGCTCGACAGGTATGTTGCTTTTCTCTGGTCATCTTAACTTCAATCTATTTTGTGAGTATCAAATTTCCCCAAGTCCATTTTCCTCATTATGTACCTAAGAATCTTCAAATGCCTCTTCCTAATGTTAAGTGTTCTTTTTCTTGCCATTGTCTCTAGAACTTCGTCGTTGCTCCCATGTTCGGTCCATAATATTCTCAACATTCTTCTGTAGAACAATATTTCTGTTGCTTAGTCTTTTAATAAAATGTTGGCTTCCGTCTTATTACTTTTTATGGATACTTTTAAATTGTGGCTTTTGAAGAACTTTCATATTTCTTATCTTATAATTTCCATTTATCTGGGGGCTTGTATTTGTTAGCACCATAATTCCATCGTCTTGGTACAGGCCTATACTATAAATATCGAAAAGGTTACTCAGCCTTCATAACAGGCAAGCACCCACCAAGTCACAGGCCTCCGCAGAGTCATATACTCCCATGGTAATATTAAAGTTGAGATCCAATATTTTTTGTCTATATCTTCCCGTCGTGGAATAACACTGACTTCTGCGCATGTGTTACAATTCCATTTTCTTTTCTTGTTATATAGCAAAACCGGCCAGGAAATTCTAACGAACCTTTCACTATTTTTTTCCGTGATGCACGGTTAAAAGTGAATTATATTGAAGTGAATGAAGGAGCATTCTTTATATTTTGTGCTTTATAACAATTCATTCGTATTGGTTAACTTCTAGTGTTTCGCGTGTGCATGGAGCTGCTTTTAACTTATTTTAAGCTTTAGCTTTTATTCTTACTATATATATATATATATATATATATATATATATATATATATATATCTGATGAAGCGTCGAAGCGTAATCAAATCTAGTTTCAATGAAGCGGTTTACCATTTGTCATATTTCTTCAAATAATATGTTTGTAAAAATTTCAGATAGAGTATATCTGTAAAAGGACAATATGAATAAATAATTTTTCTTTTTTCTTTATTCATACACACACACACACACACATATATATGTATAAACATGTGTATATGTGTGTGTAAGTGTGTGTATATATGAATGTGCATGATGACAAGTTACATCTGTAATATTATTTAACAATTTTTTCTTGTTGGCGTATATGTTTCTGTATTCTGGTGTTGAATGGTTTTTCGAACAGCTTCAGTCATTGTCATGAAAAAATCTAAATATATTTAAATAAACAAGTACATAAAAAAATTATTGAAATTCAAAAGCCCGTTTGATAGCTTGCCTCTTTTGAATGATTTTGAATTTGTGTTTTGAGTATGTTATGTGAATATGATATATATTTTTTTAGTTTTGAAATTGTGGTGTCATGTGACCATGACATAGTTTAGATTCGGAGAATTTAAATACAATTTAGAATGCTTATTCTAGAATCATAAGAGATTTTCTTCACTGCTGATTGATTTGATAGCTTCTTTGTTAAGAATTTGTCTTGTTGATGAGTATTATTGCGTTATTCACAAGAAGCAGTCTTATTGTAATTTTTATATTTCTGTATCGTGTGTTGCTGTATAGAACGCTGGTCGAATTATAACACATGAGTCTACGAGAGAGAGTTGTGATTGTATATCCTATATAAGATGTTTTATTTTCAGAGATGCAATCTCCAGTAAGGCAAGTGAGAGATTTATGAAATCTTGCGTATAACTGTATTATTTTAATTTTCAGCAACTATAGTTGGCAAAGTGAAAGCCAGCGAACAATTCATGGTTTCACCAATATTTTCAATGGAGCCAAATGGCGGCATGTTTTACATTGATCAAACTCAAGGAGAAGTTATTCTCAATGGCACTTTGGACTATGAGGTAATTTTTTAAATTTGTTGATGCGTTCAACTTAACGTTATATATTTTAAATATTTCATGTTTATTTTCGAAGTATTTAGAACCCTTTTGACACCTAACTTCGTAGTTACACTCTTTTTTGAATAAATAAAATGCCATTAATTTTTTTAAAACTAAACTTCTTTATTGTAAATCAGTTATAGATAATTACAGGCTCAAATAGAGACAGTAACCGTTATGTTCACGAAACATTAAAGTCGGTCGCAAGATACGTTATTAATTTATTTGAAACGTTATTAATTTATTGACTATATATATATATATATATATATATATAATTCACACATTCTATTTTTAAGTAGAATTTTAACCATACTTCACAAAAATACATCTACAAAGCCTCTATAAGCATAATCGTGGCAAAAACTATCCCAAAGCTATTAGATTTCATCAGTAATATAACACAGACGTAAAAAAACCCTCCCCCACAAAAGAGTCCAACATTTTTTATTTCTCGTTAGGAAAGAAGACAAGCGTGTACAAAAATTCCGATTTATAATATGTTTTCATCGTGCTTCCATTTGGAATATATGCCTATTAATGTACAATAAATATTATTAGTTTCATTATCAATATTATTATTTCTGTTTTTTTTTTTTATCTGTCGAATTTCTTTCATCGTCCTATCGTATCTATCGTATCTATCTATCTATCTATCTATATATATATATATATATAGCATGTCATTGTTTACTCATAACAGCATGTCATTGTTTACTCATGCATTTATATTTATTAATAATCCGATATATTTTTTTTATTAATTTAAACGTTATTTTTAATGTATAACCATTTGAATAAATGCTCAGTTTATTTTTTTAACGGTATTTTATTTTGTCTACCGGCTTGAACATTCGAACATATTTTTCTCTAAAATTTCTCGAATGTTCAGGTTGACTGACGGTATAAATTACTGTGTAAAAAAAGTACATGGAACATCTACTCAAATATGTGTATCCACTAAAAGTAAGTTTTAAACTAATATATATTGGTTGTTTGTGATATGCTGATCTATCTGTAACCAAACTACACCTAATTTTGACAAATGACAAGCCAACCTGGATTTTTAAGATGCGAATTATTGTTTGACAAATTCCGGCATATTTAGATTGCTAGAATTAGAATTAGAAGTCAGATGAATGTGACGTCATCTGCAACGGTCAAACGTTTTTAATACACGCATCTTCATACGATCTAAATAATTTTGTTATTATTATTATTATTACTTTTTTTTTTTTTATTTCTTGGATTTCTTTCATTGGCCTACTATATCTACATATTATAAGAAACATACGTAGACAATGTTTCCTTAATACAATAGTATATATATGTATATATATATAACCGCGTTTATCCATATTAGTGTATTAGTGTCGTGCCTTTCATCCTTTTCGCCACAAAAGTTAGTAATTTTGCCTCAAAAATTGTACTTTTGGGGCAGGATATCAGAAAATATAAAGACTTGGGCAAATTTGGACCTTTGTGCTCATAAAAAAATGGCGTGTCAAAAGGACGGCTTTTCCCCTGACACTTACCTTCACTTTTCGGCAGTGTTTATTTTTTTTAAAATGATGATTAGAATTGTAATAAAGTCTAATCATGAAAGTGAATGTATATATTTTCTTTTTTCTTGAATTGACAAAAAAATAATAAACATTATTTATTTATTAGATTGTTTATTGAAATTGTTGGCAAAACATCAGCTAATTGCTAATTGATTCAAACTTTATAAAATGGTAAATAATTAGGATTTCCTTATAGTTGGTTCACATATTTTAATAATTTAGAAAATGTTTATAAATTTATGAACAAAAAATTATTTTCGTATTTATTTCTTTATAAATTGGTAAATGATAAATAATGCCTTGCATTAATTTTATTTGTAAGTTTTTAGAATGTTGTAAATATAAAATTATTCTTATAAATAAGCAATCTAATAAATAAATAGTGTTTAATTTTTTTTTGTTGTAAATTCTCAAGAACAAAAATTTGTAAATTCACTTCGTCGTATGTTTAAGTTTTATTGCAATCATCACTTTTTAAAACAACAAACATTGCCGAGTATGGAAGTTAGTTAAAATAATAGCGATTTCAATGGAAAAACCGTCATTTTATACATTCCGTTTTATTGCGGGCACAAAGTTCCAAGTTTATCAGGAAATGTGAAATTTTGCAGGTCACTTCCTTGATTACGGTAGTTGTATAAACACAGTAGTAAGTAAGAGAATAAAGAAAATCTTAAACAATTTTTTCGAAGATATTTCGAGATAAATAGGACACTTATTGACTGTTTCTCATTAATGTGACAGAAAAATAACGTAGTTTTGATTGTTTAATATTTTAAATTGATCACCGATTCTCTTTGATAACGGTTAATCGAAAAGCTGGTTACTTAGGATGTTATGATTTTTAACATGTCTCTTTCATCATTAGTTTTGTGTTGGGACTCTGAAAAATATTTTTGTAATAACTCGTAAATTACTACAGCTATAGTATTGATATTTGGGACATAAGTGGCGTAGCTAATGAAAACATTTCACAATTTTGTTGTAAAAATGATGGGAAGCATTATATTTTTTTTGAATTATTGCAGAGGATAAATAGATAGCTTTTGATTTTTTAAAAAAATTGTTTAAATATATGTGTTATACTATTTTCAAATTAAAAATAATTTTAAATTGATCCCGTGGACTAAATAAAGGGTTCAGTTCGAAATTCAACAAATATCTTTGAATAATGGTAATAAAAGATAACAATGTAAATAACGTAAATAGAAATATTTGGATTTCTTTATTTTTATTAATAGTGTTAATTCGATTACAAAACCCTTAATGTAATTGGGGAGACCAATGAAAGTCAAATTGAAAAAAAAAACGAAAAAAAAACAACAATTTTTTAAGCAAAAACAAAAAAACAAAAACAAAAAAAAAACAAAAAAAAAAAAACGTTTGGCTTTCGAAATGTTTGATGAAAATAGAATTTTTAAAGAGTGCAATGTTTCTTGAATTTTTAAAGTAGGCAACGTTTTTATCATTTTAAACCATTGGTGATTTTTGCTAAGGAAGATCTTTTGCTTTAGAAACAGAAAATGTTCATAATATTTTTTTCTCTGAAGAAGAAATATATTTTTGTTTGCTTTTTAAATTTTTTTTTTCAATTGAATAAATTAGAAGTTAATCACACGAAACGGCGTATACTAACCACACTGTCATTTGTGTTAATATTATGCCAAAACTTCAATTTTTTAATTCTAGAAAAATCTTTTCCCTAAAAAAATAAACAAAAAACAACTTTTCCCCGTTCCTAATGTAAACACTTACGTGTATGTTCTTCTGTAGTGAAAATGGCTGAGGCACCTTCAACGAAAATATTACCTTGAATGTGTTTAGTAATGCGGCCCGACTTATGATGAGCCATATCTCATGCAGCTCACTGGTCGGAATAGATTGCCCTTGCCTGTTTTATATATTCCTCGAAACAGCGTTTACCCATAACAGCATGTCATTGTTTACTCTATCAATATCGCGTACCTAAAGTCCAGTGTTATTTCTCAGTGGGAATAGATGGAGGGAAATTACTTATCTCCTGCAGCTTTGTAACCACCCTACGCTAGAGTGAATCGAGCAATAAAGATAACTTTAGTACCAGCCCGGGACTATGTTTAAATACTTTTCGATTGATTAACCAGTTCGCCATTGCCAAAACAATTCTCTTTGAAGATTTTATCTTTGCGTTTATTTTTCTGTTTCAGTCAGTGAAGTACATTTTGAGATTGACTGATATAGCTTTGAGGGCAAGAGCACTCATAGTGGATCAATAATAGACTGAAAGTAGCAAGATCTTACATTCAAATTTTAAAATTTCTATTAGACATCACTCAAGGGAATGAAAATTTTAAATTTGGATAAAAATCAATCAACTATTAGAAAAATATTCTGAACAAGCCTCCACACATCTCCATTCTTTCAAACGGTAAACTTAGTAGGAAACTAGTGACTTCAACCAATAAATCTTGAGTCCTGGAACACATTTAGATCGTCGGGGATCAGCATTTGGTGTGTAAAGTAAACTGTCGGAGACAATCCTTTTTCAGAATGTCTTTTAATTTGAATGATCCTTTTCATATATTGGTTGCACTACCAAGGATAGAACCCAGATTGTCGTATTATTGTCACGAGTTTGATTTCAGATTGCCTTCTCTTCCACCTAAAGCAAAAAGGCCCAGTCTTTTCCGCTATTTAGCTAATAGTTGGAGGAAAGTAGTCATACCTTTTCCAAGAGTATAAACCCGAAGTGAACGAAACATATTCGGTTACAATTTGAACTCGTCATACCGATTTCACTTTTAGCGTCGATAACCGTTGAACTATCCGCTTATCAAAATCCCGATAACAAACTATAATATATATATATAAATATATATATATATATATATATATATATATATATTTAATGAAAAACAGACCACTTTAAGGTACCATTACAATAATTTATTTCACCAAAATCCTTTTTAAAGGATTCCGGATCATCAGGTAACAATTCCAACAACGAAATGAAAGGAAAAATGGGATTAGAAATTGATGGGTAGTGTAATTTTTGTAATTTAACAGGGGGGGGGTGAGGGTTGTAGTTAAAGAGACAAGGTAGAGTATAGGGAGGGGTTAATTTCATATCTCTCTTAAGCATGCTTTATATTGGGGTAGGAGGAGTGACCGAACCTTGACCTATTTAGATGGTTAACTTAACGGAAATGATATATAGGAATGGGAGGGGAGTGGGGAGAGAAGAAAAGGAAAAAAGGAAAAAAGAGAGGAGACAGACAACAGTAATACAGATATATCCAAATGAGTGTTACGGCAAAGAGAGAGGGGGAGAGAGAATTGAATCGAAAGAGGCTGTTTTAACAAAATTATGTAAAAGATAGATTTCAATGCTTGATAGAAATTTAGATGTCTAAAAAATGATGAATGTTATCAATTTAAACATTTAATTTTTTAAGTAAATAGTTTAGGGACTTAATATAAGTTAACTATTATTTTTATTAGCACATTTATCGAGAACATATTAAAGAAATATTTAAAATTATAATAGTTTATTTACCCGACCAATTGTACTTCCATAATATTGTAAAAAATTCGGTAACATCTATATTAGTTTTACTTTTTTATATATATATATATATATATATATATATATATATATATATATATATATATATAAAGAAATATGTTGTAGTGGCTCCAACGAGAGAAAAGTATGTATATTAAAAAGAGAGGTGCCGCAAACGTTTTTGGTTGTAATGTGGATTTGTTTAGAAAAAATATTATGCTTTGTTTTACATAATTTTACGACACGTGTTTCTTGTCTCGCGACCGCGGATTACCAACACACAAACAGAGAATGTCTCATATCGAGAATATTTCACATTGAACATCAAGAAAAATTAATTATTTTTAATAATATGTAGACATCTCCACTTTTACCTGAAGACGGTCGCGAGACCAGAAACACGTGTTGTAAAATTATGTAAAACAAAGCATAATATTTTTTCTAAACAAATCCACATTACAACCAAAAAACGTTTGCGGCACCTCTCTCTTTTTTTTAATATATATATATATATATATATATATATATATATATATATATATATATATATATATATATATGTATGTATATATATATATATATGTATGTATACTTGATTATCATTTTTGATTATCAAGATTATGTAAACAAGATGATGACTATATTTAATGATTCTTCTAAGTTTGTTTAGTTAGGCCCTAGTTACTAATGTCTGCTGCATAAATAAATTGTTTCAGGTGGCCCACAGATAAAAATCAGGATTCAGGTCGGGGGAACAAGTAGGCCATAAAACTCGTCCTCTAATTCCAGCCAACACACTAATCTTAAACTGATGCTGGTGTCTAAACTTTTTTGTACCATGGAAATTCCGATCCGCCCACGAATGTTGGTTGTGTAAATTTGTTATCCCATCTCTTTCAAATGTTGTTTCATCCGTAAACAAAACTGAACGGATCGGCAATTTGTGTAATTATCCTCAAATGTTCTCCTGTGGTGAGTGATCAGAGGGTGAAAGACCCTACACATGATGCATGTGTTCTTGAAGTATCCTTCATGTAGTACTATGAGATGTACGTGTGCTGATACCTAGATCGTCTCTGACAGCTTGTAAAATGTATTCTTAGTGATCAGCCGTATGAGCGGATTTCGGTCTTCCTCGATCCATGGTTTGTGTTGCTACAGATCCTGTCTCAGCAATGCGACGATAAACATCAATAAAGATTGGATAACCCGGCTGCCTTTGGCCTGAAACGCAATCTAAAAACGCAATCTGATACAGCTTTGTAGCCTCTCGTCCATTACCATT
The DNA here is from genome assembly GCA_903632075.3 of Acanthosepion pharaonis. Taxonomy (NCBI): domain Eukaryota; kingdom Metazoa; phylum Mollusca; class Cephalopoda; order Sepiida; family Sepiidae; genus Acanthosepion; species Acanthosepion pharaonis. The sequence goes on from CAHIKZ030000624.1 coordinate 2,885,348, forward strand.
CGCGCGGCCGCATGTGAAAATCCTATCTGCTTGCTCCCAATACGAATATCCTGGCATTGTTAAACGGAACACTTGTCATTTAGCTCATTACTTATACATGTTAAACGTTGAAGACAGACTGACCACAAATGTACACGAATGACAAATGTAACTTCGTCTACATGGCAACACAGCGTTAAATTTTCTTTAAACTTAATTCAAAAACGAAGAATTTGCGTACATATGTTTATATGGACTTTTGTCTTTGTTTTAGTGTGACGAACCCGTCACCGAAGTTTGAAAAGTATTTTTGATATACCCTATATATATATATATATATATATATATATATATATGGCGCACTAAGTGGAATCAATCCAATCCACTTCCAAAGTTCGTTATTTGGTAATGACGAAATATCAGATTTTACATGAAAATTTATTTTATTTTTCAGACTGATAAACTTTTCTCCCTTTCTACTGACAAGAATGCTTTTCATTTTATGCAAAATAGCAACAATTTTCTTAATAAAAGTAGTGGATAATTTGTTTTGGTAGTCAATCTTTACGTTATTCGAACAATCGTTCTCATCTTTGTTGCCATATTTATCACAACGTTTCGGCCGTTGTACGCTCCGGCCTTCTTCAGGTGGTTCGAATGTCGAAGTGAACTCTTTATTTCGCTCGCTGGGGTAGACTGTTCTAGTTCCACGTACCATCTCTAATGGATGTCAGTTATCAGTTATCTCCTGTTAATTCACCTCTCAATACCCAGTTAAGACAGTGGAGAAAGTAATTAAACGTATAGTGACCAGTTGTGGATGATTATTTACAATGTGTATGTCTGTGTATGTGTTTACACATATAAACTCTATAGATAGTCACCAGTCTTGTGTGTTTGCAACATTAAGGTACAAACGCTCACAGACACTCACACATTCATATATATATATATATATATATATATATATATATATATATATATATATATATGTACGTCCTAAGGTTTTAAAATGCATTTTAATTATGAAAAAAATCTTTCTTGAAGCTTTTCTTTTAGTTTCAATTCCAAGTTAATAAATTAAATATAATATCCCCAATAAGCAAAATACTTAGCTGTATTTCAAAACAAATTTAAATTAAGTGGAATGATTTTTTTAAATCGGCAATATTGACAAAGCTGTCAAAACAGCATTGTTCTCTATTAAAAACCTTTCAAAAAGAAAATATACTTTTCTGAAACTGTATTTGAGGAAGATTAACTGATTGAAAGTTTAATTAATCTGAATTAAAACAAATATTACTGACATTTACTTTAAAACATTGGAGAAAAGCATTTTTTACATTTTTTCGTATAATATTTCTTTTTTTATTATCACAGTCACAGGAATCATATGAATTGTTGGTGACGGCCAGAAATTTTTATGATGTCACTTTAGAGGTAAGTTTGAAACTCATTTGATGATTCCTTGACCCGCAAAACTAAAATGGTGGATCCTTTTTTTAAAGATTTCCACACTTACCGTATATACTCGTGTATAATGCAAGGTTTATAATCAGCTTTTGTTACGCAAAGAATAGCGGGTTGCACTATACAAGGGTAATTTGTTTTTGAAGGGGCTAAAAATCTTGCATTTTCGGTAACCAGTTGTGTTACAGTAACACTGCGTACAGGTAATTTTTTCCTGGAGAAATTAAAATCCATGCCGCGTCCTGGGTATGATGATAAACTACATCCGGCAACAAGGCCTCTGATTGGGAGGTTCTGAGGAGCGAGGAATACCCTCTTAATTGCTGTTGTTCCCAGATCTACCCTAATCAGGGGTGGTAGCACCTATTAGGGTTCCAGCTTTGGGCAAATAGTTAACCCCTAAACTGGGGTTAAAACACTATGAAAGTATAAAAAATGTTATAGTAAAAATACCAGCAATGCATTTTTATAGTAAAAAATATTACCAGCAATACATTTTTGTTAAAAAAATAAATAAAAAAATATTAGCAATACATTTTTGTAAAAGAAATTACTAATTCCCTCCACCGCCACCCTACAAAAAAATTATATTTCGGCATTAAATGACCCATAAGGAGTTGATATCCGGCTAAACAAAAAAGTCCATCCCAAAAAATCAGGCGTCTGATTAACGTTATGAAAAACCATTGCAAACAGATTGAAAAAAAATTTCTTTTAAAGATTTATGCAGTTGATGAATATGCATGTTGTTGTTACATATGTTGTAATTATTATTATCATCATCATTCGTTATGACAAAACTAAGTTGCGGAAAACAGATTGAAAAAAATTTCTTTTAAAGATTTAGACAAAGTTCTCTTAGTGTGTGTTGATGAATATTTGCTGTATGTTCTTTGGGGTTTCCAGGATTCTTTCAATGTGTTGTTTTGTTATTTTTTATTATTACCTATTATGGTATTATTCTTGTTTTATTTCCACATTTTTTTCTATTTCAATTTCCAGGTCTTTGTATTTTGATAGTTTTTCAAATTCCTTGGTTGCTATGTTACAATCCGCTGGACAAGTTGTCTGATTTTTAGATGAAATCGAGGCCTGCAAATCATAGGATGTCGTTTTTTCTCGAAACAAATTTACATGACATTTGCTCATTCCCAATTCTTAAAAGTTAGGTGCTTACGGCCATATATAGCGTTGTAATGGATAACAACTTGAAATTGTTAATCGGAGAGCCGAGTTCCAATTTCAGTGGGGTTCGTTATATTCACTTACGCGTAAAAGGTACGATTCTACCTGTTTTCCCCAAGCTATGGGTTAATTAGTAAGACTTGTATAACTAAATCATTATTATCTCCCACCAAAATTCTTGCAATCTAATAATTTTATCTCGTTTTTAATAACCTGTAAAGGATTGATAGGCCGTAGAAAATGAATCAGTCAATCATTAAAAGAGGAATTTCAATAAAAGATTATATGAATACAAAAGAGATCTTTTACAAAACAATACACTTTATGCATTAGTCGCTGACCATAATTTCGATATTTTAAAATACCGCTTTAATTAAAATAGAAAGCAAATTACTAAGGCGAAAGTGTAGAAAGCGATTTGATTGTTAGATCATACACAGTAAATCTGCGTCCAGATTCTTACAACATTTTATCTTTCTTGGTACATCTTCTGTTATCTTCACGGCGTGGGATACTTAATAAAAGTGATAAAAACAATAAACAAACTGAATAAAACCGGTTAAACTACATGCCCAGATAAGTCTTAAAAAAGAAAAAGAAAAAAAACAAATTTCAGCGTTTTAACATGACCAGTGTTTCCTGTTGGCACATATTTATAACCGACATCACGACTCCACTCTCACACATAATTCCATCGCCAAATATTGCTTTAGACCGATGAAGTCTTTCTGGAGTCCGAAACACGTTACACAAAATGTTTTCCCATTTTTCATTCATTTTCCAAATATATATATAACTATATGTATGAAATGTGTTAATGTATTTAGTTATGTTTTGTGTAATTAAATTGTTTGTTTCTGAAGATATTCACGTTAATAAAATTATTATGTTTTAATGTGTGTGTGTGTTTTTTAACGGCATATCAACTCCTTATGGGTAATTTAATGTCGAAATTTAATTTTCTTGGGAGTTTTAAAGTAATAAAAATATATGTTATTCTGCTTTCACAATTGACTACATGGTAGATGATACTCAGCTTTTGGGCATATACTTGTTTGTGGGGGCACAATTACTAGAGGCGTTGATATATTTGTTTTATGTCGTTTTGTTGAAGTTATACTTTGAAATACACTTTGATTTAAGAAATTGTAGGACAAATACTGGTACCAATTTTTTTTAGAAAAATGTATTGCTGTAATTTTTTTTACTGTGAAAATGTATTGCTGGTATTTTTACTATAAAATGTATTTTTATACTTTCGTGTTTTGACCCCAGTTTTGGGGTTAACTATTTGCCCTAACTGGTGCTACCACTCCAAATCAGGGTGGACCTAGGAACAACAGTAATTAAGAGGTGGTTCCACTCTTCTCACAACCTCCCGATCAGAGGGCTTGCTTATGGATGTAGTTTATCGTCATACCCAGGACCCTTTATATATGTGTGCAGTTATATGTATGCGTATATCGGGTGTTTAATCGATATACTTGTAAAATCTGTGAGGTAGATCGTGAAGGAAAACACATATATCAAACTTTTCTTACCTTGCGGTTATGCCCACTGATGGTAAAAGCTTTGGGAGTCCTTTCCGAAGACAAATCTGAAGTCGGAATCTATAAGATACTTCATGGCTGTATCCAGTAAACGTGCTGGCAATTCAAGCAACGGCGCCTGGAAAGACGTCTGTCGACATTTGCCTTTTCGCTGGACCATTTCAACAAAGTTTAGTGTGGGGATCTACTGCATGAGTAACAGTCTGTCTTCTATATATACCTAACTAGACTTTTTAGACCGGAGTGGTGGAAAGCAGCAGCAGTCTAGACCTTGGGCCTGGCCTTTCAGATAGAGTACATCTCCATAGACTCCCTTGACAGAAAGATGCGTTGTCCACCTTTTAATTATTTCTTTTAATTTAACATGAGCATCATAAGACAAAAATCTTAGTATCACCGACCTGAATAACTGCGAGCAATTTTACCGCAACTAAAATGTATATCTGACTATCCGATACTTCCCTTCACACACACACACACACACACACACACACACACACACACACACACACACATATATATATATATATATATATATATATATATATATATATATATATATATATATATATATATATATATATATATGATACGATAAAAGTATAGTTTTAAATATGCAATATTTATGGGTTAAAGTACTCAGTATCAGGGATAGAGCGTATGTAAATATAAAAGCGTACATTGAAGTCAACACCCAGTAGCGACATTCTGCTTTATGCATAAACACGATCTTCACTTCATGTGTGTTGTACTTTGGCTAGTCTATTTATATATACTGGTCAATAGGTCAATAGGGATAGGTCTACTATTCAAACGGTTATTAGGTGGGCGGTAACGGTTATGTTTCAAATTATTCTCGGGGCTACTGAGTAGAAATAATTGTGAATCCGAATGCAGTTTTGAAGCTCTTTTATAGTGTTGTTTGTTAACTTTTTTACTCATTATTTATTACTCTATTATTTTTTGTTGATTGTTTTATTAGGTTGGTGAATAATTATGAGGCGCATTTTAAACAATATTTATTATGAAAAAAGTAACAATTCAACACTAACATTTTGAATGATTATTCCGGAGCGTATGATTATAGACACGCATTTTTATAAACTGAAAATAAAATAATATTTTTATTAAAAAAAGTAAACAAAACAGCAATTTTTATTAACAAATGACTCCTACAAAAACGCCTGATAATTATGTACCAACCCAATACGTTTACTCCTGTTTGTGTGTACATTCGTAGTTTGTTAATTTGTTTATTATTTGCTTCATTTGTTTTACTTATTTATTGATTTAGGTTATTTTATTTTTTTGTGTTCATTTTCTGTTTTCGATTTTTATGTAACCGAGTAGAAATTTGTTTTCTTGTCAGTATTTTGAGATGGATCCTGATCGTTTGTTTAGCAATTTGCTTTGATCTGGGAAGGTAGTTATACCTATTTTCTATTCCAGACAGATTTTACAATATATATATATATATATATATATATATATATATATATATATATATATATATATAATCCACAGACAGACTGTATCACAACTCATCAGTGTGGCTAGACATCAAATTGCTTCAAGCCGGGATTGAAACTCGACCTATTTGATATCAGTCAGAGAGCCTTACCCCTAGACTATCGACAGAGAAAGAGAATTTTTTTTAACGCATTATACACGTGATATATAAACGATATACCGGCCGCCATAGCGCTTAATTCTTACGAAGAGCGACGTATATATATATATATATATATATATATATATATATATATATATATATATATATATATATATATATATATTGTTTTGTTAGGAGCTTGGACGAGTTTTTTCCTTTGTCATGTCTGTCTTTTATTACTTCAGTTTTGAGTCGATCAAGAATTTCTGGTATTGTTTTATTAGTTGTTCTTTAAGTTTTTGTATGTTTTAATATAACATTTGAATTTTAGATTTTTATGCAGTCTATTGTATTGTCTGAAAAGATGACAGTCAGTTTTCCTTTTGGTGGTCTGTTAGTTCGTAGTTAGAGATGTTAATGGATTTATCTTTATTATTTGGAATATCAATAGATATACTGCCTAAATATACATATTTTAAATTACATGATCCAGCAGCTCATCATAATATCAACACTTGCCAATTTAAACGTAACCTTTTGAAGAGGCAGATTGAATTAGCAAAAGATTACTTAAAAACTCTTAGTAAAAGAGCACAAGAAATCCACAGCAGACTAAAACTGGCACCCACCCCTGAATAATTTAAAGAAATCCTACATAGACTTGCAGAAATCATTAATAAATTTGAAATTCAACACCGTCTGAACATCAAAAAAGCTTAATACATTAATATAAGACTCAAAACATTACTATAAAAGATCTATTCATCTTCCAAATAATAAAGATAAATTCATCAAAATCTTATTTTAAAATAATCACAGAGTTCTTTCACGCGTATTTTAAAATATCATCATCACAACGGAATTCAGATTGTATAAATAAGTTTGTTTTGTAGTTTGGAAAAGATCGAAAGTACTTTGGTTAGAAAAAATTACGGCACCTTCTTTGATGAATTCCACCTTAACATCAAGAAACCGATTAGAAAACTGGAAAGGATAAGTATAAAATAAATAGGAATATATATATATATATATATATATATATATATATATATATATATATATATATATATATATATATATATTCTTCAATCCAAGCTGATATCCATTACTCCACCGTGCCTCCAGTTGAATCCATTACATTCACTTACGTGTTAATACCCTTGGGAAAGGTATGAATCCTCTTCTTCTCCCTCCAGCTATGGGTAAATAGCAGGACAGACTGGGTTCTATAGCCTTGGATGGCAACTGGTCTAGGAGAAGGACAACTCTGAATTCAAAACCTGCGGAGGGTCGTTTGGGGACCTTGTGGCACGTAGTGCACCAGGTCTCTGTATTCGGCCCTTCAAAAAGTGTGGATGGTCCTGCACGAAACCTTCACCACTATAATCAAATCTCATGTGCTGTTGTCGGGCTGTCGGTTTCCTGGGAACTGATCTGCTTGACCCTCATACGTCGGATTCGACGGAAGAGTCGAGCGAGCGAGCGATATATATATATATATATATATATATATATATATATATATATATATATATATATATATATATATATATATATATATATATATTCAATAAAACATGTTTGAATGCAGATATGCAACCTAAATGTACATGGCGGCAAGAAAGAACTATATGCAAAACATGTAACAAATCAATCGATGTGACAAAATCAATTACAATGGCGTGGTGGCGGAGAGAAAATGAAAAGAAAGCGATCGAGAATTACCAGATAGACGCCTTTCTATATTTTGCTTAAAAACAATATTCGATAAATGGTGAGGCCTTGAGACGTGGCAGTGATGTTTGCCGTAACGTTTAAACTGTTTATTCCAGGCATATATTTTCACAAAGGATCTTGTTTCACTTTCTACAAATAGTCATTAACTCTTGCCGTTTATTTAACACCATTTCGTCATCCATGCCTTTTCAAAGTAGCACAGGGTGCATCTGATATCCTATCCGTGAGAAAGTTTAGCAATATTTACCTTTTTCCCTTTGATTGTATAGTTAGCATTTCCCATTTCCTTTAACTTTCAATAGTAAGCCAAGATTGTTGCTGCGTTTTTTTCTGCTTCTCCGACACATTCTATGATTACAATATCTCTTTATTCAATATATATATATATATATATATATATATATATATATATATATATATATATATATATATATATATATATTGTGTGTGTGTAAATTAAAAGAAAAACGGTTAAATCAATATCTTCTATTATTTAGAATAACTAAATACATAAATTAATTTTTCAAACTAAAATCAAATAATAAATAGTAATACATTAAAAAAAAATCCAACAACAATATAACAACGCTTACTCACTTTGGTTTATTAGACATTAAATTACATCACTTGGTATCCGCCATAGTTGACCTTAACTTCCCCCCCCCCCAAAAAAAATTGAAAACTTAGCGATATTTTTACTTCTGTTTATAAATGTTATGTTGCAAAATCCTTACATTTGTCTTGACAAATTTTTATCAGTGGACGAAATGCGAGTGTAAAGTAAAGTTTTCATTTAGTTTTTTATATATATATATATATATATATATATATATATATATATATATATAGAGAGAGAGAGAGAGCTAGAGATAGAGAGAGACCTACTTATAATGTACCATTGACCAGCATATGTAAATAGTCGAACCAAAGCACAACACACAAGATTGTGTTTAAAATGATGGATCTCAGTGTCCGCATATATTTACTTACCCTCTATCCCTGATATTGAACACTTTAACCCATATAATATACCTTAAAACTATACTCTTATATATATATATATATATATATATATATATATATATATATATATATATATATATATATATATATATTTATATATATATGTAGAGGGTGCGTGGGTGGGGGTGTCTGCATGTGTGTGTTAGCAGTGCTCCATGTTCTGGTATGAATTGATTATCTCAACAGAGAAACATATATAGGAAGTTTCATCTAAAAGTTCAGAAAGTTTGACTATAAAAAAAGGTATTACTCACTTTAGTTGGGTTACATATATATTGAGATCACAAACGGTACTCCTCACAAAAGATAGCGGAAAAAATCCGTTTTGCATTCAGTTCGCTCGTGCTGTTATAATTCCTTGGACTTGATGTAACAACTGGCATATCAGATTTTCGATGCTAAAAAAATGCATAAAGCTATAAAAGAAAATGAAATATAATTTCAATAAAAGAAATATATAAGTTAATTCTGATTATTAAAAACTGCGTTTATCAAAAAAAAAAAAAAAGAAAAAGAAAATATCGTTACATCCCAAGCTGATTAACTTAAATTTTATTATCAATATCTTACAAATGAATGAACACGACACTTTCACATAACAACTAATTTGTGGAAAATCCTTCCTTTGGAATATAAATACATTGGCCTAATCATTGGGAAGTTCAATTTGATTTTTCTTTCTACAAATTGTATGCTAATAATTATTAAATAAATAGAAATTCAAGGGAGACAACATATAAAGTTTGTTTTTTTATATATCAGTTATTTCCCTTGAATTTGTCAACCAAAACTTTCTTTACATTTTATCACTGTTATTTAAAGACTGCTCATAAAAATGGACACTTGAACTAATGCAAGATTTCTAAAAAAGAAAGATAGCAGATAAACATCTGTCCATTTATCTTAGAATATGAAGTTAGAGGCCATCAGCTCACGTAGTCCCGGCTGGGACCCGCCATGCCATGTTCACGATAGCAAATCATTCCTATTTCGTTCGCGTTCCTTTAAAAAAAAAAAATTAAGTTCCATTCGGACAGCATCTTCTCCAGAAGTATTACTTTGTGGAACAAACTCCTGAGAGAATGCTTCCCTGACAACTACAATCTTGCTCTCTTTAAGTCCGGGGTCAACCAATATCTATCCTACTCGTCCTCATAACACTACCTTACTTCCCACTTCCTCATCATTCAGTAACATATTACCTAGAGTGGTCCTTGGCATTTGATATTAGGTGAATAAACAGTAAAAAAAAAAAAAAAACAGAGTTGTTACCCCAAAATAGAAAACCCTGTTGACCGGCATTGCAAAACCACACATAGTATTGGTAACAATAGCTGTTTCCTTATAAAAAAAATAAAATAAAATAAAATAAAATCAACATTCATTGACCGAGCAGCCAGCATTACTGTTGGTTGAAATTTATAAAATCATATCTTAAAACATTTTTTTAAGAAAGCAGGTTTCTCAAGTCCAGTAGATGTTACCACTCTTTCCAGTTTCTTTCCTAATCTTTTGTTTGAAGTGGTGTGAAACGTCAACATTTTGATTGTGTCATTATTTTCTCTTCAAGTTACATGTACTATCCATTTTAGTAGTTGTTGTTGTTTGTGGTAGAATTCAAGAGATGGAGATTTTGTTATTTTGTACAGATAAAAAAAAAATATCGTTAGAACATTTCCCATATTAACGACGATAAAAAAAAGTAGCACTTATAACTATAACATATTATCTACCTACTTTATTGAGTCCATAACTCCGCGTCGTAACTAACTGTGAACTCCATAATCTTTTCCATGGCTATATAAAATCTTGGTAAGTTGATTCGTTTTCCACGGTTTTATCAATCATTTGCAGGTTATTTAAGCCAGAAAATATTTTTAGATTGTAAGGATGTTTTGGGGAGATAATAATAGTTTAGTGATACAAGTCTTACTACTTAACCCATAGCTGGAAGAGAAGGATTAATTCATACTTTTCTTAAGAGTATTTGCGTGTAAGTAAATATAACGAACACAACAATAATTTGAACTCATTTCCCCGATAAACAATTCCGAACCATTATCCATTATATTCCCCTAACATCCAAGCTTACAGTACCAAGTATTTTCAAAACTGTCACGCAGTGACCAGGCTCGACTTGATGATTTCAACGTGATATGGCCGTCAACCTGTATAGAACGTGCTTCGTTAAAGATACATACGGTTTTGAATTCAAAGTTGTCCTTCTCCTAGACTGGTTTCCCATCACGGTTAGAGAATTCAGTTTCATGCTATTTAACCGTAGCTAGGAGGTTGAGATGAATTCATACCTTTCCTCAGGTTATTTTCCGAAAGTGAATATAACAAACTCAACTGGAATTCGAACTCGACTCGTTGATTTTTGTTCCAAACCGCTAACCATTACACTACCTGCACATCCCTTCGATATTGCATAAAACAAAAAGTTTGGAAGGAATTTCCAATCATTTTTAGAAAAAAGCTATAACATTTAGTGGACTTGAGAAATGTAATTTCTTGAAAAACTTTTTTAGTAAATATATTTTTTTTTTTTATAAATTTCAACCGTTAGTAACACTAACTGTTTGGCGAATATTTTCTACATTTTCTCGGTGGAATGATTTGGAGAGATGTGAGAAATGGCCTGCGAGACAAAGTGAAACACGAGGCAATTTGACAGATAAGCGAAATGGTCTGTGTAAATCCCTCAAGATTATACAAGATAATAACCCAAAGGCTATTATCTTGTATAATCTTCTTCTATGTGTCGTGTCCCTTCAGAACGTTGGCAATCATAACTCTCCACAATTTCATGTTTTTGTAGTTCTTAATAAATGTTGTCTTTTTTTTTAATCTTCGTTAATGCGTTGTTTTATTCTGTCCTTCTGTCCCATGAGTGTCAAATTTTCCAAGGCTTCTTTCCTCATTATCTGCCCTAGAAATTTTAACTTTCTCTTCCTGAGTTTAAGTATGTGCCCTTTTTGGTTTTTTCTTTAAAGCTTTGACGTTGCTCACATGTTATTCTCAATATCCTTCTGTAGAATCGCATTTATGTTGCTTCAATTCTCTTCTTCATCTGTGAGGACATTGTCCAGCATTCACTGCCATATAGGAGGACTGATATTCTTGTATAATCACTTCATCAAAAACATTAGAAGAATTATGTTTTTTGAACAGCGCTGCGAAATGGATTACATTACAATTAAATTATTTACAGCCCTTTAAATATTCTTAATAAATGACATTTTGAATTTAATTCTTTTTAAACAGACAACAAAAATCTTGACCGTCACTGTTGTGAATGAGAACGATGAAAAGCCCAAGTTTAAAGATGCCAACTATGTGTTCACCTCTATACCCGAGGTAAGTAAGGAAGTGTCTTTGATCATTACATTGTGTTTAGCTTGCATCTATTGAAAACTTTGACAAGACTTACTATGAATGTAGAAGCGATTTTACTGTCACTGTCTCACTAGATAACATGTTTATGGCTGTGTATTCGATTATCCACGTATTTCTCTATCATTGTCAAGGCCAGTCACAGAGAGGAGGAAGAAGTAGATTCATGCCTTTTCTGAGAGTATAAGTGCAAAGTTGATTCAATCAGCATCACACAGAATTCGAAATGGCTTCACCGATGCCTATCTATCTATCTATCTATCTATCTATCTATCCAATTACAGGAATTTATAGTTTTATTTACAATTGCAGGAATTTATAGTTTTATTCACAATTATAGGAATTTATAGTTTTATTTACAATTATAGGAATTTATAGTTTTATTTACAATTACAGGAATTTATAGCATTATTTACAATTACAGGAATTTAATGGTAAAACTGAAGCATTTTAGTAACCCATTCTCTCTCTCTTCACATCCATAATTCTTTGTCTATGACATTAATAAGAAAAATTATTATGCTTTAAATCTTCGTTATACAAAAATAATCAAAAATAAGAAAAAAAATACGATCTATATTTTAAAAACACTATCAGCAATTTTAAAAGACTCGCATGAGTAAATAAGTTGATTTAATTTCAAATAGCAGTTGATTTGGATCAAAACGTTATTGAAATTGATAACAGATAAGTAAAAACATTAATCCATTATCAGCATTCTAGAAACTTTTGTAATTTTATTAACCGGTTCACACAAAACTGTGGAAACCTTTTGAATTCCACCAAAGCTGAGATTTACTTGTTATTTCATTGAGTGCAATTGTTTCGTGTATTTGTGTATTTAGATAGTGTTTTTGACAGTTCGGATTTTTGCTCTGAATATATATGAGAATGACTATCGTTTCAAGCTCTCAGTAGGTTGAATAGGTAAATCCCTGTTAGTAGGTCGTATCATAAGTATTTTCGTTTGTTAAACAACTGTGCGTCTTCTGCGGCGTATATATTGCTGTACACATAACATCGTTCAATGATCCTAGCGATTCTGAAAATCTGTGAATAAGGTTCTTCTTTATTTTGCATTATAAAAGCATCATATCCAACAACTGATTGTCGGCCATTACTGGACTTAAGTAGACAAGTAGTCGCCTTTAAAACGCTTGAACCAGTTTTTGGAAGTACGACCAACTGTTGTTTTATTTGCTTCCATTTTTCGAATTCTATGAAAAGCCCTCAGCAGCTTCGAATCTTAATTTTAAATAACGCTACAAAATTGCTAGAATCTTTATAATTTAACGTAGCATTTTTTAATGACATGTCCATTCATGTTGCAAACAAGTGTAGCTCACCACAGATTCCATTAAAAAACAAACTATTTTAAAATTATTTTAACTTTTTGGAAAAGATAGTAAAATGGATTCCTGTTGCCTTTTACACGTTTTTAAATACGGAGTTTTCCTAAACTGACTGCCCACCAATCTACCCTGGTATTTAATTCATTTACTGGAGGCTGAGGATAAAAGATTGATTCTTGCATTTTCCAAGGAAAATCATGCAAATGAACGTAACAGATTCATCAGGAACTTGAACTAGGCTTAACCATTAAGCTACTTCTAGATTCAGCATAATATTCTCTGAAGATAGCTGAAGAGCATTGAAGTATATTAATTTCTACTACTACTAATGCTTCTTCTCCTCCTCCTCCTCCTACGACTACTACTAATAATACTAATACTCCTACTACTAATAATAAACACTAGGCATGGTTCCTATCTTAATAGATAAGTATTAACCTGTACATGTTCAGTCTTGATGAATTAAGATAATCTGCAGTAAATATCCTGTTTAGTAACTACAGATTTCCTTGTCAGATGCCTAAACTTCACGAGTTGGGTCCCCCCACCCCTTCTGAGGCTGACGAACTGGGCATCTCTATTCAATAGTAGGAGTAGTTGGGAAAAATATTGGCCGGATGTGGAGAGAATTTTAAAAAATAAAGTTTGGGTATAGGACAGGCAAGGCGACTTGAGAGTCACATCTCGATACTCAGGAACACACTCAATCAAAGACAGTCCGAGCAGACTGGGTTACTCGACTTGAAGCTTATGTGATGCTTTTATCAAAACCTCCCACTATATGACGCACATTTGGCTGTGATGCATGTGCCTGGTATATCCTTATCAGAATCGGTGACACGGTCAGTATATTGGAATTCGTATATTTGTATCACTTTGTAAGCGTGCCGCTCTCATAATCAATAATAATAATTATTATTGTTATAATACTTATAGATAGGCTTATACGTTTACATAAAGTAAGCTTTGAAGTAGAGGTCTGTAAGAAACGAAAATACTTTTGATACACCGCAATCATATGACGAGCGTTTTTGTCCATACCCCTATGTTAGTTTGATAATATTAAGAATATTATTTTAAAAATATTTGTTTATTGCAAATTTAATGAAGAAGAGTGCCATCAAAGTTGAAGCTTATTCTAGAACATATTAAACATTTTTTTCTCTTTTATTTTAGTCCACACAAGTTGGAACAGAACTGATGGAGATCATTACCGTAACTGATACAGATCTGCAAGTTAACCCAGTTAATTTGGAAGTCACCTGTGACAGTTTATCCTCAATTGAGGTAAGTAATCATAGATATTTAATTAACAGTTAAAATCATATTGTTTCCCCATGCTCACCAAATAGGATTCTTCACCAGTGAACTTCTCAGCACCCTCTGGTATATATAAAGCTACCGGTTGAGGATTAGAAGAGCATTATTCTCGCTCAAGTTTTTGCTTCCCGTTTTTAAGTGCGGTCGGAAGATGCCAAATCATTTGAAATGCGGCCTCGACCCTTGCAATAAGGAACTCTCACCCTTTTTTCTCTCGCTTTCTTCGTTTAATTGAATAAAGCGAAATCTCTTAGCTAAAACTGCACAAGTTACCTTGTCGTGCAACACTAGGTTAAGGATCACCGGTATAGCAGTCCCGATTAACCCTCACCCAGAATATATCCAGTTTACCGCCCTTGATACTTTGGGGTATAAAATACCATGGTTTAAACTATAGACACCCTACGACTCATTCTTTAGTGTCAACAAATGAATATTATGAAAAGAATGACCACACTTCAATCATTTTGTCCAAAATCAATAGACATCCAGAAATTAGAGTTACATATGCGCAAACTAAAAAACCCGGTTAAAATCTGGGGCCATAGAATGCAAAAAAGAAATCCCTGCGGACGTGTGACACTCGACTATCATTTGAGGATACAATCATATAATAATGATATAATCTTAATAATAAAATAATAATATAAACTTATCACATGGGAAAAGGAACGGGTATATTCTCTCCTTGCCCATTTTATACCCGAGGGTATAAAATAGTTTAATGCAACTTATACCCGAGGGTATAAAACATTAGACTGAATAAATCCGTGTATATTCTGAACTGATGGTATTTTTTACAATGATTCCCACCCTGTACAAGGCCCGAGAGCCACACGAAGTAGAGGGTTACAAACTAAGAGGCTCAGTTTAAGCGGATATGTGGGAAAGATAATGATTAACTCTAGACTTGAACAGATTAAGAGTGTAGTGATCGGGGAAGCATCCTCTTGGGAGTCGGTGGGAAGACGCTGCTCGTATGGAACTTACATCTCACCGATAGAATATGAAGGAAATGAGGGGGCGGTTCGCTACAATAGTATGGCAGGTCTTAGCCGTGATGGTTAGAACTGGTGGAACTAAGGAATGTATTTCATCTTTACTGCTATTTCCCTTTCCATGGAAATAGCCGTAGAGCAGCGAGAGGCTAGCGACATTTTGTCTGTGAAAAAGGGTGGAAAATAAATTGTCACCCAAAAGAAAGTGGAGACGCTTTTGGACTCTACAGAGACTAGAAAGTGAAGACTGGTCAGCTCCTATCCATATATGGCATCAGTTGTTCATTTTTAGCTTTGATCTGACTCTTGTAAACGTATAGGAGAGCAGATGGAGTCAAGTAATTATTAGAGCGGTATTTAGTGACGGATCGTATGAGGTCTGGGTTGAGAAAGTTCGAAGGGACGGGGCCTCCCTGAAGGAACATCCGTTCATCCTGATTGGTGATAGTTCTGGATCTGATCGGCGATGATGGAATCAAACTAGTTGCTTTTCGTGGCATTGAATGTCACCATTCATGTTTTCCCCCCATTGTTAGAGCGAGGTCAATGAAGAGATCAGCTGCCAGTCTCTGATTCTGAACGGAATGCTTCAAGATTTTGAGAACGGAAAATTGTTATGGGGTCCACCCCTTTTTCATATAAGCGGACTCGACCAGAGTGTTACGGGGACTGCTGCCGTTAAATACCCAGAGTCAGTCAGAATATACGGAGATAGAGAGATTGGGAGAGTGAGACAGTGATTGTGATTGAGTTGGAGGTAGAGTAATAGTGTGAGGTAACCGCTTGTAGAAGTCAGTTACAAGCACGTAGGCTCTAAGGAAGTCTACTTTGAGACTGTATATATATATATATATATATATATATATATATATATATATATATATATATATATATATATTATTACGGCTAACCGCGTTCCTGGATTTACTAACAATATACCCATTGTATTATTGTGTAAATACATTTAATTTCTTATCTTTATTTCTTGCGTTTGTCATTCATTGGAGACCGAATTTCATCTCGGAATCCACAACAACTATCTACCAAGAAAAACATTCACATGAATTTTTTAAAGACATTTCAATACTGGTTATAGGGGTTGAAAAACATATCAGCCTAAACATTGGCAGAAGCAACAAAGATAAAAATGCTAGTCAGAAAAATATGTGCCAGAGACCATATTGATTTTGATGTTTAATGAACTTGGATACGATATTCGCCTCTGCATATTGGCGCTGTTTAATCAATATCTTATTTCTTAAGGGACATATTTTCTGCAAACTGTAGTCCTCCCACAGCTTGCTTTTCTTTTAATAATAGTGCCTTACCATGATTGTGATTGGGAAAGGCAGAGGTTTCCAGTTGCCTTCTCCATTGTTCTGAATTCAAAGTTGTCTCTTAAACTAGTAGCTAACCAAGGATAGAGAGATTAAGCTACCTTGCTATTTAACCAATAGTCGTCGGGCGGGGAGTAGGGATGGATTCATGCCTTTTTCCAAGATAATTAAACTGAAATACGGGACTCGCCAACTTCACTTTTTGAACGTTTAGTCCACTCGCAACTTCTCTCATTAGTATTCCCAAGTCAAAAGTACAAACGCGCTTTAGAACAGATACTCTAATGAGAAAACCTGCATATTTATCTAGTTTGTCTATTTTTTTTATTCACACTGGTTCTATTTTGTTTCAGTATCAACTGGGATGTTCTCAATTCATTATCCACCAGAAAAACGATCCTGATAAAGATCTATGGGTAGGCAAACTCATCCTACAAAGACCTATCGATTCTGAAGCTAACGCAGAGTTCAAACTGAAATTGGACGCTAGCGTAAGTATTGGCGAAACAATGTTAATGTTCAAGCATGATTGTTCATCAGCGCTTAACATTTTTTAACATTATTAAATTTAAAACAAGAAATGGAAGCTCTAACATGTTTATCTGAATGAATGCAGCTACCTGACATATAGGTCTTATAGACGAGCATGCACACCAGGCGAACATATGGACTCATATATACATACAATAACATAGACTTGTAGATTTTTATTATGATGATTTTAATTGCATTTGCTTTTCCTTAACGTTTTACAGTGAGAAGGTAAATTAATTTTAGTTCGAATTCTGAAGCGATCTTAAAGAGTTTAACCAATCATTCTAAGTTTTTTACATAGCGATAATGGGTTGAATTTAGAAATACGTCTAAACTCGTGTTTACTTTCATGATTACATAATTGCTCAATAAGTACCAAACGCACAAACAAACACGCGCATATATATAAAGTAACTAAGTAACTAACTTTTGGTGGTTTTACACAGAAAAATATAATTATAACCCATTAATGTCCACAGTTCCATTTTTGGAAGAGTGGGCATTATTAGATTACAGACATTTAGTATTTAGCGTGCTAAAACTAATGGCGTAGGTAACACTATATAAACACAATGCCAAGTGACGCCACCATACCATGACGTTATATAAATGATAAGACCTATGTGAATTGTGCGCTGACATCTGCTATTATCACTGGCTAGACTGCACATGTCAAGGCAACATGAATTATCAGAATGCGAATGGGATACGCTAATAAGTGCCAAACAGTTGGGACATTTCATTCCTGAAACTGTAAGGATATTTGACATCGACAGTGTCACGTCTGTACTAGAAGAGTTTATGGAAGTCATTACCGTCCTTAGTGGACAGAACAGTAGTCTTTCATTTGTCTTTAATGACCATCACCAGAGCTATTTGGCTAAAATTAACTCTAGTAATGGACGCACAACACTGGCCCAGATGACTTCCATATACATTGCAGGATGCATACCCAGTTCCGCGCTTCTTTAGCTATCGTGAGTTATGGATGCTGAGGAGCCACATGGGTGCCCTTGTTGACACTACAACAACGGACACCTATGTTCGTAACGTCGCTAACCGGATCCTGGAGGATTAGAATTTTAAGGCATAGTCACAATTCAAGTTGTTTCAGGCTGATGGTTGTGTTCAGGTATGTGATAGACCTCATGAAATCATGCGCTGTAGTTGTTAACAAGGCACCGTGCAGGCTGGTGGTGATTCCATAATGGTGTGGAGCGTGTTCATGTCGTATGGCATAGCTTGGATCTGCTGGTCTTTCTAAACACGACCAGAGACTACTATGTTGTACTACTTCATGAGCATTTGCATCTATTCATGGATTCAAGGTATTCCAACAATGATCAGTTATTCCTACAGGATATAGTCCCATGTAATCGGACCGATGTTTCTCAGAATTAGTATCAGTATCATTCTGGAGTCTTTCGATGAACGATGCGACTACAACGTTCACCCATCATAAGTCCAATCGAGCATTTATGGTGCGTGGTGGACGAAATATCTTTTACTTATAAATATTATGATGCTGTGTACAGCTATCGAGATGACATAACTCAACATCTTTCGAGTTATTTTCCAACTACTTGTGGAATCGATGCCATGCCTAATTGCTACAATTCGTTGAACTACAGGATGTTCTACAGGATACTATGCACTTAATCCGTGACATTTGGTACGTCATTGTGTTATGGATAATATATTATTTAAACGGATAACAGTATATGTATGGCTGTTTGACACATCTTTTAGATTTTGCAGGTTAAATACGAACTTTATTAATTAAGAAAGAAAACAATTTGCACGTTTCTTCAGTACAATTTTCAGTACGTTTCTTCAGTACAAGTGATATACGATGTTTCTTCAATGCAAATTATATACGACGTTTCTTCAGTACAAATTATTTACGCCGTTTCTTCAGTACAAATTTCAGTACTTTTCTTCGGTACAAATTATTTACGACGTTTCTTCAGTACAAATTTCAGTAAGTTTCTTAAATACAAATTATTTACGACGTTTTTTTCAGTAAAAATTATTCGCTGTTGACTATTTGAAGAGACACCAACATTCGAATTTAATTTTGCACGTTTCTTTTGATAGCTGGTGCTATATAATTACAAATCTTCTGAATATCAGATGCCACTATAAATCGATATCTGAGAA
>CAHIKZ030000624.1:2910000-2992500 GCA_903632075.3 Acanthosepion pharaonis
TATTTATATCTCGCCCTGATCCCTATACAAATACACTGCCATCAATAAGAAAATTACTTTATTCTGATGTTAACCTTCTAGAGGACGAAGCGGTTTCACAGAATTTTTCGACTTTGTCATTCAATTACCAAACATATATAGAAATTTATATTTCATATTTTCCCTTATCAATTTACATACCTATTTTTTCTTTTCTCATTATTTCTTTCACATACATTGGAACGTATAGCTATATTGTATATGTTTGCAGCAGCTTGTATATTTTTATTTGCGTTCTTGTATATATCTTTCTTGTAGACTTATATAATGTGTGTGTGTGTGTGGTTCGTATCTGTGCGTGACTTTTTTTTTTCATTTGACTTGTTTAGAAGCGTTTCTGTTCTTTCTAATGACAGGATGTGCAAGTTAATGCGGTGGTTCTTAGCAACCTTGTAGTGACAGACGCCGACAAAGGAAGCGGGTATTTGGAAGTGAAATGCGACAAAGAACTGTCAGATGCTGTAAGTAGAAATTCTCAATTCAGAATAAATACAAATTAGAAACAACAACACATACAAAGCCAAAAAGAAAAAGAAAAAAAAGATCTATTTTTTGTCCATACTTTGAACGCATATTGGTTCTCGAGATTACTCTATACCTCGTGGGAGTCATATATATAATTAATTGTTAAAGTAGCTGAAAAAAAAATGGCCGGATCACTATACCATTCAAAGAAGTATCTGACGACTTTTATCTTTTATCATTACAAGAGTCAGACAAGGCCAAAAATGAACTATAGTTGCTATATTTGTATTGAAGCTGTTCAATCTCCATTTTCAGGCCTTGATAGAATTTAGAAAAACAAAAACAAAAAAAAAACATTACGATGTTTTGTGGAGATGTTATCTTCCACTTTACAACTTCTTTGTCATTAGTGCAATGCTGCAAGTCTTTCGATTGACTATCGATGTTTTCATGGAAAATGTTTAAAAGAGCGTTATTCTTTAATTCCACCAGATTTAGAATTAGGACACGCCACACCGCTTCCATGGAGTCAAATCTTCGTTATTTTCCCCCTTATTCTAAACGTAACAAGGAAGCTTCACTTTGGCAGCCTTTTCATAAACTGCCACTTTGCATTCTTGCGGGCAAGCCATCCGCGAGGATGCTTTCCTGAACACTTTAATCTTGACCTCTTCAAGTCAAGGATCAAACGGTATTTATCCTCCTAATCTTCACTCCCTGTCACCTCCTTTTGAGTGGCTCTCGAACTTTAAATTAAATGATATATAGTAAAAAAAAATAATTGAAATTAAAAGGAAAAGACATTTTCCATAACATAATTCAATGACTTCGAATATTTACAAGGAAAAGGAGTTTATGAATGAAACGTTTACGATAAAGTAAAGAATCTGTTTGATGTTCACCCAAGAGCCACTCGAGGTAGAGGATTACAGAATAAGATTTAAGAGGCATTTTCCATAGCAATTATAAAGTAGTATTTCTCATAGGAATTTTAAGTCTCAAAATATCACTCGTTATAATAATAAATGCAACAGAAGGATATATCATTGTTGAACCAATGGAAATATGTGTTTTTAATGCTCTCTGATAGAAAACAGCATTCACATATTTAGTTCAATATTTTAAAGCTAGACTTAAGGAGAATTAAATTTTATTCAAGAAACCAATATTTCTTAAGGCTCAAGAGAAAATTAAATTCTTAGAAAGATCTACACCCTCCTTAAACGTTGCAAAATTTGTCAAACACATAAGGTAAATATAAATGACAATTTGGAAAATTTTTACTTGATATGTTTCGCTGATGATCCAGCGTCATTAGAAAAAGAAGGACAAAATCTGCAAGAATGTGACGAAACAGGATTCACGTTAAGCGTCTGAATGCTTTATTTATTGTTTTTTACTTTAACTGTCGTTATACTTTCTTTTTTTTATCATTTCACTCCAAGCAAGGCAATAAAGTCACTAAGACACAAATTACTGACTATGAAAGAAAACATTATTAAGGAGCAAGAACAATAAAAGAAGAGGAATCACGAACACAGTAGATAACGACTGACATTGCATTTAAATTTTTGAAGGGTTGGTTGAAAAGCAAGAAGCCAGAAGAGTGTTTCACAGGCGAAAAGGGCGAGAAAAGAAACTGTTAGCAAAGAGCTTACGGTTACATTCAACCAATACAGCTGTAAAATGATGATATATTATTGCCAATATAGTACTGCGCTTAAATTCATAAAGTCAAGGTACCACTGAGCAAATTCATCAGAACAATTACGATGAAAGTATTTATAGAAAAATACAAGGAAACTATATTATAGTGGTGGGAAAGGGAATGAAACCGGAGTACCAGGTCAGGACCAATAACATTGCAGATTCTTCTTTGGATTTTATTAAGAATCTCTAAATATATCACAGGATGTGGTAGTAATATTCAATATTCAAAGTATGGATGAATGGTAGACTTATAAATATGTAAGATAGATTATGGACAGATTAGATTAAAATATGACCAGAGGTTGTTTCAATTTATTCTCTGCTTTGACTAAATTAATAATGGAGCAACGATAGAAACGTAAGTAAATAAATAAATAAAAATTAAAAAGGAAATAAAGAAAAAGGAAAACTGATTTGAAATTATTTATAATCTAGTTTCCTCTTTTAAAAGGACTTCATCAGACTAGAAAATATTCTTACAGATAGAACTAATTTTGACTGATGAAGGCCTTTTGAAACACAAAACGCATTACATAAAGTGTTACCATTTCGTCATTCAAGTACCTACCATTAGTCTGATTTATATATCAGGTTTTCACACACACACACACACACACACACACACACACACACACACACACACACACACACACATATATATATATATATATATATATATATATATATATATTAAATATGATATATGTTAAATAATTTGATTTATCTTATCACTAAGGTGTGGATAGCTTTCCCAAGAAGTCATGGCTATTCGCAGATAATAAAGAAAAAGAACTGTGGAAAAACATAAACAAATTTCATTAAAATTGTAAAAAAAAAAGAAGAAAAATATGGCTAGGAAAAACAGTCCAAATATATACGTTTGGTTATTGCGAATTTTGCGTAAACTAGAACAGATTTTTACTTCTAATCGCATTACTAATTTTCTGTTTAGCCTCATAATTTTATTTGATTGCTTTTGACAGGCAAAGGAAGCGTGTGAAGTTTTTGATGTCGAGCGGTCATCGTCGATCGCCAGTGACCGATGGGAAGGAGACGTCGTCCTTCGAAAAAACATTGATTATGAATCAAACAAGAAAGCTTATGTCATCAACTTGCTGGCAACGGTTTGCACCTTTTACGTTTGTTTTGTTTGAAAAGTCCCTTTTGATTTGGGTTAGTGTTGTCGAGAGTTGAGAAGAATTTCATGTAGATAACAGGCTCCATTGGCACAGGAAACCTTACCAAAACTCTTTTGTAGATTTAGCTGAATGCTTAGCAACTAACAAAAATAGGCGCATTTTTTCATATTGCTCGGCATCTTTTTTCTTTGTTGAAAATAGTCTGTGATGATATCAACAAATTTTCTAGCTAATATGCATCTCTTAAACATATATTTGCTTCTATATCTATCTGTAGAAGAGATGCAGCATGTCTTAATAAAATAAAGAACAAATTTGTTTTCAGTGTCGTTGTGAAGGCAGATAGAAAGCAAAGTCACTGCAAGAAAATAAAACAAAAGTATATAAGATGCCTTCAAATAGCTAAGCAAATTATTAAGAAACAGGAAATTCTCGTTAGAGAATACTCAAAAATAAGTATTCAACTGTTATGTAATATCGGTCTTCCTATATGGCAGTGAATGCTTTACAGATGAAGAAAATACTTCAGGCAACAATAATTTGTTCTACAGAAGGATGCTGAGAATAGCATGGACTGAATATGTGAGCATTGACAAAGTTTCAGAGAAAATGGAAATAATACTAATTTAATATATGTCTTTTGTTTAATTAAGTGGAAACAAAGAAAAATGACACCCTTCGCTTGCGTTAAGTCATAGGATTATAAAACAAATGCAAGTGAAAACAATTTTTTAATAATAATAATAATAATAATAATAATAACAATAATAATAATGAGTGTGGTGTGGTGTCAGTAAATGCACGAAGTTGGCGCAGAAGGAATACAAAAGGAGACATGATAATTTTGCAAGAATGGCACATTTACGTTGCAAGAATGGTTTATAGAGGGCAAAAATTTGGTATGGACTAAAACCTTTAAGGCGTCATTAAAGATGACAAGTACACATCTTTTATAACCATGAAGTATTGTGCAGAAAACCAGACATTTTTTTTGTGGATAAAGAAGAAGGAACATGCATCATAAGAGATATTGCATGCCTAGGAGATGATAAAGAAGTCAACAAAGAATACGAAAACGATGATAGTTTAAAATGGGAAGTGTACAAACATCTCACATATCTTACACAAATTTCTCTCTATGTAGATAATGGAATTTAAAGAGAAATTACAAAATTCTTAATCTTAAATATACTTATTTACACTATTTACATGTAGACTATTTTCCGAATCTTTGTTGATAATGATGTTGGAATCTGATAAATTCCGGAAGGAACAACAGCCTAAACATTGTAAAGATGAGGACAATAGTCTAAATGTAAGTAGTGTGAATAATGAAACTCCTCATTCCAGAAATTCAGACAGAAGTTTAAATTTTCTACACAAATGTTGAACATTTTTCCATCCTCACAATATACATGGCAACACACCTGTAAGAACTTTAGGTAAAAAATCACTGTCCCTTGACACCTCTAGCTGAGACTTTGGGTCAGCACGTACTAAACAATGCAATGATAATAATGATAATAATAATAATAATAATAGTAATAGTAGTAGTAATAATAATAAAATCAGCAAAGAACGTGAAAAAGGCAAGCAAATGCAATGACCAAATACAAAAAACAAAAGCAGATGCAATGGACCAAATGCAGAAGCAATGGCAAGATAAACCTTTATATGGTCAATACTCTGTCCGTGCCAAACAAGCTGAAGTAGACGGACCCCGTACCAAAAAGTGGTTATGTAGTGCCGGATTAAAAGCTGATACCGATGGTTTTATTCTTGCTCCACAGGACCAATAGTTGCTAACTAGAAATTACCAAGCGAACATACTGAAAAAGTGTGTTGACTCCAAATGCAGATTCTGTGATAAATATTCAGAAACAATTAACCATCTTGTATCAGGTTGCACAGTGTTAATACCCACTGAATATAAAATTCGGTATGATAGAGAGGGTCAAAATTTGCACTGGAAAATATATAACTTTTAAGAGAAGGAAACTGCAAGAAACTGGCATGAACATTACCAGGACCCGGTTACAGAAATAGGACCGGTAACAATTTTATGCGACTTTACAATATATACAGACAGAAAAATCAAAGCTAATGGCCCACACATATTTATCAAAGACCACAAAAACAGAATATTCTTTCTCATTGACATAGCATTTCCTGCAGACTGTAAGGTATCTTATAAGATCTTAAAAAATACAAGGGTCATGAAGTGGAAATATCAATAATGTGGAACATGAAGGCATCAATGATTCCAGTTGTAATTGGAATCCTGGGTTTGATTGGAAACGGTTCTGATAGACCTATTGAAGGGATCACTGGCAGCCCACACCTTAAAGAAATACAAAAAATTGTTCCCACATGTACAGCTCACACCTCATGAAGGGTTTTATCTATGTAAAATGTGTATGAACTTTGGTTATTTTATTTTATATAGAAACGTTCAATGGAAAATGTCATGATGCCATTTCTGACCTTAAGTTTCTGGTTGGGACCCGGAAGGAAACGAGTATACAGCAGAAATCAAAGGAATAATAAAAATAACAACAATAATAATTTGAGAATAGGCACGCAAATAATTAGTATTTTATTTCGCACTTAATAGAGCTAAAATTGAATCATTCCAATTAGAAACCTTTTTGAAATAAGGTATCAGCTTTTCAACCTTTTATTTTATTTTACATTTATTAATTTTCAGGATGGTATTTACATTTCCAGACACAATATTTCTGTCATTATATCTGATATCAACGACCACAACCCCAAGTTCACACCCTTGAAAAGTAATTGGATTGTATCAGAGGTAAAACATCTGCTTTCCTATTTAATTTAAAGATTCATTATATCAGCTGTCAAAACTGAAAGGAAATAAGCGAGAATAATGTTACATAAACGGCATAGACGATGTTTTAAACATGAATACTCATATATCTGGCAGCGTACAAAAATGCGTGCTTTGGCTGTCTTAACTTCTCTAGTATAAACAGTTTTAGCTTCTTTTTTACAGGAAAATCTAAGCGATTTTCTTTTTAGCAAAGAAGCTAAAACTGTTGACTAGGAATCAAATCCTAGATTATAATCGAGTACAAAATCATTTGTCTAAAAGAAAATGATTCTAAGAGACATAAGACTGTTTCAGCTGGAATGTAAAAAACAAAATCAATGTTTGAACTGATTGATATTGCGTGCATTTCATGTGGTTCTATGAGAGTTTTTTTTTTCATTTGGAACTTCACACGTGGCTTGTGACGAGTACGTTGTTCATAAATTTCCCAACGAAATGAAAATTTGCTTGCATTATGAAAATTGCAGCAAAACAATATATCCCTCATTTCCACGTCTGATTGGCGCAGTCAACTGTAGGTTAAATTTAATTGTAAATCGTAAAGTCTCTTTCAATCAATGGTTTCTTTATCGTTTATACTTTCTTTTCAAATACCTTTAATTATATTCGATTCATACAGAACTGTGTTATTATTACGTATACCAGAAAAGTGAATTTCTTTTTTTTTGTAGATATTTAAAGCTTTGTTGATTATAATTCAAAGATACAGCATTAAGAACATGTAGAAATTATTTGATCATGGGTTAAAAAAAGAAGATACAGATTTTGAGATATGTTGAGTTAAACAACGGCTATGCTCTCGAAAAATTTCGGTTGAGCTCTGTTGAGAGATAGGGTAATTCTAAACAGCAGCCATCTCCCCTAACGTAATGCTCTTCACTGAAAATGTATTGAACACTATAGCTGTTTGGCGTTTGTTTACATTTGTAAAAAATAATACGCTAGAGTTTCCCTTTCCTTCTGCCGTGCGTTAATAACTCATGGGTAGAAACTCCGGCTGATACCAAATCGGTCGTGTTTCGATACCGGCTTAAAGCAATTGGATGTCTAGCTGCGCCGATGAGCTGTGATACAGCGAAAAGGGCCTGTATGTGGATGACATTATGTATATTTTGTATTTAGGCAGCAAATTCTCTTTTAGGCATATCTGATTGAATAAATTACAAACATTATGTTTGCTTATTTTTACCATAATCCTTTCATATCCACGAATATATATTTCCGTATATTTCTTCCCTTATTTAATTGTAATATACGGAAAAATGATTCGTTAATATGAAATGATTCTGATAAAAATAAGCAGACATAATGTTTGTAATTTATTCAATCAACATATATATATATATATATATATATATATATATATATATATATATATATATATATAAAGTTTGGAAGTGAGATTTGAACAGCATGTGCCATCTAAGATCTGTAGAAGCCATTATGTAAATTTACGTACACTTGTCAATACATCTGAGTCTTTCGCCAGATATTTTCTCGGTCATCAGCGAAGTCCATTCAGATTAAAATTTGAAAGTGCTTAAGATCGGGTATGTTAAATTTAAGCAACTTTCCATGACTCAAAGAACTGATCTTCTGGCAATAAATCAGAAAATGTATTTAAATCCCTTGTGGATAATTGTTCAGTAGATAATTTGTTGCTATAAAACATAGAAAATACAAATTACAATAATAGAAAGCTTTATTTAAGAAAATTGACTTTTTGGTTGAGATTGAGACGTAAAAAATGAATATTTTAGAAAAAAAATTCTATTCTACAGTACATACACACACGCGCACGCATACATACACACACATATATATATAATGAACGCTCAGCACATTGTCAACTGTTTTGCATTTTAAAGCACAATGAAAAATTACAGTAATGAATAAAAGCATAAAAAGATTTTGTATAAATACTTGTACTAATAAACAATATATAGTTTTGTGCTTCTTGCACCCCTGAAGATGATCTTGGAAGAAGATCGAAAGTACTTAGGAAATGAAAATAAAAGAAATTTAAACAGCTATAGCACATTTCTCTCATCCTTTAACATCAATACATGGAAGCTTATTCGTGAGTACGAACAGATTTGGGTAAAATTAGCAGACATAATATCTATAATTTATTCAATCAGACATGCATATATATATATATATATATATATATATATATATATATATATATATATATATATATATATATATATATGAAGAAAAAAAAAAAAACAAAAAAATCCTTATATGCAATTATGCTGTTTTAATGTTAATATAAATGTCAACGTCGGACGTTTCGGTCTAATAAACCATCTTCAAGGACAATATAATGTTAAAATATAATTATGAAATTATCAATTTTATGACAAAGACGTTGAATATTAAATTATATTTATGAAAGGATTTTTGTTTGTTTTTTTCTGTATATTTTTTCTTCATACTGTTTGGATCTATATCCATATATTTGCTTATATATATATATATATATATATATATATATATATATATATATATATTTTACTTTTTAACTTTTACTTTATTTATTTTCAGGATGCTCCAATCGGGACTTCACTTTCTCCACCTCTAGAGGTTATTGATATTGATGAAACAAGCAATGTGGGTGTGCTGACTGTAACATGTGACCAGTCACTGCGTGGCGATGTAAGTTGAAGTAGAAAAAGTGTTTCAAGCTTTTAATTTGACAACCCTGTTTTCGCTATTAAGAATGGATTCTTTCAAAGTTAAACATAACCCAGCCAGAATTTCTTTTTTTTTAAAACATTACACAATTATTTACTTAAAAACAAATTCAACAGAAATTCACTGAAGTTATATAAAAATAAGCAAGAAATAAAACAAGTCCAAACTTTTTAAATGTCCTTAAATAAAGGTTAATATTATTTTTAAATTTGTAGGATCTTTTTTGAAGTTTTTTTTTCATAATATTCACCCAATGCAAATCCCAAGAGCCACTCCATGTAGAGGGCTACTGAATGATGCCGTTGCATGAGTGTAAGAGAAGGAGGCAAGAAGTGCAATTTATGAGGTTATGTAGGAAAGATAACGGTTAACCCTAAACTTGAAGACGTTAAAATTGTAGTTATTGGGGAAGCACCCTCTCGGGAGTATGTGATATGATTAAAATATGATCTATTTTCAAAACATTTTTAGTAATCGAATATTTCCATGAGCTTTTGTCTCCAGCCCCACAAAACTGTATCATTTAACATGGCATTCAAAAACCAGAAAATAGTATTTCATTGATACCCCATATGTGTTTAACTGTTTATGCAAGACTGCACATAGCTTTTTCCGAAAGAATTGTTGATATCTGAAAAAAAAGAAGCTTTCTCTGTATTAACAATCATTAGTAATAAATGATATTGCACTTTGAACAACCTCAAACTGCACTGCTATATTCTACACACTAAGAATATGGCAGTTTCTTCGTCTATAAAGTAGTGTTTACAAATCCCATTCAACTTAGCTCAATCATCTCAAATATCTCATATTATCTACAAGCAAATAATCATTATGTAATACAATAGTAATGTGAACTACGAAGGGGTTCAATATTAGCAGATACGATTGTACGGCAATTTAAAAGAATCATGCTTTCAAGTTTGGTGCTTAGCTTCATTCATATATTTTTAATATATATGTATTTTTTTTATTAAAACCACATAAACATTCAGATGTCAGTTGTTATGTTGAAAAATAATGTCTTAATTATTTTACAGTATATTACAGCTTGTCAAAACTTTCGGATTGTACGCACATCCGACGAAAATAAAAGATACTGGAAGGGCCAGATTGTGGTTAGGAATAAACTCGACTTTGAGATATACCCGAACTTCACAATCCGAATCAAGGCAACGGTAAGTATGGTCAAGAATAGCACTTAGGTCATCGGATAAGTTATGAATCAGAACTTTATTTAAAGTACACACACACACACACACACACACACACACACACACACACACACACACATATATATATATATATATATTACAGGTAATCGATACGTTGGTATATAATCTGGGTGGATCCTAATAATATTAGTTATTGAAACTGATCTACAGAGAGCTCGATGTATTTATTATAACAGAACATATGTATTTTTACAGCCCCAAAAAAAACAAAAAACGAAAGGGTTCGGATAATTTTAGTTTTTTGGCTGTAAATATATATATATATATATATATATATATATATATATAAGCAAATATATGAATATAGAGCCGACAGTATGAAGAAAAATATACGGAAAAAAAAAAACAAACAAAAATCCTAATATGCAATTATGCTGTTTTAATGTTAATATAATGTCAACGTTGGACGTTTCGGTCTAGTAGACCATCTTCAGGACATATTCATAAAACATAATTAACATTAGACTATATTTAGTTCAACATGAAAAGACGATGGACATAAGAGTAAGACTAATCAAAACGGAACGCTGATCTTGAAAAATTTCAGTTGTCTGTTTTGATTAGTCTGACTTTTCCATATATTTTCCTCATACATATATATATATATATATATATATATATATATATATATATATATATATATTAAATTATTTTTCAGATAGTGTATCTGTAAAGTAACAAAATAAATAAAAAGCGACAAGAGGAAAAACTATTCTTAGCCGACGCGTTCGATCTTCTGAGGAACCTTATCAAGGCAATGTAGGATTTATTTTGTTGCATGTGTTTACGTACAAAAGTGAGGATGGCATGTGTGTTTATCAGGTGGTTGAAAGGTCAGTCAGAAATATGTGGAGGACACAAAAGTGACATAATTCAAGGCCTGGCAAAAAAAGTAAGCGAATAATATTCAATACATTTTTAATTATATATATATATATATATATATATATATATATATATATATATATATATATATATATGTATGTATGTATGTATGTATGTATGTATATAATGAATGAGCTTAGACTCTAGGTATTAATAAATTAATGAATCTCGATTTTAAATAATCCTTCGCATGAGCCCTAAACAAAAAACGAACTTCAATAAGCCTAGTTTATTCTTTGCTCATTCTTTCTTTCTTTCAATATCTATCTATCTTTGTAGAGGGATTATATATAGCTGACTACTCATTTCCAGGTACACCTGTCTGCTAGGATGACTAGCTAATCACCCGTTCAAGCATTTTTTATGTATCTTTAGCATCCATAGAACCAACCTGTCGTTTATATTGTAACTATACTGAGCAGACCTTAGTTATTGTTTCTGGGAGATAACGCATAATCTGACATGAACAATAGTTTGAACAAGGCAAGTTTGTTTTGAATGATTTGTGACTTCATGTTTCGTGTCTATTTTGAATTGATTTTTTTCTCATTAGTAGCTTATGTTATCTATCTATCTATCTATCTATCTATCTATCTATCTATCTATCTATCTATCTATGGTTGCATTATATATGTTACTCTATCGTATTTTAAGTGTACCTTATTTTACAAAATTGTAAAAAGTTAAATTCAAATCGTAATAGCTTTGGACTTTCAATAGTAGTCCAATTTGGCAACACTACATCGAATGTTGCTGGATTTTCAGCCATCTTCCCTATTTGGCCCAGTTCAGTGTTTCTTTTGGAATCCTCACCTTATGAACGAGATCTCTTTTTATATCTTTTCTTATAACCAATCTATGAGAAGGACAAATTCGAAACGGTATTTATCCTTAGCGAAGCACATTCTATACAGGCTTACGACCACATCAAATTGAAACACCGGTTCTCGTTCGATCTAGATAGGTGACCGCTTAGGAATACAAGGTGCTGTAAGCTTGTACGTGCGCATGGTATAATGGATAAAGATTCGAAATTGGAAAACAAAAAGCCGAATTACAATTCCAGTCGGGTTCGTTATATTCATCCTTGGGAAATGTATGAATTCACCTCTTCTCTTCCAGTTATACATTAATTAGTATAACTGCTATCACTAAAATCATTACGATCTCCAAAAAAATTCTTACGATCTAAAAATATCTTTTGGTTTTAAATAATCTGCAAAAGGTTGATAAGTCGTAAAAAACAAATCAGTCAATCAATCACCAGTGATCTTTATGAAATGTTTTTATTGAATCTTTATAATCTCATTTTGACTCTCACATCTATGTATAATTAAACAACAAATAGACGAGCACCGTAGCGTGATGGTTAATAAGCTCACCTGACAGATCGATTCTATATCTTAGTAAGTCCGATCGCCTCTGGGTGTTCTTCTATAAAAATAATTAGGTTGTGCTGTGCGTTAAATAGCTGCTTATTTCCCACTAATGCCAATGAATTCTGTTCGATAACACAGTTCGGGATTTCGAATAGCCAGACCCTCTAAACTTGGAAGATTGCCGAAATACAGTCTTTATACTGAAGTTTCCCTTCGATTTAATCTTGTGCCAAAGCAGGTGAAAATTTCACTGCTGCATGTGCTGGTTCGTTTGGAGAAAATATAAAATTGTCATTTAATGAAAATAAATGACTATAAAAACGATTCCTCAGGGACGCCTCCATTTTGTTTTCGATCGGATACTCAACGGTACAGACTAAGCTAAACGACAGGGTTTGGGAGAAATAACAAAAAGACAAAACTTATTAAGAGCCAAAAGAGACAGGAAAATGTGGAGGGCTGTTATCGCCTGAATCCTGAAGGGACACGGCACATAAAAGAAACTTTTCTGAAAAATTGTTTTAAGAGGAAGATCTTATAAATATCAACCGTAAGTAGCACTTGCTTCTCTGTCAATAATTGTTTTCTTATAAAGAAACGGCTAATATTACCATTACGCATATCTACACTGGTTTGGAAATAACACTAAACGGTAATTAGTTAACTAGAGACCGACATTTCACAGTGTCATGGAAACGTATATATACGATGACAGCAGGCAATGTAAATTTTGGAAAGACGTATACGTACGTCCACAGCAGTAGAAGTGTTAAAAATATTATGGCGGTAAATAAAAACTTATTGGTAATAAGTAGTAAACTTTATTTACTTATTTATTTATTTATTTATGTTTCAGGACGGTAACCGTGTTTCATACGAGGAAAGAGTTATCAAAGTGACAGACGTCAACGACAATTCCCCGACATTTAGCCAAATACTTTACAATTCTTCAGTAGCGCTGGTAAGTTGCTTAATATAATCAATCTTCTAATTGATTAGGAATTGAAAATTCATTAAATGAAACCTTGAAAAAAACTCAAAACCAAAACAACATGTTATTTATCGAATGCACAATTTGACTAAGCCGGTCGTAATAGTTTATTTGGGGTATCTGGCCGTACAGTATTGATTAGCAACTCATTATTCCTTTTTCAGGATTTTATATATCACAGGTATGTTTAATCTTCAATAAATTAAAACGAGTGTATTTAAGGAATTGCAATTTTTCTATCAGTGAAGATACATATGTGACAAAAGAATAGACAATCTACGTGCCACAGCTGAAATGTTCATAAGCTGACCAAGATAGTCTCACGGAATGTGACCAAATGAGTTTTATCTTTCAATATCGTCCCCCTTATGGTCCACACACTTTTTCCATAAAGTGTTGCAGTGCTTGGATCCCATTGGTGAAGAAGCTTTCATCCTGTTGGTCAAAAAAAGTCATCAACAGAAGATATGACGTCATCATCACTGCGATACTTGTTGCCAGGCAAGTGTTTTTTACTGTTAGGGAACAGATAATAGTCAGGTGGGGCCAAACCAGAAGAATAGGGAAGGGGATCAACCAGTTTAAAGCCATAGGTACGCGCACCATCACTTGAAACCAAGGAATTGTGTACTGGAGCATTGGCTTGATGAAACAAACCACACTCCGTCAGTTTTTCTGACTGTTTGGTGTTCATAGCCTTTTGTAAGTGCCTCAGCAAGTTGGAATAGTACTTTTCATTTATGGTGGTGTCCTTTTGAAGATAGTCAATAAAAATTCAGGTTATCACCCTCCCTGTAGATGAAACGACTTTGGTCATCTTTGGAATGGGTGAGGATGAGCGTTTCTACTGCATGGATTGTTTTTTTTTTTTTTTATCTCTGGCTGAAATTGATGAACCCAACACTCATCCTGAGTAAGGAAACGTTCAAGAAAACCAGACAGAACTGCCTCAAAAAATGTCAGATTTTTCCGTGATGTGGTCAGCCTGGTGCGCTTTTGATCAGGTGTCAGAAGACGTGGCACCCACCAAGCAGAAATCTTCCTCGTGCCAAGTTCATTGTGCAGAATATTCTCAACTCTCTCACGGGTATGCTAATAGCATTGGCTATTTGATTTATAGTCAATCGTTTGTCATCCATCACGATTTGGTGAACACGATCATGGTTTCCTCGGCAGTTGCAGTTATAGGACGTCCAAACTCTCTATTCCCCTCCTAAATTCAGCTGCTCACTTTTGCACTGTTGATAAAAATGGAGCATCATCCTCTAATGTAGAAAACTTGAATATCCTTGGGAGCCAAACCTTTTGTTTCCAGGTACTTGATAAAACCACGATGTCAAATGTTTTCCATTTTCAAGACAAATCGCTACTAGTTACTTTTTCTAGTCTTCTTTGAACAGTCTGAAGTCGTTTTATCTGGAAAGAAACAATGCAGTTCTTAATAAGAAAAGATGAAATAAATTCATGAAAGATTTCACAGCTCTACTCTCAACCTTTACAGTCAGCCTATGAACGTTTCTGCCCATTATCGTATAATGTGTAATAATTCATATATAAATAAAATATATCTGTAAATACAATATAGATAACAGACAAAAGGATAACTTTTCTTTACCAACGCGTTTCGTTCCCTGAGTAACTTTATCATGGTAAACATGGGGATTTTATTTTGTAACTTGTATTTATACACACAAGTAAATTTGAGGAAACTATCGTTAAGTTTTCAAAATTTAAATTTGAGAAGACTCTAAAAATATTCTTAAAGCTAGATATGTAAGGAAAAATAAACTATGGAGGACGCTAACTGATACAATATATTGCTTAATAAACAAAAGTAAGTAAATGTTGTTGCTGTATAATTTTTATTTGTTCATGTTTTTAAAATGTAATTATTTATTATTTTATTAATTCTTTGCGTATTAATTTATTTTAAATATGTAATGATCTTGAGATTTCTTTTTAAAAAAAATTATGGCCATCTATGTTGGGTTGGAAAAGGAGTATTTCCTTAAAGAAATGAGATATTTGAAAGAAATATCTGTGTTATAGACAAGCTTATGGTTGCAAGAAAGAAATACGACAACAGTAGAAATAGATTTACGTGATTTATTTCAATAGGAACGTGTGGTTTTAGGACAGCTACCTTGTGGTATAGTTCATAAGCCGGCTGCCAACCTGGGTTGATCTCTCATAGTAGTTCTCGCTGGTTGGCGTGGCGCTACGGCTGCTGGCTGCTGCTGACCGCTCAGCCTGACCGTGACAGGTCTCTTCCCTGGCCTCCTGTTGACTGCCGTTGTACTTCCGTGTGACCCCTTTTATGGCGTTTTTTTATGGCTTAACAGGCTCGAAAAACGACGCGAGTATAATTAGGCGGGAAGCATTTTTATTGGTTGAAAAATAGAAACACTTTAAAATATTATTTTATTTTTCGACCGGCACTCGTGCGTCGGGAACATGCGTAAGCGAAGATAATAGTAATTTTGTGACAGGGCCTTGTCCCGTTCACTTCCGGCTCTCGCTCTTGAGTATGTTAGTTTATTTGCCTGTAAATCAGCCGAGATATGTCTTATTTTATTTTATAACATCTGTAATCAACATGTCAATAGCTTTTACGAAGAATTTGCTTTCACTGGAAAAAGAACAATCTTAGTGGCAATATTAATTGCTTCAATGTGGAGAAAGTGTTTTTTTTTATTCCATGATTCAGTATGTGCAGTGTAAATAAATAATACAGTTACATTCCGTACAGGATTTGGGTTCAGGTGTTCTGTTTTTGATGTTATTCGAATGACAATCCTCTGTAATACCGGCAATCATCTTTCGTCAATGTTTAACAAACGTACCGGCAAAAAGACGGTTTTTCTCTTGACACCGCTATTATTGTATACTCGCTTGGCAATTTTTACTGAAAACATATGAAACTGGATTTATACGTTTTCTTTTTTCTCGAGAAGTGACAACAAAAGTATTAAACAGTATTCTTGTAAATAACTATATTTCTAATAAATAAATAGTGTTTAATATTTTGTTGCCAATTTTCGAGAAAAAGTATAAATCCAGATGCTTGCAACCTATTTTAGTGAATTTATGTGGCCAGAGCAAATTATAAAATTATTCTTGTAAATAAACAATCTGATAAAATAAATAGTGTTTCATTCTTTTATTGTCAATTCTCGAGGGAAAAAAAACCCCAAAACACAGAATACATAAATCCACTTTCATATGCTTGGGTTTTATTAAAATTGTAAAAATAGCTTTTAAAACAACAAAACTTACCGAGGAAGGATACAGAAATAGCGGTATCAAGAGAAAATGCTTCCTTTTGAAACTTATTGTTTTTTTTTAGGGTATTTTGCCCTCTTTCCTTTTTTTTTAATCAATTCACCTCATGTAAGGTAATAATGTCACTAAGACGCAAGCGGGGTTACTTGGAGTAAAAGATAATGAGAAAATTTTAGAAGGAACCGGAAACCCAATCCTAAACAGAAAACAAGGGAATTAATCTATACTCCTGTTCCAAAGACCAAGGAGCGGTGTGAAGCAGACGATAGATGAACTCATCTATGGGATCATCACAAAAACGCAATACAAAACAATTGTTTTGCACTTAGGATCAAAATGTGATAAACGTTAATCAAATGTTTATTTTTTGTTTATTAGTCAGCGCCGTACAACAGCACCCTTTTGCCAAAGATTGTTGTGCATGACGTAGATTTGCACAACGTTCCACTGGAAGTCATTTGCGAAAAGACAGAAGATTCATTTGTAAGTATAAAGCCATGCTTATTTATTAACTGTTATTGACTATTATTCCTTTACCTTCATTACATTTTCGTTATGCATGCCACTCGCAATTTTCCCCGTCCCTCTTGCCTTCAATACGACATGTGAATGTTCTTCAACTCTTCTTTCCTCGTTACGTGTTCTAGAAAGTTCAATTGTTTCTTTCTGAAGAGCTTTTTTTAATCATTCCACACGAAGCAAATGAAAGAAAATGAGAAAATACTGTTGAAGCGAAAGGACAATAAAATTAAAAAAGAAAAAAAATGACGTTGCATTTAGATATTTGTAGATCACAGTGGACAGGAAAGCAAGGAGCCGGAAGAGAGCATCGCTACAAAAGATAGGAAGTTGTAGAGAGCCATGATCATTCACGATTCGAAGCAAAACAGCGCATAGAAGAAGCTTCTACCACCTTAATTTCATTTGTTTTTCATCGCAACCCTCTCGACTATCATTCTACGACCGTTAGTAAACACCGCGGATCGGAAATAAAGAATATTTTTTTACTACGTGTTCGCTCGATACAATGACAAAGAGCCAATCAAGGTAGAGGGTGACTGAATGAGGTTGTTGTATGAACGTAAGAGGAGGAAGTAAGTGCTAATTATGAGGATGTGTAGGATAGATAACGGTTGAGCCTCGGCCGAAAGATGTTAAGTTTGTAGTGATCGAAGAAGCGCCCTCTCGTGAGTCTTTTCTGGCGAAGAACCTGTTTGGACGCAACTTCCTTCTTACCTATGCAATAGGAAGGAAGTAAGGATGATTCGACTTCGTGTACGTGGTATGACGTGTCCTATCTGTAAAGGTGGGAACTGGTGGTGCTAAGGAATGTAATTTTTCTGCACATTTGCCATGGAAATAGCGATAGTGTTACGATAAGCTTGCAACATTTCGTCTGCGAGAAACGGGCTGAAAATAATTCATCGCCTACAAGGCCACATAAACGCTTTTGAACTTTATCAAGGTGTGTGTGGGGGAAGTGAGGATTAGGCAGCTCTAGTCCAAATATGCAGGCAATGCTCCATCTTCGGCCTTTCATCGAGACACTAACTCGCACTTCTTTTCTTCGGGAAGAGTATATTTTCGTAAGGGCTGATCTTAACTGAGCTTTGAGAGGCTTACGGCTAGAAAGAGGTCAAATCTAACCACATAAAGCGCATTCTTTATTTTCCAACAAATACTGTACGCTATATTTAATATCCCTGATGTATACTGCTTAACTATTAGTAGTATATCATCTCGAATTTTTATTAGACGGTACACTCAGTGTATGGGTCAATTATAACAAATTTATCATAGGAAATAAAGAAATTGAACATACAATAGGCTATACTAAAGTTAGTCTTGCCCAACATCGCAAATTGCTGCAAAACCAAATATTAACCTGACATATCATGTCATATTCATGTCGTATTCAAGGCTTTCATATGGATGTCATGAATGGTAACAGGCCTGTTCAGAAATATCTAAACTTTCAGCTATATGCAACCGCTTTTTAAAATCAATGCTTAAAAAATAGCTTCGAGAGAGTAAATCTATGGGTCGTGGTGAAAACCATCTTTCTTCGAAACTTGTCGAATCACAAAGAAAGAACTAAAGCAAATAACAGTAAACCACATCACTTGAGGACTTTCAACAGCAGTAACAATTAAAATGGATATGATATGTAACTCAAAATAGAAAAAAATGTCATTATAAAAATGTTACACTACTTTAAACAGAAGTTGAGGAAGGAAACCCCCATCAGTACTGGAAAGATCGATAACAGCAAGTGGACTTGAGAAACTTATTTCCCAGAATAAAAAAAATGCTTTACTAGAAAGATTTTATAAATTTAAACCGACAGTACCATTGGCTGCTCGGTCAGTTTATGCCGATCGTTTCCCTATAAGGAAACGGCTAATATTACCATTATCAGTAAAATTACGATTGTCAGATAGTATTAATTGTTGACTCGTATGTCTTTCATCTGTTTTCAATTGTTTTTCATAGCAACTATTTGGATCGTCAATCTAAGGCCATTATCAAAAATCACGTTTAAGAAATCGGAAGTAGTAATACAGTCGAGGGCTTATTCTTTTTTTTTGTGATTAACATTGTATAGTAACTGCCGTGGGATAACGATCCAAATAGTTGCGATGAAAAGCAATTGAAATTATGATGAAAGAAATATTAGCTCCAAATAAATAATGGTTGACAATTTTTCATCTAATAAAAATCGGTATAGTCTTCATCATTTAAAAAAAATGTATTTTATAATATTATTATATCAGAATGTTATTATTTGAAATAAAATATAGCCATTATTTTACAAATTATAGTATCGTCATCTTAATTTTCAGTTATATAGCAAGTGTGTGTGGTTCGAAGCTAGATCTAGGTTTCAAATTCCATCGAGGAAATGATTTCTTTATCTTGTTTGTTTAGCATATTTGTGGAACTCTCTTCCGGCTTCTTTCTTTCCAGTCAACTTTCATCTTTAAAAACGTCTCATCATTTTATAGTTGAAACCGTTAGATGTAACCGTAATTTTTATTCTAACAGTTTCTCCTCGCGTACTTCTCGCTTATGGAACCCTCTTCCGGCTTCTTGCTTTCCAGTCAACTTTGATCTTCAAAAATTTAAATACAATGTCAATCATTATCTGCTGTCTTTTTAATTCCTATTCTTTCATTGATAGTGTTTTTTCTCATATTTTCTACCACTCAGTAACCCCTTGCGATGTAGTGGCTTCATTGCCTTACTTTGGGGTGAAATGATTAAAAAAAAAACTCTTAATTACGGATTCATCCGCCAGTCCTATTTTTCTAAAATAAGTAAAATGTAAATTTCATTAAAGATATATCATCATGCAAGTTCCCAAAAAGTTAAGTCTTAAGCCATTAAATCAACATTTTGTAATAAGGATACGTAAAGAACTCGCATAGTACCCGTCAAAAATATAGGAATGACAGCACAACCGACTGAACAATATTCTGGACATACATGACCTTATCTGAATTTCTTTGATGAGGAGTCATCATTATTTACACTATTTACATTCTGACTGATGTACTGAGTTTTATTGTTATTGATACAACATTTTAGTGTTAGGATAAAAAATGTAAAATTGATTTCGTTGAAAAATCGGGCTACATTATCCCGTTTTATAGCAACAGATTTCATCTGATAAACTTTCATCGGTAGAGTAACAAAATTCAAAGAAATGAATTTATCGTATCTCTTTTCCTTTTTGAAATGTAAAAGACAAAACTTTTTTACTTCGTCATGTATTTTCAAATAACACGAGATTAACGTTGGTTTTTGCGACAATGATTATTTTTCAATTCTTTTTTTTTAATTTCCAGTATAAAGATTCATGCGATGTATTCAGCGTCAAGAAAATTTTTTCCAACGGCAGTTATTGGATCGGGCAACTTGTTTTGAAGGACACTCCAATATTTAACTCACTGAAGCAATACTACGTCGTAACACTGACGGCCTTTGTGAGTATTTATCGTTGCTTTATAATGTTAATACTTTAACCGAAATGGTAACTGACTTGTTGCTGGAACTAATTGATAAGCTAGATGAGTGTAATATATCTGGTTTAATGTCGAGATACAGGCAAGAACACTTGAATAGCTTTTTGAATTCGACATTTACTGGTTCTCTCTATTTCTTCCACTGTAAATTTCACCGCACAGATCTGTTCAGTTATACATAGAAGTTATTCTGTGAAAAAAGAATTCTTGGAATCTTATCGCAAAATTACTGAAATTGCTTTATTCTGTTCACGTTCGAAAACACGTTCATATGACAATAAACAAATAATGAAATAAATCTTAATTCACAGATTTCTGTCATCACCTGATAAAAATGCGGAAAAATAGGTTTCTTGTACAAATTTTGGTAAAATATAGGATAAAATTGTTTCCTATATAAATTGCGTAAAAAAAAATGGTGTTTCAAGTAAAATCTGAAAAAAACATGTTTTCTATAAAAAAAAAAAAATCAGGGAAAATGTGATAAAATGTATTTCCTAATAAAATGCGAAAAAGTGTGTCCGATACAAATTCAGTGAAGAAAACGTGCTTCAGATAAAATATGAAAAAAAAAAGTGTTTTCCTATACAAATTTAGTGAAGAAAAGACATTTCAGGTAAAGTGTTAAAAAGAAGTGCTTCCTATTTAAATTCAGGTAAAATGTTTCCTTTACAAATTCACTGAAAGAAAAACGAGTTTCAGGTAAAATGTAAAAAAAAATGTTTCCTATAAAATCCAGTGAAAAAAAGTGTCTCAGGTAAATGTAAAAAAGAACAGTTTCCTTTACAATTTCAGGTAACTGTTAAATATTGCTTGGTTGATTTTGTACAGCGGCATATCAATCTCTATGGGTTATTTAATTTCGAAATCTAAATATTTTGTACGTAATTTTATGCTTTCAACTACAGATATTTTGTGCATCATTTTTTACTTTCAGACTAAAGGTATGTTTTTTTGATATACAGTTTGTAGATCATAAAATGTATTGTTGGTAATTTTACTATAAAAATGTATTTTTATATTATTTTCGTGTTGTAATTGTCATTTTGCTATGAAAAATGTGTTGCTGCTCAATTCATTATAAAAACATACTGTTGATTTTTGTTTGGGAAGGTTCACTATTGGGCCATAGCTGAGACCTTAACAGATGCTACCACCTCTGGTCAGGGTAGACCTGGTAACAACAGCAGTTAAGAGGTGGTTCCACTCTCCTCAAATCCTCCAGTCTCTCGATTAGACGCCTTGACGCTGGATGTAATTTATCGCCATACCTAGGACGAAAATGTAAAATGTAACAATCAGAATATCCTTGCATTTTTACGACAGCCAAATGTTGAGAACATCCACGGTGCTATAGTGAGGGCTGATGTGTGGGAAGGTGTCTTCAGACCCTCATTTTGCTGGAACTGAAAGCTAAACTTTTTGGCTTCAGTCTATGACAGTGTTGTTCGGCTGAGCTGTATCACTTTTCTAACATTAGTTTCGAAAAAAGGGAAAAGGTCTCAGGTCTCATTCAAGAAAATAATAAATGAACAGAAAAAAAAAAACATTTGTATTTAAAATCAAAACAAGAATATTTGACAGTATTTACATTAGTCGGACTATTGTCCTCATCTTTGTCGCCATATTTGTCACAACGTTTCGGCCGTTGTACGCTCCGGCCTTCTTCAGGTGGTTGGAATTTCGAACTGAACCCTTTATTTCGATCGCTGGGGTAGACTGTTCTAATTCCACGTGCCATGTTTGATGGATGTCAGTTACCAGTTATCTGCTGCTAATTTTCCCTCTGACATCTATTATGAATAGCATGCTTAATTAATTTAATTAAATTTCGTCTTTTTAGAGCTGATATCACATCACGTTGAAACATTGGTTCTCGTACGATCACCGCAGTTAAGCAGCGTCGACCCTGGTTAGTACCTAGATGGGTGACAGCTTGGGAATACCAGATGCTATAAGTGTGGATGCGCGGGCGGTGTCATCGATAATGACTTGGAATTGTTAATCGGAGAGCTGAGTTCCAATTCCCCTTGTGTTCGTTATATTCACTTAGGCGCTATTACCATTGGGAAACGTATGAATCCACATTTATAGATGGATTAGTAAGACTTGTATCACTAAAGTTCGGTGTCCCAACGTGATGTGGATGTAAGACTGGAACATAATTTGTTTTCTAATTCTTATTCACAATCTAACATCCATAACATACGGCTGATTTGATAAGGAACATAAATTCTTTTAAGCATTTTTATTCTGATTTAAGCATTGTCGGAACCTGAAGGTTTCCATGTCTGTCATCCGAGTGCTATGAAAATCTTTCAAATCTTCGTTTATTGAAATAATTCGTTCGTATTTCTGTAACAATAATTACTCTCTGTAGTTGCTAAGAAAATACTCGTGTATAAGTTGACTGCATATAAGTGTGACCCTCGAATTTCTTGCATGAATTTTAACACCTTGAAAAATACCTGTATATAGTGCAATCAGTAACCGAAAATGCAAGATTTTTAACCTCTTCAAAGAAAAAAAAATGGACATGTGTAT
The DNA here is from genome assembly GCA_903632075.3 of Acanthosepion pharaonis. Classification (NCBI taxonomy): domain Eukaryota; kingdom Metazoa; phylum Mollusca; class Cephalopoda; order Sepiida; family Sepiidae; genus Acanthosepion; species Acanthosepion pharaonis. The sequence continues at coordinate 2,933,249 of CAHIKZ030000624.1, forward strand.
AGTACGATTGCCTTATATTTTGCAAAAAAAAAAATTATAAAACTCACACTATACATGAGTATATACGATATTCATGAATTACTGACATTTCTATCAGTTTTTGTTAGAAAGACGCTAAAAGAAAATCTTTTCCCTCTATTTGAAGGATGGAAAGCAAGTCTCAAACAAAAGTTTTGTATCTATCCAAGTTCTGAACAAACCAGGTAAGGCAATATTTATCCTTTTTTTTTTTAAATTCTCATATTTCGGTATACGTTAAGTTTACAGCCTGAGTCACAGTTGATAAATATACATATTGGCAACAATCAAAGCAATAATTTATCTGAACGGTATTATGGTATTTTTATTTTTGTATTGTTTGATTTTCATTGGTAAATCAGGGTCCACTTGCATTTGACTTGTTAAACAAAGGTTAGCATTATCTACGGTGTTTCAAATTCAATGAATATCAAATAACACAAAAATAAAAATAGAAATTCTTTCTTCTTTTTCTCTATATCTCATTCTCTCGTAAAGCTTTAATAAAAGCGAAACATGTTAGATTGATAAACGTTTACTATTTGTATTTACCTTATGATAGATATCTATACATATCCCCCTACACAAATATATTTTATAAACAGTCACTTTTTTCATAGTTTTTAACTGAAATTTGCTTTCAAGACGCGTCAGCAGCTAACTAGCCTGTGGACCTAGATGCCAGGATCCGAATTCTTATAAGGGGCAGTGTTCAAATGTTGAGCGCTGCACTATGGATTACCTAGATTCTATTAATTTAAGACCAGTATTAAACTGGCGGCAAGGTCTTGTCATTTTACAGTTGAAATGGCTAAAAGTAACCGTAAGTTGTATGCTAACAGATATTTCTCTCGCGCTTCTCGCTTGTGGAACGCTCTTCCATTTTCTTGATTTCCAATTAAACTTATCTTTAAAAATTTTAATGCAATATCAATCGTTATCGTCTGTGTTTGTAATTCCTGTTCTTTTATTATTCTCGTTCTTTAATGTTTTTTTTCTTTTTCTTATATTCTTTCACACTCAGTAACCCCATACGTCTTAGTGGCTTTGTTTTGATGTGGAATTTCTTCTTAACCTTTTATTTGGAGTAATGTGGAATGTCAACATCTTGATTATGTCATTATTTTCTCTAGTTACATGTGATATCCATTTTATTTGTTGCCGCTGTTGAAAATCCTCAAGTGATGTAGTTTCTGTTATATGGTACAGTTCTTTGTCGTTGATTCTATAACGCCAGCCCACAAGTTTCGAAGAAGAATAGTCTTCCTTCGCCAAGATCCACAGGCTTCTTAAAGCAATTTTTAACCATTGATCTTAGAAAGCGGTTGTATACAACTGGAAGTTTAGAGATTTCTGAACGGGTTTGGCGCTATGTTTGGCATCTATATGAAAGTTTCGATCTGACGAGGTTATTTAAGAATATGACTCCAGTTTTCAGGTTAACGTTTTGCTTTTGTAGCAATTAGAGGTGTTTGGTGAAGCTACCTCTGACGTAGCCTACTCTAAATTCAATTTCCTTTTCTCCTATACTAAATTTGTTATAACTGATCCTTCCACCGAGGTATTTAATGTGTTTGATATTTATTAATTCCACATATTGTATTTTTATGATAGATTCAGACTACGTTCCACTATTACACTTATTCCAGTAATTATAGATACTTTATGTGCACTTTTGATTTGAATATACAAAGACATTCGAAAATGAGAAAAAAATAGACAAACCTTGTCGTTTGAATTTAACAAAATTTGTTTAAATGAATTCCTGCAGCCTAATTACTTAGAGATAGACATATAGATATTTTTTTATCGATCCTACGTCAAGCAAGGCAGTAAAGCCACTAAGACACAAGGAGTTACTGGATGTGGGGGAATTAGAAATGAGAAACTCTACCAAGAAGAAAGAACAAAAGAAGAGTAATCAGGAGGAAAACAGAAAGCGACTAGCATTGCATTTAGTTTTTTGAAGATTAAAGCATGAATCGGCAAGAGAGTTCCACAAGCAAGAAGTGCGAGAAATTTTTTTTTTTAGCATAGAACTTACAGTTACATCTAGCAAACTCAAGGGTAAATTGTTGAGACCTCGTCACCAGTCCAGTACTGCGCTTAAATTTAAGAAGTCTAGGTACCATGGAGAGGATCTCATACGAACAGTTGCCATAGAAGTAGTTATAGAAAAGGTACAGGGAGGCATCTTTGCGGCGGCGGAAAAACGACGCCAGATCAGGACCAAAAATATGGCTGATTCTTCTCTGGATTTTTTTCAAGGATCTTTAGACATATAGCGATACGCATGCAAAAAAAAAAAAAAAAAAGAGATGATTCGAGCGTTTTCACAAACTGCTTTAGTTAGAAATAAACTACATGAATGTTTGCATTTGATCCTTATATAAGAATGCATATATTTGTGTATGAACGATTTGGTTGATTTTGTTTAGCGGCATATCAACCTCTATCTGTTAACTAATGCCGAAATCTAAATATTTTAATTTATTAATTTAATTTTAATCTAAATATTTTAATTTATTAATTAATGCCGAAATCTAAATATTTTGAACGTAATTGTATGCCTTCAATTAGAGTTGGTCATTTTACTAAAAATAGGTAATGTTGTTCATTTTACTATATGAAATATATATTGCTCTTATTTTTTGCTATAAAAAATGTATTTTTTATAATTTCATAGTGTCTGTGGTTCAATATTTGCCCATAGCTGGGGCCCTAACAGGTGCTACCACTGGGAACAACAGGGTCAACTGCGAACAACAGCAATTAAGATGTGGTTCAATGTTCCTCAAGACCTCTAGTCTCCCGTTCAGAGGCCTTGCTGCTGGATGTAGTTTATCGTCATACTCAGGACTGTAGATCAATATATCCACTGTTTTTCACGTAGTTATGTCATGTCAGTCATATTAGCAGAATTTTGTTCTGAAATGTTCACTGTATATTGTTCAATCTTTCTTATACATATTTATCATCGAATTAAGTGCATTGACAAGGATGAGGATTATGCTGAAAAATAAATATAAATATTTCTGCTTGGAAATAACGTTTAATCGTCATTAAAATAGGCAAATAAAATTTAATCGTCATTAGGTGACATTGTTGATGTAAGTACGCATTTTCAACAAATTCTTTTTCTGTTTAATACTGTTATCCCTTCTCCGAATTTCTATCCATCTGCATTTGGCTATATAGGTCTTTGCGCACGCGCAATTATTTTAAGTAATGATATGTTAATAATAAGCAGCTGTCTTGTCTCCTGTGAACAGATGGCGGAAGCAAGGATAACGTTATCAAAAATATAAAACAATACGGTATACAACAATATAAATAATATGAAACCCAATATGGTTCGCGTCGCTTCGGTTGCAACAGTTCCTGGCCAGATACCCTGAAGTTTAATTATTGCGCATGGTTAACCTCTATTTCCGCCATTGGGCAGATGTTTTGATACTCTGGACACCATTCTACATCTCAAGGAGTACGGTGAATTTAACATGCATGGGAAGCCCAGCCCCATGCAAAAATCAAGGGAATGTAATTAACATCTCCTTTCCAGTTAGAATTTGATTTGTGACTCTCCATCCGATCTTCTGAGCAAAGATGAACGATATGAACGTATATATTTGCTTCTTCAGTTATGAATATACTGACACTTGTTTTTATCTCGCTCATACATTTCATATCTAGCTCTATTAATATCAGTATGCCCCTATCTATCTATCTATCTATCTATCTCTCTCTCTCTCTCTCTCTCTCTCTCTCTCTCTCTCTCTCTCTATATATATATATATATATATATATATATATATATATATATATATATATATTAATACTGCTTAGATATTTGATATCTATCTATCTATATACCTATTTATTTATCTATCTATCATCCTTTTACCACTGCCTACACGCGGTGGTGTAACCACATTAAGTTGTCCGGTCCTCGGTGTCTATCGACGACGTTTTAACCACAGGGCTAACTCTGCGCTGGCCAATACTGATGCTGGTCAAAGCTGATTGTTGGTCGCTGGCCGCTTCGATCTACATCAACACTGCCCATGTTGTGTTCTTGAACGCAGAGCAGTGGAAGATCGAATGTCGTAGTAATCGAAGCGCTGGTTCGAGCCGTGGCGAGCGCTATATCAAGAGAAGAAATATCTTCACGGCGTTAAAATATAAATGAAAGATTAGTTGCATCAATATGGTTTTTATAGTTCTTGGTACATCAAAAATTAACCCTTCCCACATCAATTTCTATAGGGACACTGGACATCGTTTTGTGTTCAAAGTTCTTGAGAGTCAGAAGATCTGGTGGCAACTTACGTGGATTCCAGAGGCACTCGGTGCGGGATTTGTAGCGCAAGTTTTCGAGCACTCTGATATGCACTTTGGTCCAAGACCAGCATGGGACCGAACGGTTCTGAAGATTCCTCAATTTTCACATTAATCCCAATAAAGGTTCTTTGTTCCCTTTGTTTGCTTTCTTAATTAACTTTCCAAATTTAGAGAACTATCCACTTTCTTGGGAGAAGTTATAGCGATTCCTTCTCTCTTCAACTGTAACTTGATTTACTTTACATCTCGTACCATCATTCCATACAGGTGGTACTAATTTCCCCTTCCCTCTCAGCATGCAACATCATGACTGTTTTCGTAACAAATCTAATTTTTAAAGCGTGTGGGCGAAAGGACGTAGTTTTATTCAAGTCATTAGTTTTAATTCTCTTGATTCCGCAAGTCACCTGCTCATTAGCAACAGGACCTGTTTTCATAACTTCAATCCTCAAAATGTGTTCGTTTTTTATTTAAATTTCCCAAATTTCCTAATTCGTTTTCGTCAACAAAAATATAAGCTCCATCTGTATCTCTCCTCGTTAATGATAAGTTTTCTTAATTTCACAAGGAATAGATAAAATTATTTCTCAGTTCCTAGACTTATCTCTGTCCTTCGAAAAAAATAAACCAAATTTGACAGGACGTGTTTTCATAGCTTTCGGCCTATCGTATATTTGACCCTCAAGAAAAAAGTTCGTCCTCAATTAAATTTCCGAGCGACAGACAAAATTATTTCCTAATTTGTTTTAGTCTGCAAAATTATAATCCATCTCTCTCTCTCTCTCTCTCTCTCTCTCTTCCCTCTGCCAACGATATTTGTTTGCCCAAATTCTCAAGGAAGAGACAAAATTATTTCTCAATTCCAAGATTAATCTCTATCCAGCGAAAATATAAAACACATCACTGTTGACAGGACTTGTTTTCATAACTTCTGCCCCATCGTACATTTGACTCCTAAGAAAAAAGTTCGTGGTCATTTTAATTTCCGAACGAGAAACAAAATTATTTCCCAATTTGTCTCTATCTCCTGCTAACGATATTTGCTTAAATTCTCAAGGAATTGAAAATTTATTTATTTTTTGTTATGAAATATATGGGAAAATATATATATATATATATATATATATATATATATATATATATATATATATATATATCAAGAACAATTTTAGAAAAATCTATAACAAAGTGGTTAGAAGTTTCGTCCTTTAGTACTTCATCCGATGAAGTTCTAAAGACTTACTTAAGATTTCTCCCTTGCTTACTTTTGTGATGTCAACGAACACTCGTTGTCACTTTCGTAATGTTCGTTGTAGTAAAGACTTTGTAATCGCAGATTACAACTATAGTAACGCCATTGAACAATATTGGTATCAGACATCTTCGAATAACACTCGCACTAATAGTACTTACTCGATAATACTCGCTCGAATAGTAGACACCGAAACGTGATCCGAATGGTAATCCGTATAGTGACCAGTATAGAGAAATAGTATAGTGAATCGAGAATAACGATCCGTATAGTAATAAAGGATAGTGTAGAAATAGTGATCACTTAGACGCCACGCTAAATTCCATATATACATTTCATTTACCATTACGTGATCTACTTATTCAAAATGAGATCACCTGTGTTTACTCTCTGGTGATCTGTGTTCAAACACCAGTGTTGGCAGCGACACTTTATTCCTATACACACACACACACACACACACACATATATATATATATATATATATATATATATATATATATATATATATATACATCCATCGTCCGTGCGTATGTGCGCATGTCTAGTCTCGCCAACATAAATTTAAATAAAATCTTTTCCTCTTTGTCATACATTTTCCCCAATATTATTCTTGATATATAAAAATATATCGTTAGCTCATATATATATATATATATATATATATATATATATATATATATATATATATATATATATATATATATATATGAAGAACACAAGCGCATGTATTCCTGTAATCACAAGCAAATGTTAATGTATATCGATCTTGAAAGAAGAGGTAATGTATGAAATTACTTCCAAGAAATAATTCAGTAACTGTATTATGACTCTTATATTTGAATATGAAATCATCCGAATATGGCGTGCAGAAGCAGCATCAAAGTGGTGTACATTAAAATCATTTCGATGTTGCGAAGTTATTTAATATTCTGATAAGTCTAAACGCAGCTATAGATGAACGCAAAAATTATTTGCTCCCGGGATTATTTCCCTTACTTTTTCTTTCCGATTATTCATTCCGAATTGCATTTCATGGAATTTATCTATACTTAATTAGCGTTAGTAAAACAATTTAACGCGTGAGTTGATGAGACGAAGTCATGTTATTTTATTTGCACGATTAGTATAAAACTGTTTTTATTAGTATTCAACACCCAGGGAAAAATAACTTTTGGTAATAAATTAGGTCATAACAACATTTAAAATAGAACCGTTCTTACACCCATCGGAAGGCTCATAAAAATTTATTTTACAAATTAAAGAAACACACAAAATATATATATATATATATATATATATATATATATATATATATATATATATATATATAAATCAACATGCGAAAAACTAACAAACATGTCTACTAGACACACACACACACACTTACAAATATACATTATCATCTGAATCCCACATTATTATATGCTTACATACATTAAGCGTTATTTAAGGTTTTTCAGCTAGGCTTATTTTCTTGAAACTTACAAGGGACGTATCATCTCTTCTTGTATTCGGAACGGTATAAATTATACTAACATTGGTTTAACTAATCAAATGCACGTAAAACGATGGAAATCAAACAACAGAAAAGTAAAAATAACTGAATTTCTTTCTTCTTTTTTCTACATATCTCATTTACTGATAAAGCTTTAATAAACGTGAAACATGTTAGATTGATAAACGTTTCGTATTTGTTCTTTATCTTATCATTCTGTCGGATTCCGATCCATCTTTGACCTATATTCCCCCCAACACACACACACACACACACACACACACACACACACACACACACACACACACACACACACACACACACACTCTCTCACACACACACAATATATATATATATATATATATATATATATATATATATATATATATTAAAAAGAAGAAAAGAGGTGCCGCTAACGTTTTGGTTGTAATGTGGATTTATTTAGAAAAAATATTATGTTTTGTTTTACATAATTTTACGACACGTGTTTCTGGTCTCGCGACCGTCTTCAGGTAAAAGTGGAGATTTCTACATAACCTCATCTAAATTTAGCCAACACAAAATACAGGGAGTCACAAAATGCAACAAAAAAAGATGTGGGGTTTGTGACATCATTATAGAAGGAAACTCCTATACTTTTGAAAACCCTCCAAAAAACATTCACAATAAATAAAAACTTAAACTGCAACTCCAAAAATGTAATTTATGCACTTAAATGCACAAAATGTAAGAAGTCATATATAGGCATCAGCCAACAACTGAACAACAGGGTCTCCCTACACAAAAGCAATATAAAATTGACAGACAACAGAAAACTTTTTGTATCACAACACATTTTCAAATGTAACCAGGGTAAGTTTAATATCATGCCGATATATCAAACAGACAATTACTCGTATCTACAAATACAGGAAAAAAACTTTATAGACAAATTCAAACCCAAACTAAATAGATCGTAACCCCACACACAAAAACACACAACATGCACACAGGGTGACCAAAGACAATGATCAAATCGCTCACATACATGGACGCACACTCATATACGGGAGACACGAGGAGATATATATATGTATGTATGTACACATACATACATACATTCATGTATGTATATGCGGATGTTGACAACTTAAGAAGTACGTGTGTGTGTATGCGTGTGTGTGTGTGTACTGGTTCCATGTAGCTTGGGAAATATGTGTGTATGTGTGTGTGTGTGTGTGTGTGTACTGATTACTTGTGGTGGGATAGTGTGTATGTGCGTATGTGTGTGTATGCGTGTATAGGTACAAATAAGTTTACGAATTCCTCGTAGTAAGACAGTATATGTATGGAGGGGAAATATACGCACGCATATATACACGCATGCTGACAGGAACACACCAAAATGGAAACAGATCCAAGAGCACATAGGGGTCACTAAAACATTAAAAGATAAAATGCCGATAACTACTCGCTGGACCAACCTTAATTGTTTTATGACCCTTCGCGCAGAACTCTTCATTGACAATTCTAGAAAGAAATTCGGATTACCAACACACAAACAGAGAATGTCTCATATCGAGAATATTTCACATTGAACATGATGAAAAATTAATTATTTTTAATAAAATGTAGAAATCTCCACTTTTACCTGAAGACAGTCGCGAGACCAGAAACACGTGTCGTAAAATTATGTAAAACAAAACATAATATTTTTTCTAAATAAATCCACATTACAACCAAAAACGTTAGCGGCACCTCTCTTCTCTTCTTTTTAATATACATACTTTTCTCTCGTTGGAACCACTACAACATATTTCTTTTATATATATATATATATATATATATATATAGTTTTTCCATTTTTAATTTCCTTATGCAGCAAAATGATTAATCTAGACATGGATACTTTCGTTTCTGATTTGCTCTCTCTCTCTCTCTCTCTCTCTCTCTCGATCTGTCTCCAGATCTTACATTATGTTATACTGTTGACACTATTTTTTCTTGATCTTTATCTTTTGCAGCGCAAATGTCCCACACACCTCACAGCCCGATTCTTGGTCAGAACGTTACGGTAAAATGCCAATTTGCCTTCCAGGACGGCTTCAAGAACACGACCGTCCAGCTGTTCAAGGAGAGCGGCGATTCTTACTTCCCTTTCCTTTGGTACTTTCCTGAAAACAACACCCACGTCCTGACACCCAGCAGCGATTTAGTGAAGCATTCACGTTTCAAATTTCACCGCAGTGGTCATTACGGTTACGTCGAATTCCAGATTGGTATCACAAGTTGCGACGAGCAAGCCATAAAATGTGCGCTCAACTATGCCAACGGACGTGTTTATTCTACAACGCAGAACCTACTTTTCCACAGTAAGTAGACTGCGAGTTTAATGGCGATCTCTTGATAAAAAAGAATCTATACAGAAAATTAATTTTCAGTCGTGATAATTATACGCGGGCAATAAATAAGTCGGATTTTATTATTTATGTAAGATTAATTTATTACAAAGTGTTTTCCATCTCTATAATGTGACATCTTGTTTCCCTGGTAGTATGCTTGTCCCACCACCAGGTACAACGATTGCAACTATTTGGATATTATACCACTGACTAAAGAATCTGTGCTAACGGTTAACGAAAGTAATCAGTTCTACTATCAAAGATAATCTCCTGTGAGATTTATTGCCTCTACGTTCATCTCATCGTTAATCTAGAAGCTCGTCCATTAGCCGTGGTGTTAGCCTTTCCCCAGCAGTATTTACATGTTAATAGTTTACTCGGTCTTTCTCTCTCGCAGTTACTGAGTTGGCTGCATGCCATAACATGCAGAAAAACAAACAAGAACAAGATCTAGGCACAGTTTTAAGCATTCTCTTGGGCGTCAGTTCCACAAAGCAGCGGTTCAATGGAAGATGCTGATCGAGTGGAACTTACACCTCACCAATGGAATACGAAAGAAATGGCGGTGGTTTGCTACAGTAGCCGTGAAAGTTAGAACGGGTAAAACTAAGAAATGTAGTTCGTCTGAGAATGTATCCTGTGTAAAAGAGTAGGCCAATGCCTTTTTGAGAGAGAAAATCACCTTATGACTTCTTCGAACCACCGTTTTGATAATAACAATAAAGATGAGGATATTAGTTCGAATATGAATAATTTAATAAATGAAAACTTTTAATTTCAGAAACTTCAGAGAGAATTAAATCTGCATATATTGAAAATGTTTTTTTTTTTTAATAAAAAAAATGTAACATTTAGGCGGAGGAAAAAAAAAAGAATTGAAAAAAGTCAGTTTACCTGATATTTTCTTTTTCAGCCTTACCGACGAATGTGACAATCCATCGAGGTAGCTGCAAAGATGCCCAACCTGGTTACATACCTTTGACGTGCCAAGCTAATGGTGGAGACCCGGATGTGACCATCAAATGGTACACAAGTATGGACGGCAAACACTATAAAGAAGTTCCCACAATGGATTACTCAACCTCAAAGGCCGAATACGATCAGATGCGATGTCACAACTCGGTCAACAGTACCCTGATGTTCAATCATCAGGGACGACGAAATACAGTGAAATGTGAAGCCACATTCATCATTGAAGGGAAAACTTACATTTCTGACACAAATTTCAGGATCGGGCCTGAACGTGAGTATTTTTAATCTAATGTTCAGAATTTATAATGCAAGTCAATATTTTCGCAATAACATTGGTTTCCACCAGCCGATGTTTGTCAAATTATCAAAATCTACACATATTTACGTGAACAATATATCGTGTAAGTTCAGTTTATAATATTATTCTAATAATAATTACTCTATAAATATTATTGTTCTTATTAATAATAACTTACCTATATATACTTCTGAGATGACTTATAACTATTTACAGTATTTACATGGTTTGGACTGTTGTCCTCATCGTTATTGACATATTCACCACTATTTGGTCGTTATAGGCTCCCATACCATGGACAAAATATTGAGTTCGAAATTCCAATGTATATCACCTGAAGAAGGTCGGAGCGTACAACGAACGAAACAAGAAATTCTTACAACCTAAAAATATATTCTGGCTTTAAATAAACTGGGAACGGTTGGAAAACCGTAAAAAACGAATCAATCAAAAGAAATAATTTGGGTTCTCGTAATTATTGTTATCACTTCGAATGATGTTTAACAGGTAGAGAAGCAAACAAAGGTTAAATTTATTTATTTTGTTCCAAAAATAAATTGAATAATGACTAAAACAACAATAATAATGTTTCTCTTCTTAATAAAATATAAATTCTTTGTATTTATGTGTATACATCGATATCTCCTTTGCTTATTGATAAAAATACATTTATTTTATGCAACAAATATTTATTTTTCAACATAATTTTCTTCCATATTAATGCACTTAATTCAATGTTAAGTATTAATCACCTAGAATGAACATCTTTTACATCAAATCAACTACGTCAAGCCGTTTTATACTTGTGCGAATTCATATAATTTTATATCCACTCCCAAAATGGAAAGACTTCTGATAATTTACTTCCGAACTTCTGAAACGCGATCCGAATCGCCCTGATTTAGCACGCAACAGACTGTTTCATTTATAGAGATACGAGGTGTTATGACCGAACGCTTTTTTCCTCAACAGATAGGTGAATACGCATTTCTGTATATACAATACAGACTACGCACTTATTGATTCACACTCATGTTATTTTCAATTATTATGTTTTAAAAGGGTCCCTTTCGTCCTTTTATTTTTCTTTACCGAGTTTTACAATCACAAAGAACAGAGGGAGAGAGATAGTTTTTACACTTTTCTAAAAATTACTTATTTGCCCATTTATTTTCGATCTAGCACTTATATGTTTATTGCTTTTATGATAAAATGGCATGTAGTGAATATATTTATAAGAATCCAGACCGGTTAAAAGATAAAATGTTTAAAAGCGTTTATTTGTTTAATTAATAATAATAATAATAATAATAATAATAATAATAATAATAGTAGTAGTAGTAGTAGTAGTAGTTATGGTGATGGTAGTTATGGTGATGATTGTGGTGATAATGACTTCTCGGTTATTTTTTAATATTCTTTTTATTTTTTTATTAGTAATTTATATACAATTTTTGTTTTATGAGCCATACAATACACTTATAACAAACTTTAATACACTTATAATAAACTTTTATTTAGATATTAAGTAAGTATATATTAATTGTATTTATGGGTAAAATATAGTCATGTAATAAGAGGATTAGGGAGATTTGAATATAGTTTCATATTATTGAACATAGGAGAGAAAAAGAGAAAACGTCAAACAAAATTTCGTTAAAAATGTTCAAGTTATGTCGGAGTCTGTTGAAGCACGTTGTTTCTCCTTGGGATCCACAACGCTTATAAATGAAGATTTTGCCGTAGTTGTTAATAACAATAGTAAAAAAAAAAAAAAAAAGCAGGAGAAGGCCTGGCCCCCTAAATGTGATGTCCCATCATGGTCTGGATATACTCTGGCGCCCACGAACCGGCGCACACGTATGGGTAAATAGAGAACTAACTATAATGCTGAAACAACGAAAAATATTACTAAATCGCATCGGTCGTCATGCGGGTCAACAGGGACCGCGATCCCCTGTGAAATGAAACTTAGCGACAGCATGGATCGGCTACAGAAAGGCGTTCGATAGTGTACCACAATCATGGATAGATAAGAGCCTATAAATATACAGAGTATGCTCCACAACGTTCAAATTCATAACGGAGAGCATGAAAAACTGTAAGACTTACACTAAACGAAAAGCATACAAACGGGTCATTAACATTGAGACCAACCAACATCAAAGGCGGGATCTTTTGAGGAGATTCATTGTCACTCATCTGCCTTGCATTAGCGCTCCTCAGCTGCTTACTGAACAACAGTAGCTCGGATACAAGTCACAGAATGGCAAACTGAATTATCTATTCTATATTTATGATCTTAAAACGTTTGCCAAGGATAATAACCAACGGTAAAACCTAGTCACCATTGCCAAAACCTTCAGAGAAGACATTAGGATGGAGTTAGGAATCGACAAATGTGCCAAAAAAAAAAAAAACCTTCAACAGCGGTAAACTAACGAAGACTACAGATTTAGACCTTGATAAAAACAACAAGATTAAGGAAGTTGACCAAGAGGATAGATGCAAATAGTTAGGAATTAATTAAGTAGACAGAATACAGCATTCAATTATATTATAGGAGAGTTCGTCTGATACTAGAAAGCGAACTTAATGGGGCCAATAAACTTGGTCAAATGAAATTACAAAAAAATAAAAGCTGGAAGGACAAGGCGTTGCATGACAAATACCTAAAACGAACGAAAGAAGCAGATGTGGATGTACAGAAAACACATTAGTAGCTGAGGAGAACCAGCTTGGAAGATGGGACAGAAGACCTTATTATTGCTGCTCAGGACCAAAGCCTCGCAACCAGATCCTATCACACCCACATAATCAAGGATGGAACTAACCCGAAATGCAGGACCTGCGGAAAATATGATGAAACTGTCGACCATATTATCTCAGGATGTACGGAACTAGCAAAAAATGAATATACTCACAGATTTAACAAGATAGCGACATATGTGAACTGGAAGATATGCAAGAAGCACAAAATCGAAACCACTGAGTGATGCTATGAGCACCAACCAGACATAGCAGTACCATTTGAGAGAGACGCCTTCATGAAAATTATCGAGAAATTGTCTAAATACAAGGACCTGGAGATCGAGATTAAGAGGATGAGGGGAATGAAAATTGAGACTGAACCAGTAGTTATCGGAGTACTGAGCCTCGTGAGACAATTTTACCAGCAATGTCCCAAGTAACATCAACATACAGGTTGCCCAGAAGATCGCTCTACTAGAAACATCCCATATACTAAGTGCTATCATTTAAATGACAATTCTTCTATAAGGCCTTAGGACCACAGTTTGGACCCGGCTCTATAGGATACAAAGCAGCAAACATAACATACACAAAAGAAACACTACCTGTCAAAAAAAAGTGAAGTTTTGATGAAATCAGTTGAAAAATGTAGGAAATGCAAAGTGCAGGGTTGAAAGCGGAAACTGAAGGTTTTATCCTTGCTGCGCAGGACCAATGCTTGCTAACTAGGAATTATCAAGCACATATACTAAAATATTGTGTCAGCCCAAAATGCAGATTCTGTGATAAATATCCAGAAACGATTGATCATCTTGTATCAGGTTGTACGGTGTTGTCACCCACTGAATATAAAACCCGACATGACAGAGTGGGCCAATATCTGCACTGGAAAATCTGCAACTTCTACGGAAGAAAACTGAAAGAAACTGGTATGAACACCACCCAGACCCGGTTACGGAGATGGGACCTGTTACAATTCTATGGGACTACACAATACACACTGACAGAACAATCAAGGCCAACCGGCCAGATATTGTTATTAAAGACCACAAACAAAAACGATGCCTCCTTATTGAGATGGCAGTCCCTGCTGACTGCAATGTATCTTTGAAGATATTCAAAAAGTTGTCAAAGCACAAGGACCTTGAAATAGAAATCTCGAAAATGTGGCATATGGGAACATCAACAATCCCTGTTGTAGTTGGAGCCCTAGGACTGGTTGGAAAAAGATTGCAGTAGACTAATTGAAGGGATTCCTGGAAGTCCATGCCTCAAGGAGATACAAAAAATTGTTTTGACAAGTACAGCCCACACCTTACGAAGGGCTTTATCTATGTAATTTTTTTTTTTTTTTTTTTTTTGTCAGTGGAAAATGTCATGACGCCATTTCTAACCTTAGGTCCCAGGGCGGGACCCGGAAAGAAATGTGTAAACGCCAGAAATCAAAGAAAATAAAAATAATAATAATAATAATAATAATAATACGTTTCTACTGTCTGAATTTCTGGTTTATTTATTTGGTTTACGGCTTATCAACCTCAATGGGTTATTTAATGCTGGCTAGATTTTTTAGGATAGGTTCGTATGAATAGAATATGTATTCATTGCTGGTAAAAATAATTTTTTCAAAAATGTATTGCTATAAAATATTTTTTAATATAAAAATGTATTTTTATATTTTCATAGTATTTTGACCCAAGTTTGGGAGTTCACTATTTGCCCATAGCTTGGAACTCCACCCCGGGTCAGACTGGACCTGGGAACAGCAGCAATTAAGAGGTGATTCCACACTCCTTAAAACCTCCCGATCAGAGGCCTTGCTACCGGTTGCAGTTTATCGTTATACCCAGGACGGAAAGTTTCTGGGATGAGGAGTTATTACTTACACTATTACCTTCATATCTGCTGTTGTTATCACAACGTTTCGGCCGGTGTGCCCCTCCGGCTTTCATCAGGTTCATATCGAACCAAGTAACCTATACGGAATTCTGAACTGAACCTTTTATTTAATCTACGGGTGAAGGCTGTTCTCGTTCCACTGCGCATGTCTAGCAATATCTCGTCTCTTTCTTATAGGCTAGTTGATTAAAGCGTAGATTTTGTGAATTTGGTGACACAGTAATTGTGAGTTCAATCGCTAAGCCGGACAGTGTGCAAGGGAAAACAGAGCGAGAAATAATACTAAAAATAAAAACTAAACAAAAGGTAATAATCCATCTCTACCCACCCTACCACCCCAGATATGGGTTAAATAATAGGACTTGTATCTGGAGAAAAAACGTCTTGTTTTTCTCAAAAAATTAATGCAATATTCACTCGCAAAAAAAGAGTTATTCGGACAACCCAAAATATATTTTGGCTTTAAATAACCCACAAAAAGGGTTGGTAAAACTTAAAACACAACCAATCAATCAACCTTTTAATAATTATCCCAAATTAAGGGGATTTTTTAAAAATATAAAAACACAAACAATACACACACACATATATGTGTGTGTGTGTGTGTACATGTGTGCGTGTGTGTATGATAAATGGATTTAATAATTAGTAAATTTTATACTTTATTTGATTTAATTGACCCCTACTAGCCTTGGATGCTGAAACTATTTAACACATTATTTCATAGCGGTCAATCATTTAGAGAAGGGCTTATCTAAAGTCTAAAATACGCTAGGCTTAAGATTACCGTTAGCCAGCAAGGTAGATTAATCGAAAGAGTTACAATTTTAAAAGAGTTACAATTTTAAGGAAACTTTATGAAGTAATGGGTTAATTTCGTTTATTATTATTATTATTATTATTATTATTGAATAAAGCTCTTCATGAAGATAAAGCATATATATATATATATATATATATATATATATATATATAAAGTGTGTAAAAATTGTCCAAATTTTAGATCTATCCGATCACTTACTGCTATTCTATTGTCCATTATCAAGGATGTTTTTCATTTTTATTTATGTTTTAATTGAATGTGTAGATTTTTAATATTTTTAGATTGTTTGGAATGTTTTATTATTTTTCAAACACGGTCAGCACATTGTGGCCGTATTCATGGTTGATGTTATTGAGTAGGTTTTCCGTTTTATTATTAGTGCTTCCATTACCCATTCGCAACCTACTTGTAGAACATACAAGTGTTCATATCCTCACCCACATGTAAAAAAAGACTGAAAATAATGGAAGAAAAAGCCAACACTCAATAACATCAAGTATGAACACGGCCACAATCTGCTGACCGTGATTGGAAAATAATAAAACATTCCCATTAATCTAGAATCATATAAAAATAGTCTGTTTTATGCTTGAATGCAATCTTCTGGCTATATGTTTTGTGTGTTTTGCTACCCATAATGCATATATAATTATCAACATATATAAATAGTCGAGCCAACACGCAACACGCATAGCTTGAAGATTGCGCTCAAGAATGAAACAGACTGGCGCCCTTAGTTGTTGACCTGATTGTCCACCTTTATATTTACATACGCATATTTACATCACTTTTACTTATATCTTGAAACTATATTATCACATATCTATATCTATCTATCTATCTATCTATCTATCTCTCTCTCTCTCTCTCTCTCTCTCTATATATATATATATATATATATATATATATATATATATATATATATATATATATAGTAAAATCTGATAAACATAGACCTTCGTGCCGACAAAAATGTAGTGTTAAAAGAACAATTTATATTTTAACTACCTTTACTCTTCGGCAATATGTATTATTTTAAAAAGCTATGATTAGAATTTTAATAAAACCTAAATATATGAAAGTGTATTTATACATTTAGATAAACAGTTACAAATTTAAAACAAAAGCGGTGTCATGGGAAAACCGTCCTTTTGAGACGGAATGTTTTTTTGCAGGCACGAATGTCCTTGTTTGCCCAAATCCTTGTCCATCAAGAACATGCTTCAAAATAAAACGTTAGGTGATAAGTTCGATCATCTGTTCGTTTGGCTTTGAAGACTAGAGTGAGAATTCAGCTTTTGAAAACCTTTAAAGCCTTGAATTTGTCAAATCAGTATTGTTAATGTTGTACTCTTTCCAACATGACTGTTTTTCACTTGTTATAAATTACAGTTCCTCCAGAATCTCTGAACTCGAAACTCACCTGTACAGGTGTGACAGATGGCTCAGTGCATGTGGTATGCTGGGGTTTTACGGGCAGCCCACCAAGTGGTATTAAATTCTACACTATGGGCAATAACAAGTCCCCGAGCATTGAAGTGCCTCCGACCCACATTCAAAGTGACAAACCAAGATATGTGAACGAAACATGTCAGTTCTTCGAGCGCGCCATTTACAAATTCAAAGGCAATATGGAGGAGACAAGGCGAGTCATGTGCGTCACGGAACGTCAAATCGATGACAAACTCTTCCGGTTGTACAAAATTCTCCGTGTAACGCCCAAGAGTGAGTTATATTTATTTTCTTCATTGTTAACTCTCTCTCACTCTGTTCCACCTCCTTTATCATTTCCTCTATTTTCAGTCTTATAACAACAACAACAACGTAAACTATTACACATAAAAATAACACTCACTCTTGTTCTTGCTTTGCTTCTAATGACGTTTCATTTTTATTCTTATATACCGTTCAATTTCTTCAATGAAATTTTATTTGAATGGAAAAATATGAATGAAGTATACTATACTTGATAATCTGCCATATTGTTTGTCATCTTCCTTAAGATCAATGCCGGCTTTGCACAGGTTTCACCCTTCAGTCCTACACTCAATTTTGCTGTACATTAATGATTTGCTTATGAAAAAACGATTTGTTTTGTTTATTTAGTAATACTATTTATTAGCAATACTAGTAAAATTGGATCAGCGAAATTTTTACATAATTTCAAAATCGAATGCTCAACGTTATGGTCTATGATAGAAAAATCACTTTGATGGTCTATAATAAAGAAAAATAAAAATAAAATCTTTATAAAAATATATCAATGTTTTACATAAAATTTTAATGTAAAATAATGTTTTAATGTAATATCTTTTTACTTCATAGGTGCCGGCAATAAAAAGGTTAAAATGAATTTAAAAAAATAAAAAATATCTTTTGAAGCATTTATTTTAGTTTTAACTTTAAGCTAATAGATTAAATTTAATATTTCCAATAAACAAAATGCTTTGCTCTATTTCAAAATTAATTTAAATTGATTGGAATGATATTTTTAAAATCGCTAAAAACGGCTGATTTTAGCCATACTTACAAATCTCTTAGCACAAAGTAATTCCCTTTATTAAAAAAAATCTTTCTAAAATAAAATATACTTTTCTGAAACTTTATTTAATCTAACGGCTTATTGAATTTTAGGTATTTTGACTTTAAACCGCTCTAGTTACCGCTCTAATTTTCTGATAATGTCGAGTACGGAAGTCCGTATTTACAAAATTCGCCACGTTTATACACACACAAAACTAATTAAAAATTCTTTTTAAAATACTGCCAATCCAGTAAGCTTTTCCATTTATAATTGATAAATATAGTTTTCACTTAACTACTTTTTACCTACAAATTAATACAGAATTTTAAAAGATTTAAAACTTTATATTTTTTTTTTTTTAAATGAAACGATTCTGGTAAAAATCCATTTTTATCGAAAAAATATTTTCTTATTAATATCTCTATCTATAAAAGGCAAGATATGTGTGTGTGTGTGTGTGTGTGTGTGTGTGTAACGAATGCATGGCCGCAATTTTCGACGGATTTGCACCAAAATTTACATGCACGTGCTCCAAGTTAGTAGGAAAGCCAAGACCTACTTTGCATTTCCCAACTCCCATCGATAGTGGAAATAATCGATTTTTTCATGCTTCTACGGCATGTAGTTTGCGGCCATTTTGTACTGGCCAGAGTGAGAGCCAATAGCTGGCTGCCACGAATAGGCAGGAAGATTCTATTGGCTAGCTTGAGAGACAACAGCTGACTGACACGAATGTTAACTAGCATGCTAGCATGCAAAAAAATCGATAGCTGCATTCGTCACAAGTGGGAAAAATTTAAATCTGCATGGCACTTTACTCCAATTGGCTCATTCGCTTGCTTAAACTCAACGTTGATTCTGATTCCGCAGAACTGGGTTGGGTGTGAAAAAGTATTTGTTGTTAACATTCTTTTTTCATTCGGTTTTTCCAGTTACGAGTCCTTTTTTAAAGCTGATCGTTTTGTTTGTCTATATTTCTGAGATGAGGTATTATGTACAGTATTTACATTAGTCGGACTATTGTCCTCATCTTTGTCGCCATATTTGTCACAACGTTTCGGCCGTTGTACGCTCCGGCCTTCTTCAGGTGGTTGGAATTTCGAACTGAACCCTTTATTTCGATCACTGGGGTAGACTGTTCTAATTCCACGTGCCATGTTTGATGGATGCTGACAAAGGTAATGCGACTGTAGTGATGGACAAATCGGACTATACAAGAAAACTGGAAGACCTCGTTAGCAATGGTAGCTACAGCATCGTGAAGAAAGATCCTACTATGAAAACGGAACGCAAACTGTCACAGATCCTAATCAAGAACAAGGATCACTTCGCACCCAAGACGTATAGGCAGTTATCGCAGCGTTACAGCAAGTTACCTCACATATACGGTCTCCTAAGATTCACAAAGACGGTATTCCACTCAGGCCGATTGTTAGTTGCCAAGGCTCTGTGTGCCACCCTCTGAGTCGCTTCCTTGTAGATATAATTGACCCATTGATCGGAAAGTCTCCTTCATATGTCCGAAACTCCGCCCACTTCGTGGAAATAATCAAAAATGCCCCCATCCTATCCAACCAGATGGTGAGCTTGGACGTGGTGAGTCTGTTCACCAAGGTACCCACGGAGGAGGCACTCTCAGTAGTCAGAGATAGATTAACCTCTGACTCTTCCCTAGAAGGAGCGGACCAGTATTCCAATAGATAATCTGATGGAGATGTTGACTTTCTGTACACAAACAACACACTTCGGAATGGGATCTCACATATATCGACAGGATGAGGGTTTAGCAATGGGCTCGCCATTATCACCAGCAATGGCGAATATATACATGGAATACTTTGAAGAAATGGCATTAGAGTCTATATCGCTAAAGCCAACTATATGGTTACGGTACGTAGATGACACTTTCATACTCTGGCCACATCAGGAAGAAGTCCAGGTTCTTCTGGACCATGTGAACTCAATAAGACCTTCGATACAGTTCACAATGGAGAAAAGAGGTAACAACTCACTCCCATTCCTGGATGTACTAATATCTCGAACAGAGAATGGGTTCAAGACATCCGTATACCGTAAACCAACATTCACCGGACAGTACCTCAATTTCAACTCCCACCATCCATACAGCGTAAAGAAAGGGATCGTCGATGCTTACAACACCGAGCAAAAAAAAAAAGTCATAAGTGGCGATCCAGAGACGTTAGATAAGGAATTGGTCAGTATAAGTAGTACCCTACAACGCAACAACTACCCTGGGTACATGGCAGCAGCCCCCAAAAACTGGGATAGGCGGGTACAAGAGGAGGAGGAGGAGGAGGAGGAGGAGGACAACAACACTCAGAAAACAGTCTGCCCGCCTTATGTGAAGGGGTTATCAGAGAAAATACAAAGGATCTGCGGTCCATATAACATCAGGACAACCTTCAAAAAGCGTGACAGCACTTCGCAGGTATCTCTCACGAGTGAGACCCCCCATAGAGAGGAACATGACTAAAGACTGTGTGTACGCTATCCCATGCAGCTGCGGAAAGGAATATAAAGGAGAGACAGGCCGCCCCCTCAAGGTAAGGCTTCAAGAACACCAGAAAGCTGTAACGCGAGGGGAAGTAGAAAAAATCAGGCGTGGCTGACCACATATGGAGAGAGAGGGAGATCACCGCCCCCTGTGGGATCATGTTGAGATCATAGACAGGGAACACCATTGGAAAATTCGTAAACTTAAGGAATCAGCACATATGCTAGGCCACAAAAATCTCCTGAGCCGACCAAGCATAGAAATAAATACAATATGGGAACCAGTAATAAGGAGTGCCAGAGAAAAGCAATGATAACAAAGTTGCAATATGAACTCTGGTAAAGACATGCAATGATAACAGCAAAAATTGCAATATGAGCACTGGTAAAAATGATGCTGAAAACATTAGGGTTTATAATACTCAGAAGTTCATACCCAGATGTCCTCAAGGACACATGGCACAGTGGATAAAGGCGTTAGATCCAGTGACAGACCCAAAGAAGGTGAGTTCAATTCCTGGTTAAGGCAGTGGAGAACTTTCAGAGGAAAATTAACAGGAGATAACTGATAACTGACATCCATCAAACATGGCACGTGGAATTAGAACAGTCTACCCCAGTGATCGAAATAAAGGGTTCAGTTCGAAATTCCAACCACCTGAAGAAGGCCGGAGCGTACAACGGCCGAAACGTTGTGACAAATATGGCGACAAAGATGAGGACAATAGTCCGACTAATGTAAATACTGATCGTTTTGTGTTCATTTTGTTTAGTTCTTTTTTCGTAACAGATTTAATGTTTAGCATAGAGCTTAGAAAAAATTCGCAGTGTGAGATAGGCAAGAAGTAAGGCATGTAGTAACATCAGCACGGCAAAGGGCACTCCTTTAAAGGCAAGGAATGGCAAAAATATTTTAAGTCAAGTGATAGCGATTGCTGTTTGAGTCGTACGATTTTTGAATCAAGCACGGTCAATGCTGCTAGTCTTATACATAAAAGCAGTTAAAAGCTTTTCTAATGTTTTAGGTTTTTTGCATTTTTAATTTTTCAATTCAGAGCATATTTTCTGTAACTGGAGGTCCAAAGACGTGTGCTTCTAACTAATATAAACATTAATTAAAAAAGAAATTTCTCGAAATTTAAAAAGAAAAAAAAATTAAATAAGTAGTGGAAGTTAACATTTAATTTTGCAAAAAAATAGTTTTAACAAAATTTTCTAAAAAGAAAAACATTTAACTAAACTTTGTAGAGCCTTCAAAAAAGGATTAAAATAGTTTAATAATTCATTTATGAATAAGTCTTGATAAAAGTTTCATTAAAATTCAACAATTATTTAATTTTGCAAATTAATTTCCAAATCAATTTCAATAAACATATATATATATACACAACACAACACACACACACACACACACACATATATATATATATATATATATATATATATATATATATATATATGCTCATTTTCTTTTATCTGACACGACTCCGAAGTTTCTTCACGAAACCAAATATTCTTTGGTAAACCGTATGGCGGCCGGGAATCGGTGACTATGACGTTTTCCTAATTTCGACAGAAAGGGACTAGTACATGTGAATTGAACCCATAACACCTGTGACTATCTGTGAGACGAGAGTATTAATTATGGCGCTACCGGAGCCGCCCAAGAACAAGTGTTTTACTGTAAAGCTTTTCTTATTCGACTGGTGTGCAATTAGAAGTGCCCTTGCATTCCGATTAAAGTAGTTTCTGTTCTTCCAAGCATAATTAATTTCGTTTGTATCGGCGATCCATTCGCGTAATATGTTTGTTAAGCCCAAAGTATCCAATGAATTTAAACAACAATACCGATATGAATCGGTGCTCTTGCTAGCGGTATCAATGTCACTTAACAAATAAGGTGAAAGTGAACAAAAAAAGTCGGAGAGAAAAATAATGAGAAGATTATGAGAGTCCGGTATAGACAGATGTTGTTTAATAGGGGCTTTTAAAACGTATACAGTATCGCTCTGTATATTCTTTCAAGCTAACTGTCAGTTTCACGATAAACTCGATCATCAGATACTAGAACACACACACAGACACACACACACACACATATATATATATATTTATGAATAGAGAGACACAAAGAGAGAGAAAGGAAGACAATGAAAATAGGTAAAATAGTGACGAGGATAAAATATAGATGAAAAAAAAAAAAACAAATGAGATTTAGAAATAGAAGTATTGGCTTCTGACCAAATAGGTTTTGAGAGATGAGTAATTCCGTGATTAATTCCGACATATATATTGTATGGCATGTGAAATTACTAGAAATTTGTTTGTAGCACCATATAAAACACCGAATGCTAAGTTAGTTTTTATATGCGTAAAACAAACAGCTTAAAAACCTTTTTGTTTCGATTTTACGCGAAGATTTTTTAATATTTGTAATTATGTATTTTTTCATAAAATTATTTCTTATCTCATATAATTATTATTGTAAATAATGACAATGTAAACACGTTTTATTAAAAATGTTACAAAATATATACACAATTTTCGAGCTAATAAGCCTCAAATGTCTATCACTAAGGGAATTATATACGTATAAATAATCAATTTTTAGAATTTTGTATATATTAATTTTTTTGTTTACCCCGTAAATACATGAACTGCTCCACTATCATAACATTACGTTTTAAATATCAATATTTAAATTTTACAACGGCGAGTTTCCAAACTACATCTAAAGATTGCATCGAATATGAATTGGACTACCAGTGAGGAACAAAATGTATATTTATTATTATTATTATTATTATTATTATTATTAGTAGTAGTATATATATATATATATATATATATATATATATATATATATATATATATATATATATATATATATATATATATTATTTTTATCTGACAACGATTCGAAGTTGTCTTTTAAGCCTCTTCCTGAAACCAGTTATTTTTTGATAACACATATGGCTGCGTAATGACGTCTGCAAAATGGCGGTTTCGAACTGTTCTTAATCCCGACCGAAATTTCTCTTACGTCCATATGTGTAATATTACACAAGTGTAAAACGTAAAGGAAAATCTGCTCCGAAAGTATTGCGCTGTATTTTATTATATTGACCAACATCGGCGAATGTTGGTTGTATGACGATAGAGGCCGATTCGTCTGGCCAATTACACTTAATTTATTTTTTTTTAGCTTTCTTACATGTAGCAGCTAAGTTGCAGTCTGGCAAAATTACGTCTGTCATGAAAATGTTTACAAGGAAGAGGCGTGTCAATGAATTCTTGCGTGAGCACAATTTGCACCATTGACATTACTGAACGCTGACTGAACGTTTACGGAGACCAAACAATTGATGCGAGCAGAGTTACGGGACGGGTAATACGTTTTAGTAGCGGCGACAGCGATGTATGTGAAAAAAAGTAGGCTGGCTCCTATGGGGTAGAATTTGATGGTGGTGTCTATGTTAAAAAAAGTGTGCTATAGCGTAAAACTTATTCCATCGAACGATGTTACTGTGCTGCCTGTATCTTTTTTGTAGTTTCAGTGGTAATAAATAGGTGGCATTATTTTCGGAGTATCCCTGTATTTCTCTATCACTTAGTTGTTATATAGAACGACTGCTCAGTATCAAGTAATTGCACGTAGAAGACAGCGCATGATTAAACATACTAGACAAAATATTTGTGTACTTGTAAAAGTTATGATACACAGATAGTATAGATGCCAGTATATTTTTAATGTGTTACCATTTTCATTTATAACACCAGCAAGAGTGTCACTTGCGTTTTGGACTATGAATGCTCTTGTGAAAGACATGCTTTTATGTTTGGCTTTCAGGAAATTTGACGATGAAATAGATATTTCAATAG
The DNA here is from genome assembly GCA_903632075.3 of Acanthosepion pharaonis. Classification (NCBI taxonomy): domain Eukaryota; kingdom Metazoa; phylum Mollusca; class Cephalopoda; order Sepiida; family Sepiidae; genus Acanthosepion; species Acanthosepion pharaonis. The sequence continues at coordinate 2,958,402 of CAHIKZ030000624.1, forward strand.
ACCTCACTACCCATAATGCACCATATACATAAATAGAGAACTAGACCTAAATATTGACTTTTTTCTGGCTACGTGTGTCGCTATATTGGCTATGGCATGTTATAAAAGAAGTTATACCTGTGGTTCAAACTAACTTTTGCGAAACAACCAGTTTAAATGGTTCACCACACTGCATTTGTTTAAAAAGGCTATTCGCATAGATATTTAGCACATTTTAGTCTTTTTCACTAGCTTCAGTTTTTCTGCGCTGGTGTAAGATGACCGCTTAGAAAGAGAGTCACGCATGCGTTGGAAACTTGGCTTCCGATGAACAGCGTCTCAGTTTAGTGGAAAAAGCTATGAGCGAAGTCGGGTCATGGCTGACTAGCAGTGATCGATAAATGGCAGAATTATTTTCACTACTTTTATATGCGGAAAATAAGCGTAGAATTTATGTACACACCTGTTTTGCGCAGCTAAAAGAAATAGACACTAATAACTGAAAAATGTGTCTATGATTATTGTTTTTCCATGTGCGAGCTTATTTTGTAGCAAGATTGTTACATTTTCTTGTGAACATATCTGTCCTTTTGCTTTGAATATAGTATAAAACGTCTGTTTCAAATCATAATGTAAATTATATGAATTCTTATTTTCAAATTTTGAACAAATGTTAAATTTAGCGCTTTTTTTCTTTAATTTTGTCACCCTTGAGCAAGGCAATAAAGACGCAAGGGGTTAGTGAAAGTGAAATAATCTTTATTGAGTGGAGAGGACAATAAAAGAACAGGTTTCAAAGAGACAGGTAATAATTATTGACGTTGCATTTAAATTTTTGAAAATCGTAGTTGACAGAAAAGCAAGAAGCCGGAAGTGAGTTTCATAAGCAGGAAGTGCAAAAGAAGAAACTATTAGTATACAACTTTCAACACTGAAATAATGAGCCATTTTTTTTAAGCAATTCATTCCAAGCAAGGCAGGTGTGTCACTAGCATGGAAGGGGGTTACAGAGGTTTGAGAACAAGAGTAAAGAGGCATGTTTCGGGGAAGAATACAAAGAAGGACGGGGAACAAGCTCAGGGTGTCAGATATCGATTGACATTACACTTGAATATTTGAAGATTGTAGTCATCGGGGAAGCAAGTAAGGGGAAGGGAGTTCCACGGACGGGAGCTTCGAGAGAAGAAACTGTTTGAGTAGAAGAGACAGTTACGTTTAATCAGTTTGACAGTGAAAGGGTGGGACCGAGATGCCAGCCTGGTAGCTCGCTTAAATTCATGCAATCCGGGAACCAGCGAAAGTAGCTTGTCGGAACAGTTGAAGGTGAAAATAATTGTAGAAGAGACAGAGGGAGGCATAAGCATGTCTGTGGGATAGTGAGTGCAGACTAGATGCCAGATCAGGACCTATCATCTTGCATATTCGTCTCTGGATTTTGACGAGGACCGTGAGATGTACAAAGGGAGCACCAGACCACATATGACAGCAATATTCCATGCAAGGGGCGGATGTTTGATTTATAGATTTGACCCTAGCTGATAGTCTGCGATATCCATTCTGGCATCATAATACTTTTTGGAAAAGGCATGAATCCAATTTTTCTTGTGCTTCGTCCCATTAAAAATATCTTACTAAAATATCTCCTTACGATGATTAACAGTGAAGAGAATTGCTGTGTGAAAACTTACGCAAAATCACTTTTTTTCCATCATTACCGCCCAAATAGTATAAAACTGATAAATCTATTGTCGGCTGTGACAGATGGTGAGGAGGTGCAAATGTGGATCAATAAATCAGTAGCCTGACACGTAGTCATTAGCTAAATTTTGAACTGAAATTTTTACTGTATAATGCTTAAAATTTGTGATTAATGTACAAGTATTGGGGTTGAGTGCATTGACAAGGAAAGAAAGATGTTGTAGTATATTTCGTGTACGAAGTGAATATATTCTATAAAGCACAATGTTTTCTTATATATTTATCGAATCGGCCACAGACAGCGTGAGCATTCACGGCAGATTCGGTCTAAACACGTCGGATCTAACGACGGTTTCTCCTACAAAGGGCAACGAAGGCTCAAATCCTACCAGAGGATGCATCTTTTCTTTAATAAGATTTCTCGAATATTCAAGACGAAGCAATAAATATACTGTTTAATAAATAAACGGAGCGTCTACGCAAATATGGGTATCCACTAAAATAGCATTTAAATTTATGATATATATATATATATATATATATATATATATATATATATAGACTTGGACTGAGTTCGAATTCAGTCGAATCCATTACATTCACATGCTAATACCCTTGAGAAAGGTATGAATCTTCTCCCTCCAGCTGTGGGTAAATAGCAAGACAGGCTGGGTTCTATAGTCTTGATGGTTATATATATATATATATATATATATATATATATATATATATATATATATATATATATATATATATATATATATATACCATCCATATATATATTTACCCACAGCTGGAGGCAGAAGATTAATACCCTGGTATGTGAATGTAAATGATTCTGACTGAATTGAACTCAGTCCAAGCTGTATCCATTACTCCACCGTGCTCACATACATATACATACATACATACATACATACATATATATATATATATATATATATATGTATGTATGTGTGTGTGTGTGTGTGTGTGTGTGCGATCGCGCGTGCGTGTGTGTTAAAATCAGATATGAATAAAATATATCTTTAAATACTGTAAATAAAATGACGGTTATTCTCCGGTCTTGTGTTTATATATATATATATATATATATATATATATATATATATATATGGATATGGATAGAATCCGACAAAATGATAGGATAAACAACAAATAAAGAAATAGATCTTAATCAAACATATTTCACTTTATTAAAGCTTCATCAGAGATCAAGATAGAAGTGAAAAATGATAAAAACAAAGAGATACAGATTAATGGTATGTTGTTTGGCCTCTTTCTTACTGGTTAGATAAAGTGTCACATGTCATGAAGTAACAGATAATATTTAAATAAGTGTTAGGTAACATTTTAGCTCCGAAAATATTTGCCACACATATTTGAATATTATCTGTTATTTCATAACACGTGACACGTATCTAACCAATAAGAAATAACCAAACACAACATACCAATAATCTGCGTTTTCTTTTTTTTTTTTATTATTTTTTAACATTTCTATCTTGATTTCTGACGAAGCAATAATAAAATGAAACATGTTAGATTAAGATCATTTTCCTACTTTTCTTTATCCTACCATATATATATATATATATATATATATATATATATATATATATAAAGAAAGAACAGTAAGATATATAGTCCGGTGTTCTTATAGATATTTTATTTTTACAAAATAGTGCTCAATGTAAATTTAGAGAGCATTAATATTATAAATTAATTGATTTAAAATATGTTTTCGCTACACAGTTCTAACCATGTTTCAAAAATGGAAGCTAAACGCTTCGAATTTAATTTTGTAATTAAATTAAAGACATTAGTTCCATTTCATCCTCAAGCGAATTTTTGGAGTAACTTATTTTTTAAAATTACTGGGTTTTAGAGGCACAGCAAAAAAAAATCATAATTCACGTTTCCAAGGATACAGAGAAATCCATTCATCCAGACAAGGGTGTTTTGCGTGTTCATTATCGCTGTATTTTGATGTATCAGTTATTAGTTATTTAGGTAGGGTAGGGATGTATTTTCAATGAAATCTGACATCCGTGAAATGCATGTCGTCTGGATTTTTTTTAAATTTATTATTAACGGCAAAAATTTTTACGGCATTTTTCTATTTGTATACTTAAAGATTTTTTGGTGTTTAGGTTAGAATACGTTTTATTTAACTACGATTTTAAAAATATTTTCACTTTTAATTTTTAATAGACTATATTTCTTTTAAGACGAGTAAATGTATTAGAATCACTTACAGTATGTAAAATTATTTTCACATCAAGTATAAGTATGTATATTATTAGGTCACAATTTTAAAAATTTATATTTAAATATTATTTAAGTAAAATCTATGACAATGACGGCAAAATAACTAATTAATTTCTTTGATTTAGTAAACTTTTATTTTTTATAAACCTAGTAATATATAGTTTCTCATGTAAGTACAAAGGACAAGGGTCATTCAATGGCTTACATGTTCTAGCTTTTCATATTAATTTCATTTTACTGTAGGTATTTTATTGGATTCTTTTAAGTTCTTGTAGTACTTTGAGAGGGGTGTTTAGGTTAGAATTCGTTTTATTTGACTACAATTTTAAATACAACTTAAAAATATTTTCACTGTTAATTTTAATAGACTATATTCTTTTTAAAATAAGTAAATGTATTAGAATTACTTGCAGTAAGTAAAATTAATTTTCCATATCAAGTATAAGTATGTACATTAGCAGGTCGCAATTTTTAAAATTTTATATTTAAATATTTAAGTAAAAATTTATGACAATTACGACAAAAATAGCTAATTCATTTCTCTGATTTAGTAAACTTTATTTTTATAAACTTAGTAATATATAGTTTCTCATGTATGTACAAAGGAGATGGGTCATTCAATGGCCTACATCTTCTAGCTTTTCATCTTAATTTCATTTTACTGTAGGTGTTTTATTGAATTCATTTACGTGCCGGTAGTACTTTGAGAGAGGTGTTTAGGTTAGAATACGTTTTATTTAACTACAATTTTAAAAGATGTTTAGGTTAGAATTCGTTTTATCTACAATTTTAAATACAACTTTAAAATATTTTCACGTTATTTTAATAGACTATGTATATATATATTTTTTTTATAAATCAAGTAAATATAATAGAATTACTTACAGTATATAAAATTATTTTTCGCATGAAAATATAAGTATGTATATTACCAGGTCGCACTTTTTTTAAATTTATTTTTATTTTTAAATATTATTTAAGGAAAAATTTGGACAATGACGGCATAAAATAGCTATTTCATTTCTTTGATTCAGTAAATTTTTTTTTTTTATAAACTTAGTAATATATAGTTTCTCATGTATACACAAAGGACATGGGTCATTTAATGACCTAAGGATTCTAGCTTTTCTTATTAACTTCCATTTACTGTAGGTTTTTATTTGATTCTTTTAGGTGCAGAAGTACTTGAGAGAGATGTTTTATTTTTATATTTATTTATCCTAAATGAACTTTAATGTTGGTTGAATCTTTTTTGAACTCATGGCTAGTGCAACTATATATATATTTTTATGTTTTCAGGATTTTCAATCGAAGAGATATTGCATTGGTATACTAATGATTCTATGCGACATTTATTTTGTAGAGGGCAATTATGAGGGTTTCTACAGTTACATAATTTTGTTTATCCTCATCAGTTTTATTTTCCATTGTCTAATTTTTTTTTGGTTTTGGTATAAGTGTTTATTTAAGATATTATCATTATGTTTCTTAATAATTTTTCTAAGTTTTTCCGTGCAGCTGTAACTCAATTTTAGTGTGTTTTATTGAAAATAGTACTTAGTTTACTTTCACTAGGAAAATGCTTGACTATTAATACGAGGAATTTTTGTCCTAATTTGTTCTTTACCATTTGGTTGTATGGGGGCGTATACCAAATTATTTTTCTACTTCTGTTTTTTCTATGCTTTCCATTTTCATTTTTAATATAAGTTAGTTTTGGGTTTTTGTAGCCACTCCCTTTTAGAGCTTTATTATAGGAATTGATATGCTCATCGAATATCTTGTCATTTGCTGAATTTGTACTTATTCTTTTTCGGATAGATAACGGTATATACTTAATTATAGATGGGGGGTGATTTGATTTAGGGTGTATATATATAAAGGATTGGTATTGGGTTTTTATAAGGCGTGTATGTATTTTTCTTTAAATCTAATGTTATATCCAGGAAGTTCACTTTTTTTTTAATTTAGTGCTAACCGTAATTTTAAGCCCATGCTTTTAAATTTTTATAAATACCTTTCTAATTTTATCTATTTTGAAGTCAGTAGAGTTTCTAATAACCATAAGCCCATCATCTCTGTACAAACCAATGTCAGTTATATTAATATCACGGTGCGCTGTAAGGTTGTATAATATAAAAAGACCTATGAGACTGCAAAACTAGGTATGCTGTAAGTATTATACCAGTATTACCATTATTATAATAGTGGTTCTAGGATTCATTCAATACTAGAATTCATTTAATTCATTAAAATAATTTTTAATATTTTTTTTTCATCGTTTTTAATATAATATATTTATTATAATTTTTTTGCTTTTAATAAATAATAAGTTTGGACCAAAACAATTTGAACATTTCAGGTATTGATAAGTTTATTATTGATATGTTTGTTATTGATATATTATTATTAATATCTTTGTATAATCATTATAATATATTTTGCGCGCTCGTTTTTTATTTCCATTACTGTATACCTCATTTTGCACCCCCCTATATATATATATATATATATATATATATATATATATATATATATATATATATATATATATATGCATGTATGTGTACGTATATTTGTTCTGGACCAGCCCCGAAATTAAACTCTCAAATGTGACTACTGTTTGAGGTGACAAGAAAAAAAATGGAAAGTTATTAGAGTGGGGTAGAAACAAAGTTAGAGGTCAGAGGATTTTTCGGCTTTGTGATTGGTCCAGCGGAAGATACCACCATCACCACTCAAGATCTCTCTCTCTCTCCCCAGCTTTTTTCTTTCACTTTTTCTTTCTTTCTATTTTCCTAATTTATATTATAATACATTTAATAATATTTTTATTTTTAATAAATAATAATAATAAATGTTTTGTAGATAAAATGGAGAGATGTATAATGACGGAAACAAAACTGTTTGAATATTTGAGGATTGATATGTTTATTCTTGAAATGTTTGTATAATCAATATCTTTCGTGCACACATTTTGTTTTTTCATTGCTATATAGCCTCTAGATTTTGAAGAATCTCCTAAAATTGAAGGTTGTGAATATTTTTTCCAAAACTCGTTTATTACCAGACTTCGGGCAAGAATTTTTCTTTCCTGAAGGGTTTTATCATATATTCAATAACAACAAAAGATGATAATAATGAAAATTAACCTGTTCTGCATACAAAAGTTTCCTTAAAATTTTAACAACTTTTTTGCATAATGTTGGATTTTTAATTTTCGATAGCTCCACGCTCTTTCTAAAAAAATGGACGCCATGCACTGATGGGTTAAATTGTCTTAGCATCCTAAATCCTATATATATATAGTAATGATAAATTTTATATAATATATATATATATATATATATATATATATATATATATATATATATATATATATATATATATATATATATATATATATTTCTGCATTCATTGAAGTTTCTTCTAGACTGATGAATTGCTTAATTATGATATATAAAATAAAAGTTAAGCGATTGATTAATCATGATATAATATATATATATATATATATATATATATATATACGATACGACGCGACGCAAGCGTCTAATTTTTTTCTTTACCGGTGACGATGAGGTAAGGAATTAGAATCGATATAGCGCCGTTCTTCAAAAATTCCCTGGTGTAACTCATCCGCATTTCCCTTACCCATAGGACTGTTCTGACCACTCCACCCAGAGCATTAGAAGCTGATTCAAGCAAGGATATACAAGTGATCGAAATTAAGAAGGATTTGAGATAATCATAATTAAGTAATTTACCAAGTCAGAAGAAACCTCATTAGAATGCAGTATATATATATATATATATATATATATATATATATAGTTTTTTAACTATGCACAGATACAGATAATTTTGTTGAGAATAATAATGATAATTTCTATTTTTCAGATTATTGTCCAGGAAGCGGTCGAATCTAGCATACAGCGACAAGAGCGAGCGGGAAGTGGTGGTCTCGTTTTTGACTCTTTAGTATAATGCTTTTATACATGCATAACTAAGGCGTTGACCTATTGGTCATCAGTAAATACATTTTCTCTAAACATCATCTCTTACTCTTTTATTTGCAAACACGCACTCATTTATAAATATATAAAATACAAGCATATATTTTGTATATGGTGTCTTCTTTTATGTGCCGTGTCCTTTCAGGACGTAGGCGATCATGGTTCTCCACAATTTCCTGTTCTTCGTAGCTCTTAATAAATTTTGTCTTTTTGGGCTTTAAACCTTGCTCCGTCATTTATTTACTCAAGCTTCAACGTCCTGAAGCTAAATGGCACATAAAGGTAGAAAAGTTTATCGTTATACGTTGAAGATGTGGATTAAATTCGAAAATATGGAACAAGAAGAAGATTTTTAGTAAATGTAACATGTGTCGTTATTTATAAAATAGTACATTTAAAAATGATTTCAGTTTAAATGTTCAATTTAAAAAAAAACAAAAAAAACAAGAAAGTTTATGACACAAGGCCACTGTTTGAGAAAGTCATGGGAGGTGGTTGGCATTTATATTAGCTATCACGTTGATAATGGCGGCCTTCAACGAGTCATTACTATTGTACAGGGACGCTGGTAAGTCCCCTTCTTAACGAGACGCCGGACATAGTTGTAGTTAAGAGAATTCAAAGTCTACAGAAGTTCATATGTTATGAAGGTTACATTTTAAAATCATTTCAGCCTAAGATAGGTGATAATGCAAAACCATATAATATCGCACATTGAGCTGGTGGTAATAAATAGTCTCGATGTAGAAAGGTACTGATTCAAAACTGACTGTCACATGGTTTTAATTTAATTTTTTACATTAATTTATATTTATTTTAATTTAGAATACCCCCAAAAAAAACCCCGCTAAATAATATGGACGACTCTACTCTTATAGTCTGGTATGTATATATATATATATATATATATATATATATATATATATATATATATATATATACAATTTAAATTATGTAACGGTCAGTTTTTTAATCAACGCCTGAAGATTGCCTTGTGCATGAATGTCGATTTGTCCTAACGGCGAGAGAAAATGTATATTTATCGTTAATGCAGGGTGCGATTGATAAATTGTCGACATATTATATTTTAGTTTCACACATGCGCTTTGTTTGCTTTTTTGATTTTGTCGACTGTACAGTATAGTAGGGTCAGTTGGGCACCATCTGTGAGAAAAAGACTATAATGACACAAGTCACCCTACCAGGAATTAGGAAATGGCATGATATACTGCTTGGCATTCGCGCTGAAGCTCCAATACGAACGTTTCAGAGTGTTTGAGTACAGTAGAGGATTCGGAAAGAGTTGGATGAGTTTAATGGTGATTACAAAAGATGTTTGGGTTGATCACTAGTGATGGCGATATTTTGCCTTCATTCATCTTCCCAGAGCCTCGGGCTCAATTTGCAGGCCTCTACATCAAGTGCCTTGAGGAGGTCATGCTGCCCCTGGGTCAATTAGTGGCTGCTGGAAGACTCTGTCTGACTGACAACGGGAACTCTGAGCCATGCCAAACAGGCGGAGAACCAAACCATGGCTGTCTGACAATTTTCTGCGATATGATCACCTAAACCCCTTGATTATTACAGGTGGAACGCAGTTGAGCGAGAGACCAATGGAAACTCCTTGTAACACTAAAGAGGAACTGAAGGCAAAAGATTATGGCAGCATTCACCAAGATTAAACAAGGACACCGTCCAGAAGAGATGCATGAATTCTGAAGTCATATGGAGGCCGTGGTTGAAGCCAATGCCAATTTTATTGAATAAGTTTACTCTTTAGTATTTCAAGATATTTTGTATAATTTTGGTAAAAATATGTCTGTAAAATTGAGATGTCAGCATTACTTTCATTTTGCGTAATTTATACGACAATTTATCCATCGCACCCTTTTTCTCTGTGTGTATATATATATATGCATATACATATATATACATATATACATATATATATATATATATATATATATATATATATATATATATATATATATATATGTATGTATATATATATATACATATATATATATATATATATATATATCGGTGTTTATCTGTACTAACAATTACGCAATGAACACACATAAATATATAAGTATATGCGTATCTCTATAGAAGTGACGGCAACTTTGCAGATAATAGGATTTATCCGTGTATGCCTATATGTGTGTATTTGTGTACATGTAAATATGGACTGAGAGTGATGTAAAAACATAATTTGGCTGGATAAATAAAAATAAAATAATAATTAAAATAAAGATAAATAAAGTATACGTTTTAACGCGGAAAATCAAAATCAAAGCCAGACACGAAAATATCTATAATCTTCGTCGCAAAGCAGCAGTTAAATAACCCCAAGAAAATATTCATTTAATTCTTCCCGCTTTGACAAAACTAAAGTCTAAAGAATTCACCAATATGAAAAAATAAAAAAAAAAAAAATAATGACAGAGATTGTTTATCCTTTCAGTATAAGCAAACGCTTGGGTATAAGTTGTAGTAAAATTTTGAATCTATTACCAAACTCATCCGATTCAACTAGCACTATTACTGCTTCAGTTCACATGTCCCAATTTGAAAAACTGGAACGTTTATGACATAAGATCACCGTTTGAGGTAGTTTTGAAGCAACTACGTGTCCGACCAGGTGGGCTGTCGTCCATATTAACTATCACATCCACAATGGCGGCCTTCAGCAAGTCATTATTATTACAGGGCTGCTCGACGAGACGCCAGACATAGTAGTAGTCCAAAGATTCAAATCTGTAAACTTCTTAAAGTTCATATATTGAAGGTTACATTTTTTTAATCTTAACTAGTTCCCATATATATCATAGAGAAGTTAATTTTTTATTTTGTTTTAATATAAAATGTGGCACAAGGCAAAATGGAGAATAAGGAAGGCTGGTCTTCAATCTGTCTTATCTTAAACTTAGCTAGCCACAGTTACTGATCCAAACATGATGAACAGTATTCCTTACACCAAAACAATAAACTCTTACCATTCTTACTACAGCCACCATGATACCTCATAATTTCTATTAAGTCCTAGCTAGTCCCCGTATGTACAATTTTTTGTCTGGTTCATAAAAACTACAATTTTAACAGAGGAAAGCTCATTAGAGCAATTATTATGGAAATATTTATAGGAAATTTCAAAATAAAATATTTTTTTTACTGCTATTTTGTTAAAAAATCCAAAATAGCGTACCAACCATAACCTTTTACTTCATGTATGTCTCGTAGGTATTTACTAAACTTGGTTTAGTCCGGTACTGAGACACAATTTTGGGGCCCCCAGGACTGATCGATTCAGTGTTGTATTGGACCAAAATACTTTTTTTTGTTTTTGAAAGGGGGGTTTATTTACATATTTACCGTTTTGTTACACTATAAACAAGCAACTTTTAATTCCTTTTGGAAAATAAAATGCTCGAGCTGGCTTTTGAAGTCTAACCGAGAACTGATTTCTTTTTTTCATTAAGAGAATTCTTCAAAGATTGGAATAAATAATGAGTCGGAGGTCTAATATCAGATGAATACAATGAATGAGTGAAAACTTTCAGTTAAACAGTAGTAATTTCTTCGGTTTTCTAAAGTAAAGCTGTTGTGTCGGAAACTACCACCTCTTGAAGATGAACTTGTCGTCACGTGCGTCTGTGAACAAAGACTTTAAATCGTGGCATGTCAGTTGACATGGGGAAGATAGATAGACAGAGAAGTTCTTAGCTGAGCTAGTTATTGACTACTCAGGCGATTTCTGTACCTGTTACCAACTATTAAAACCCTTTTTTATTGTTACGTGTTATTTGGCGTTTGTCTCTACCTGTTTCAAATTAACATCATAACAAAAGCCTTTGTCAGCGTAATCCTAATGGAATATGACAATTTTCCCCGGTGTTATTCATTTATTGGTGCTTTCAATTAGTCTAATTAAGGGTTTTTTTAATGCTATGTTCCTTCAGGGTGTAGGCCATCATGGCACAGATTCCTTTTGAATTACTATCTATGAATTACTATGCATTCTTGTGAAAGATGACGGCGGCTGCCTATAATTCAAGATTTTCCTTCTTATCCAATCAAGGCTAGAGACTAGTTTATCTGGCTGTGTAACCCGTAACGGGAGGCCTAAAAGATTTCGTGCCTTTCTCAAGAGAATTGATGCTAAAAAGTGGACGCACCAGACAAGTCCGGAATTTGGGCCCGGTTCGTCGATTTCACTCTTCCGCGTTGATATCTGTTACAGTACCGGTACTGTCTTATAAGACGAAGTTTTTTTTTAAAACGGACAGCTGGATGAGAACAGCTCTCAGGGATTGAATGAAAGTTTGGTTCGAAATTTTCAGAAAGTTACGACCGACATCTGTAGTAGAAGACCGTATAGTATAAACAGCAAGTTACAACGACTGAAACTATAACAACCAAGCTGAGAACATTAGTCCGAAAAATCAGCATTATTAGCATCAAATCAGCATTATCATATTTTTGTTTTATTATTCAGTCGTTGTTAAGTATCCACTTTTCATCACCCCAATCTTTTTTTTTCAAATCTATTCTTATATTTAAGTAACGTATGGTTACAGAAATAAGGTCTTGTTTATTCCCTCTCCCAGCTATGTGTTAAATAGCAAGACTGTATGCTTTCTATAGCCTTGATTGGTAACCTGTCTAGGAGAAGGACAGATTTTTAATTCAAAAGCCGTTGGGCGTGTTGGAAAGTCCAACCCGTAAAAACTTACTTCAGCTACAGAAAACATAACAGCAAAACTCACATGACCATATACTCCACGGCGAAGTCTAATGGTATAATGATATATATATTTTTTCGCTTTTTGTGAAAGTCACACATAGAAAGCGTCTAACATATTCAAACTGGTGCAATGATTTGCATCGTTTGGTTTAATATATTTAGTTTGATAACAAAAGATAAGTTTGATTATTCTTAAGTAAAATCTTTATTTGGTTGCTATTGACCTCACCTGGCCGAGTCGAGAATTTTCCAGTGCGCAACACCGTAAACAATGTTTGATAGGTTTGTGGCACCATGCATAGTTAGAAAGCTGAAAAGAAATATTCATAAATATATGATTTGTTTTTACGGTTTATCAACCATTTGATAATTATTTAAGGCTGAAAAATATTTTGGTTTTAAGAATAATTCTTTCTTTACATTCAAGCGATCTGGGAGAAAGAAAAAGAAAAGAAAAAAAGAAAAAAGAAAAAAATAATACGAAAACAGGTCATAAGCGAACAAACACACGCTCGATTGACAGATAACAGATGTGGAAAATATCCCGGTCAAGCATCTGACCGATTTCCGGATCCACGAAAAATGGAAGTTTGTTATCAATTTTGTCACCCAAGAGGAAAAGAAAAACGAAGTTTAGGGACAATGGTACCAAGGGAAATTGAATGATAGTAAAGGTCTAAGTGGGTGGGGAAGTTTATCTAAGGATATGAAGACAAACCATTAATACGAAAACATAGACAGTCTCAGAATTGATAAAAAAGCCCACAAGAAAGTGCTCAGAAAATTTTTTTTTGAGATAATAAAGATTTTTATTATCAGACCTTCGAGCGGAGGAAAAAATGAAAATATTTTTATTCCGTTTCAGAAACGCCAATGAGTCTGAGAAATTCCTTTCTTAGATGATATCCAATTAGCGATAAACTGTTTGAAAAATACCGCGTTAAAAAAACCGAGATTGTCATCTCAGTCGCTCATGAAAAGGGCGATTTGAATTAATATTTTGTTTTTTAAGCAAGGTGTTTCTTTCCCAAAACAAAGCCACGGATTGTCCACGCCCGACTAAAGACGCCATTGGCTAAATAAGATCACATGGCACACGAAGGAGGAGGAAAAATACCCGACCAGGACCTCATTGGCCGAGAGCGGTCACGTGACGCACGAGGAGAATCGGTCGACGCCCTTGTCAGAAGTGTAAGTGGAGGAGCCGATACGAAGAAGCGGGGAAGCGGGTATACGCCCTCAGAGACACAGTAAGGAAGTGGGAGTGAAAGTGAGTTACCGAAAATGGAAAAAAATCCCTAACCAGAAATAAGAAGGGTGGATACGTATTTAGAATTATCGAAGAAACCCCTGGCGCCGACAGACCCACCCCAGTTTTGACTGCGTCAATAAAAGCGGGACCCCAACCGACAGAAATCAGAGTTGCGCCGCGGACGGCGAGGGAGGGAACCGCGGACGGCGGCCAGAGTTCGCCCCTTTGCGGGCAGGAGAGGCCAGTTCGTTTGGCCTGTGGACTCTTCTTCGTCCGACCAAGCCGGAGAGAAGAAGGAATAAGTTTTTTTTTGAGCCGCGGACCCTGGCATTCGTTTTGCGGAAACTTGGACGACAAGTAAAGAGATAAGCGCCCAGTGTTGAAACCGCGTCAAGATAGCTGACCAAGATTCACTTTTGACGGCGGAGATTCTTGAACTTTCAGACTTGATTTTCTTTTTTAACAAGTAGTTTGAAGAGCCCCGTGAAGACCATTGAAATAAGTTTTTTTGACTTTCGTCCAAAGACATCGAAACACAAATTTCTTGAGAGCAGACAACTGGAGATCCTACAAAAGTTGCCTAGTAAAAAGCGTCGTGCCACAATCCACAGAACGGGTCGGGAGGTAGACAATCCTATGTACCGAGCAATTAGACATAAAAAGTTGTTACCTTTTTTCTTTGATACGTTGGACCTTGTGAGTTTTTATTTTCTTTTATACATAATTGGTGTTATCACCCGTGTTGGACTATCAGCATGGGGGCCCTGAACCCTGTTTGATCTCGTCTGTCTAAGATCAATTCACAACGTGGGTAGGCAGACCGGAGATCAGTGCAGTTACCCTGGTAACCAGGCGTTGGAAGCGGGTTGGGAACGGCGAGGCTGGTATCAATCTAACCAAAGGGTTAGAACGTCACGTTTGGAGCAGCTATTAGGAGCGAACAGCTGACGCCGCGGCGAAGACGTCACAGTTATTGCTGTCCGTGGACCAGGATATCAGAGCCTGGGGAGCACGACAACAGTCGACGCTGCGTTGGGGGTTCGACGTCGCATTTCAATGAAATAAAGATGGGAAGAACCTATACCGAAAAAAACAAATTTATTCTAGGTTCAATCAATAATTAAAAACAAATATCGACCTGAAGAAGGCCGGAGTGTGCAACGGACGAAACGTCGCGAATTTGACGGTAATAACAGTCCGAATGGTTTAAATAGTTCAAATAATTACAATAATTCATCTCATTCTTATCATAGACAGATGCTTCCGTAAATGTTTTTATAGAAATTATTTTTTTGAGTTTGCAAATGGTTTGATCAGACAGGGAGCCAGTACTTGTGTCTAGGAAAATTCTAAGTTACAACTCTTGGTTGGTTTATTATTTTATCATTTCGGCTTGAGTCAATCCTATAGAGGTACATTTTTAAACAAAAAATACTAAAAATAAAAATCGCTTGTTTAATGCATCTTCTTTCTTTCCTTCAAGAGATTCAATTAAGAACCAACTCGGTTGTGAAGATTAATATATAAACTTTCAATTTGGATAATTCAGTCTTCTGTTATTCGTTTTCAATGAGTTCCACGTCAGAGGTACAAGAAGAAATATTATCTTGCTTTCAACATAGACACAAACAGTATTCCAAGAAAATTTCCTTTTTTACCATTTTGTATATAAATCTATTACAATCTGTGTTTGTATGAGATTTAGCCATTAAGAATTTGGTTAAAGAATATATTATTGCAATGAAATATTATATGCAGATATAAAAGTAAAGCTGCTGACACATCGATTGATTGCGGACAAAGATAACGATTATATGTTTTAATTTTTTTGAAGATATAATGTTACGAAACATCTTTAAGTTATAAGTGAATGATTATCAACTATTATAAACCGAAAACTTGGTAATATAAGTTGGGTTTAGTGTTCTACACTTAAAATTTGCACGTAAAATTGCTGAGACAATTTGTCTAATAAACCAAGATACGATAATGTTTCGAGAAAAATTAATATTGATAACAGAATGGGAAAATTCTCATGAAAAATGCTTATTTACTCTTTAAAAACCGCAAAACAATTTTGACATATGTGTGTGCATGTATATATGTTGGTGTGTGTGTCTGTTAATGTTTTCTGTAGCTGTTAATATGTTCTCCCAACACATAAGTTCAAAAGTTAACAAATCCTCCTCTACCACATATGTCTTCAATAATATAAATTCTCAGAAAATAGATAAATCTTTTTTTTTGTTGTTTTGTTTTTTTAAATATTCTGCAGAAATTTAAACCATTTGTAATTTCAGTCTGATGAGACGAGAGTTAAAACCTTACCCGTTGAACGAATTTATAATTTATAAACTTGTTTTCGATGCTACGTTAAGTTTTTCTTGATATATATATTCTACACATTTCATTCGTCAGTTAATTTCCTGATAATCTTGTGTTGTAAACTTAATCGGATTGAAAGTGTTGGAGAATGGATTTAAAAAAAGAAAGATTCTTAGAACTTATCTTTTGATGGTAAAGGATTCGCTGGAAGGCATAGATCAATAGCAGACATTGAAACATACTGGCACTTGGTTTTTGCATTGATACACGATATTAAATATTTCTTTAAATGAGTCAATCATGCACACACAATTCGTGACATATGTTGAAAGTTTTCATTAAAGTGCAGATACTTCGGTTATCGCATCCCTGGATGTATTAATTTCTTTCCATCATTTATCCTCACAGGTGATTAGTCCGTTAATACACAATGGGATTAGTTGGTTGAAAGTTAATTAAAAAGTAATTAATATTAGCAAAGAGTCGGTATGTCGCACACAGTCTAAAATATGGAGAGAGAATCTTTTAAAATATTGAGTTGGAAGAAAACAATGTAACGTTTATCCATAAGTATTTTTAAGCAAGTTATATAACATCACACGTGAACAAACTTTAGGAGAAAACTTCATGTTCTGAAACCTCAAAACATTCTATTTATATAATTTTCCTGTGCATTGAATTTATTTTGCGTTGAAAATGAAATTGCCGTCATATACGATGCATTTTTGCCATTTGATGTTACAGTAACATATCAGAAGAATAGGTTCGTAAATGTTCCGCTTTGTTCAGAAGTAAAAGAAATCTACTCTAGAAGGATGATAACATCACGATAGGCAAGATTTGGAAAATCGACATCAAAAAAAACAAACCATGTCATGTAATATCGATTTTCCAAGCGTAGCTTAAATGAAAACAACAAGGAACGAACAAATGGGACACCCAGAAAGGATGGAAAACACAGTATTAAGTAAGCGGATTACAACCATTACACCTTATGTAATACTATTAATATATGAGATCCCATTTTAACATGTTTTATCATGCTTCTTAATCTGTCTAATAAAATATTTAATTAGGGACTCTAACGGATAATACTAAATTAATAAAAATACTAAAACAAAAGGAATTATTTTATTAGAAAAATGTGCTTCAAATTTAAGAGAAGTCCTTCTCTCACTAACTTCAACAGAAATAATATAAATAAAAGAAAGAAATACACAAGGTCGATAAATATAAAAGAATATATGGAAATATATATATATATATATGAATATAATTTCAATATAGATATTTATATATATATATATATATATGATAGAGAATATATATATATAAGTTCAACATAAAAGAAATATATATATATATATAATAAACAAAAATATATATATATCAATATATATATATATATATATATATATACATATATATATACACACACACACACATACGATATATATATATATATATAATTATATTTATATAAATATATTTATACGATAAATATGTTATATAAATCATATATAAATATATATATATATATAGTGATTTTATAATATATATATGTTATATATTTTTATAAAATAATATATATATATATATATTTATATATATACTCTTTTAATATATAGTAATTGTTGGTTATATGATATATATATATACGTATGCATATATATATATATTTATCAACTTATATATATATATATATATATATATATATATATATATATATATATATGATATATATATATATATGATATATATATACGATATATATATACGATATATATATATACGATATATATATACGATATATAAATATAAAGATATATATATATATATGATATATATAAAGATATATATATACGGAAGGATATATATATACATGATATATATAATTTTAAGAATATATATATATATAGAGATATATATATACACATATGATATATATATGATATATATATATATATATATATATATATATATATATATATAAAATGAATGCTAGGAATTATCAAAACGAAGTATTTCAGAGGGATTTTTAAAACCCATTGCACGTTTATACTTTTGAAAATTGTTGATGGTTTTTTAGAAAATTATTTTAAAACAGACTGAAATGAATCTAAAGACGAAATCGTTACTATGACAACCACGCTAGTTAGAAAGCTTGTTAATTTGAAACAGAACAAGAGTTAGCAGAATCTATGAATAAATTGCGTATCAAAAAATTGAAGAAGTATTTAACATGTTATGTGAATGCTGTAAGTTGTTTGAGAGAATTGGGAGAAAGCAGAAGCATTTAATGGTTTATCCTGAACGTATGATGCAAGTATTTAATATAACAATAGACTGTAACTCCAGAATGTTATTTTCTATGCAAAATATCGCCACATAGTTATCGCAGCATTGTCCTCATGTAAAGGAAATTTTTAGATCCTTATGAGAAATTCCTTTTTTCTAAAGTTAAATTCGCCATATAATAATGGTGATTGCGTACGTGAGACACCCTAAAAATAGAGGCGAAGGCACTGCTGAGAATATGAAATAGAAAACAAAGGAAAAGAATAAAATAATAGGAATTAAGAAGACAGAAGTTAACGATAACATAGAACTTACGGCTACATCTAGCGATTTTAACTGTGGTATTTGTAAAAAGTTTAAAGGCTATTTGTCTAACCGCGTGAGCTTCCAAAGAGATCTGACGAAGACATCATTGCTCTCTGACCACTTCTTTTCCTTAATATTATACGGCTAAAATATTTCTCAACGCCCCCACACAAACTCACACACAGTATTTAGTCCCCCACCCCACGAGGGCATCAAGGGCACAAGGCCGGTTTAACGTGGGGATCTCCGAGCCAGGTAATGGTCTGAAAAAATATACTCTCTTTGAAACAGTATAAACGGTTCAGGGTCGGTTTCCTCCCGAAGAGACTCCGCCCTTCAGCATAACCTCAATTCAGAGTTCCTCCCAGACGAAGGCAGATTATAATATAAAGGAATTTTTTTTTAACCTTTAACGAAATTAATCTTTAAAAAAGGAAAACTTTAGATTTATTGCCTCCTTCCCCCTCTCTCTTTCTAAAACTGCCCAAATTTACCTTTTTTAAACCTTTCCCACATTTTTTCTTGTTTTATTTTTCAGGGGCTTTCCCCTCCAAATTTATTGGCGGGGGAAATCCCAAATTTTCCCCAAAAAAACCCAAGAAAAAGACCGGCCAGTTTAAGATTTGGCGTTCAGGTTCCAAAAAAAGAAACCTTTCGGGAAAGACCCTTTTAGTGGAACTTTCCACCTCCAAAGGGGTTTTAGGGAAAGGAAATTTCCGGGGTTTCAAAATTTGCCGGAAAAAAGTGGGGCCAAAACAAAGAAAGTGTTTTTTCTAAAGAAACCAAACCGAAAAAGAGTAGGAAGGGCCTTTTGAAAAAAAAAACCTTAAAAAATTTTTTTTTCCTTTTTGAAAATTTAACCCCAATAAAAAAGGTTTATTTTTTTATGAAATTAATTTTAAATTAAAAATTTTTTCCCAAATTTTCAAAATTAAATTTTGCCCTTTTTTATTTGAAAATTTTTTTTTTTAATAAAAATGTAAAAATTTGGCAAAGGAAAAAAAGAATTTGAAAAAATCTTCCGGGATTTTTTCTTTTTTTCCCCAGCCTTACCTGGTTTTGAATTTTACTGTTAAAGGCCGGCCCCCCGAAGTTCCCATTCTGTTTCCAAAAACCCGAAAAACAAATAAAGCAAATCTGGAAACAGTTTTTAAAACTTTCGGGGCGTCATTTAAAGAACCCAAATTTAAATTAAAGGGAAAAAATTTCCCCAATTTCGAA
This sequence comes from Acanthosepion pharaonis, assembly GCA_903632075.3. Classification (NCBI taxonomy): domain Eukaryota; kingdom Metazoa; phylum Mollusca; class Cephalopoda; order Sepiida; family Sepiidae; genus Acanthosepion; species Acanthosepion pharaonis. The sequence goes on from CAHIKZ030000624.1 coordinate 2,978,515, forward strand.
AAAATTTTCATTTTTTCGGGCCTAAAACCGGGGGGTAAAAACAAAAATTTAGTTTTAAGAAGTAATTTTTGCAAAAAGGTTTTCCAATGTTTTGAAAAAAAATTTAAACCTTTTATAAACTTTTTGAACCATTTTTATAATAACAATAAAATTATTCAATAAATAATTTTTTTTAAATAAAACTTTTAATTTGGGGAAACTTAATAAATTTCATATTTTTGGGGAAATGTTTTTTTTAAATTAAAAATTAACATTTGGCTTTAAGGAAAAAAAAAAATTAAAAAGTCGAAAAATTTTTTTTTAATCACCAAAAAGGCCCCGGAGGGTACCAAAAACCCCAAACCCGGAAATTTACCCAAAAATTAACCCGGTTTAATAAAATAAAACCCCCTTTTGGGAAAACCGGAAAACAATAAAAGAAATAATTTGGGGTTCTCGTTTTAAAATTGTTAAACGAATGATTTTTAACATGGGAGAACCCAAAATTTTAAAATTTTTTATTTTGAAAAAAAATTAATTTTGACAAAAAAAACCCCTAATAAGTTTTTTTTTAATTTAAATTTTTGTATTTATTTGAAAAACTTTGGTTACCCCTTTTGCAAATTAAAAAAAATTTAAAATTTTTTTTTGGAACAATTTTTATTTTTCAAATAATTTTTCCTAAAAATTTACTTTAAAAATTTAATTTTTTTAAAAATTAATAATTTCTAATAACTTCTTTACATAAATTTTTAAAATTTTTTACTTTTTTGGCTGTTTTACTTTTGCAATTCAAATTTTGGCCCATCCCCAAAAGGGAAAAAAGATTCAAAAAATTAATTTATCAACCCTGAAAAGGCCCAAACGCCCTTTGAACGAAACAAAAAATTTTTACAGCAAAAAAAATGTTTGGCCTTTTTTTAAAGGGGAAGGTTTAAAAACCCAAAAACGAATCAATCAAAAAAAAATTTTTGGGGTTCCAATTTATTTTAATTATTAATGTTTTTAAAAGGGCCTTTTTATTTTTTTTTAAAAAATTTAAAATACAAAACAAAAAAAAATTTTTCCTTTTAAAAAATTTAAAAATTTTTGATTTTTTTTGATCTTTTTATATTTTCTTTTTGAAAAAAATCATTTATTTTATAAAAATAATTTTTAAAAAAAAAATTTTTTAAAACTTTTAATTTGTTTAAAAATAAATAAATTTTTTAATAAATAATAGAAAAGTTTTATATTGTGGTTATTTTTTTAAATTTAAAGGGGAAAGATTTGGGGTAATTTTTTTAAACTTCTCGGTATTTTTAATTTCTTTTTTGAACAAACTTTTTTTTATGAGATACAATTTTATAAAAATTTTTAAAAAATTATAATAAATTTTTATTTAAATAAATAATTATATTAATCATTTAAAAAAAATTTAAAAAATTATGTTTTAAAAGGTTTTGGTTTTTAATTTTTTTTTTAAAATTTAAAAATAAAAGAAAAAGAGAAATTTTCAAAAAAATTTTTTGTTAAAATTTTTAATTGCTTTTAGTTAAAGGCAGTTGTTTTTTAAAAATCCAAAGGGTTTAAAATAAAATTTTCCCTTTTATTTTTTTAAATAAAAAAATAAAAAAAAAAAAAGGGGCGGGAGAAGGTGGTTAAATGAGTAATAGGTTTGGTATATTTGGGAAAGCCCGGGTTTTTTTAAAATTTTTTAAATTTTTTATAAATTTTGAAACCAACAAAATTTTTAACAAATTTTAATCCTTTAAAAGCATTTAAAAATTTTAAGAAGGGAAAGAATTGGTTTTTGGGTAAAAAAGGGCTTGAAAATAAAATTTAGGGTTTTAAAATAGGCATTTAAATAACATAAAAAAAAAACCCCAAAAAAAACCGTTAAAATTTAAATTAAGGAGGCTTTGGAAAACTTTTTTTGGGACCAAATTAAAAAAAATTTTCCAAGGTTTTTAAAAAAATTAGAAAAAAAAAAAAGGGGGGGAAAATTTTTTGGAAATTTTTGGCCCTTTCCTTCGGTCCTCGGCCCCCACAAACCCCAACAGTATGGGAAAAAGCAACAAAGGGCAAACAAAAAAATTTTTATTCAAAATATTTATAAATTCAAATTTTTCCCTGAAATAAACCAAGGAAAACCTAATCCTTTGAAAACCTTCAAGGGGAAAAAATTAGGGAAAATAAAGTTAAATTTAACAAATGTCCAAAAAAAAATTCAAACGGAAACAAAAAAAACTATAGAAAAACCCCTTAAAAAACAAAAAAGGGATTAAATTAACCAAAAAATCAAAAGGGGGAAATTTTGGGGAAAAATTCAGCATTAAATTTTGCTTTTAAGATTCGTTTTACTGAAAAACAAGGGGGCCAATAAACTTGGAAAATGAAATTAAAAAAAATTTAAAATTTTAAAAACGTTTTGAAAAATAAAACCCAACAAAAAAACCAAGTAATTCCCAAAAACCTTAGAACTGGGAAAAAAGTTGGAACGAAAAGGCCAAAAAACCTTCAACCAAAACCTCGAAACCAGTTTTCCCATCCCCCCCAACAAATTTAAGGGAAAGTTAACCGAAAATGCAAATGGGGAAAATTAATGAGAAATAAGACCAATTATTTAAGGGAAATTTTGGGAAACAAAAGCAAAAGGGGAATAAATTTTCAAAAAAATTTAAACAAAAAATAAACGGGAAAGGGAAAATTTCCCAAAAAAACCCCAAAACGAAAAAAAGGAGATTGGGAAACCAAAGACTGGGGAGAACCATTTAAAAGGGGGAGGGGCCTTCAGGAAAAATTTCGAAAATTTCCCAAAAAAACAAGGATTGGAATCCCAAAATTTAAAGGAGGGGGGAAAAATTGAAATTCAAACCAATTATGGAGACAAACCTGGAAAAATAATTTACCGAATTCCCAAGTAACTTTTAAACTGGGGCCCCCAAAGAAGCCCAAATAGAAACCCTATATCTAGGGCAAAACCAAATAAAATTCCTTTAAAAGGCCTTAGGAAAATTTGAAAAAATTTGTTAAAAAAAATCCAAAAATTTTTTTGAAAAAAAAAATTTGAAATCCAATATTTGGCAAAAAGGGGGAATTTAAAAATTCCCCAAATAAAATAAACTAATTAAAAATTCACAAAAGAAAACAAAGGGAATTTTTAAGGTTTATTTTAACCGGGGTTCCCCAATTTTGGGGGAACTCATAATACAAAGAACAAACAAATTAAAAAAAAAAAAACCCCGGGCCAAAAAAAAATAATTTGAAAATTTAAAAATTAAAAAAAAAACGGGTTGCCTCTTATTTGGTGGCGGGCCAAGGTTTGCAATGTTATCAAGAATTCAAAAATTTGTAAAACCCCAAAAAAGGACCTTGAAATAAAAAATTTAAAAAATTTGTGGCATTTGGGGGTTTCCCCCGGGTTTTGGGGCCCCGGACGGTTAAAAGACATGACAAGGGGGCCCAATTCTCGTCCTCCCTTTCTCAAAGAAAAAAAAATTTTTTTATAAACACCCAACCTTACGGGGGGTTTTTAGGAATTTTTTTTTTTGGGAAAAATTCATGCCCAAATTAATTAAAGGGCCAAACCCCCGGAAAGAATTTTTAAAAAGCCAAAACAAAAAAAAAAAATTTTTTAATAACCCCCTTTTACTTTAAAATTTCTTTTTAAAAATTTTTTTGGACGGCAAATAAAACCCCCAATGGGTTTTTTAATGGGCTAAAATTTTTTTGGATAGGTTGGTTAAAAAATTAGAAAAATTAAAATTCCCAATTCCCTGGGTAAAAAAATTTTTTCAAAACCCCCAAATTAAGGGGTTTTTTTAATTAAAAATTTTTTTTTTTTTCATAAAAATTTTTGCCCCAATTTGGCTACAATTTGGGGCCCGGGCAAACCCAAATGGTAAACGCCGGGGAAATGTTAAAAATTAAAAGGTAATTTTTAAATTTTTCTCCTTCCTGTTTTCGGGTTTTTTTTGGGTTTTTGGTTTATCAACCCAAGGAAAGTTTTAATGGGGCTAATTTTTTTTTTGGGTTAAAAATTTTGGCCCGGTGTGTTGGTTTCTTTCGGTTTAAATTTTTTCAAAAAGAAACCTAAAAATTTTAAAAAAAAATTTTTAATTTTCTAAGGTTTCTGCCCAAATTTGGGGAGTTAAAATATTTGCCTTAAAATTTGGAAATTAAAGGTGGATTTGGTTTTGGGGACCCAGAAATTGGAGTTTCCAATTTTAACCCCCGGACGGGAAGGGGCCGCTTTTTTAAAAAAAAATTTAAAAACTAAAACAAAAGGGGTTTAAAAATTCCTTCTTTCTTTTTTACCAATTTAAAAACCACCCCCGGTTTATGGTTAAAAAAAAGGAACCTTGGGTTCTAAAAACGGTTTTGTTTTTTCAAAAATTTCAAACCACTGCAAAAAAAAGGCCCTGAAACCCTTTTTTTGGTTTAAAAAATTCCCAAAAAGGAGATTACCGTTAGCCAGCAAGGTAGATTAATCGAAAGAGTTACAATTTTAAAAGAGTTACAATTTTAAGGAAACTTTATGAAGTAATGGGTTAATTTCGTTTATTATTATTATTATTATTTATTATTGAATAAAGCTCTTCATGAAGATAAAGCATATATATATATATATATATATATATATATATATATAAAGTGTGTAAAATTGTCCAAATTTTAGATCTATCCGATCACTTACTGCTATTCTATTGTCCATTATCAAGGATGTTTTTCATTTTTTATTTATGTTTTAATTGAATGTGTAGATTTTTAATATTTTTAGATTGTTTGGAATGTTTTATTATTTTTCAAACACGGTCAGCACATTGTGGCCGTATTCATAGTTGATGTTATTGAGTAGGTTTTTTCCGTTTTATTATTAGTGCTTCCATTACCCATTCGCAACCTACTTGTAGAACATACAAGTGTTCATATCCTCACCCACATGTAAAAAAAGACTGAAAATAATGGAAGAAAAGCCAACACTCAATAACATCAAGTATGAACACGGGCCACAATCTGCTGACCGTGATTGGAAAATAATAAAACATTCCATTAATCTAGAATCATATAAAAAAATAGTCTGTTTTATGCTTGAATGCAATCTTCTGGCTATATGTGTTTTTGCTACCCATAATGCATATATAATTATCAACATATATAAATAGTCGAGCCAACACGCAACACGCATAGCTTGGAAGATTGCGCTCAAGAATGAAACAGACTGGCGCCTTAGTTGTTGACCTGATTGTCCACCTTTATATTTACATACGCATATTTACATCACTTTTACTTATATCTTGAAACTATATTATCATCATATCTATCTATCTATCTATCTATCTATCTATCTCTCTCTCTCTCTCTCTCTCTCTCTCTCTCTATATATATATATATATATATATATATATATATATATATATATATATATATATAGTAAAATCTGATAAACATAGACCTTCGTGCCGACAAAAATGTAGTGTTAAAAGAACAACTTATATTTTAACTACCTTTACTCTTCGGCAATATGTATTATTTTAAAAAGCTATGATTAGAATTTTAATAAACCTAAATATATGAAAGTGTATTTATACATTTTAGATAAACAGTTACAAATTTAAAACAAAAGCGGTGTCATGGGAAAACCGTCCTTTTGAGACGGAATATTTTTTGTAGGCACGAATGTCCTTGTTTGCCCAAATCCTTGTCCATCAAGAACATGCTTCAAAAATAAAACGTTAGGTGATAAGTTCGATCATCTGTTCGTTTGGCTTTGAAGACTAGAGGAGAATTCAGCTTTTGAAAACCTTTAAAGCCTTGAATTTGTCAAATCAGTATTATTAATGTTGTACTCTTTCCAACATGACTGTTTTTCACTTGTTATAAATTACAGTTCCTCCAGAATCTCTGAACTCGAAACTCACCTGTACAGGTGTGACAGATGGCTCAGTGCATGTGGTATGCTGGGTTTTACGGGCAGCCCACCAAGTGGTATTAAATTCTACACTATGGGCAATAACAAGTCCCTGAGCATTGAAGTGCCTCCGACCCACATTCAAAGTGACAAACCAAGATATGAACGAAACATGTCAGTTCTTCGAGCGCGCCATTTACAAATTCAAAGGCAATATGGAGGACAAGGCGAGTCTCATGCGTCACGGAACGTCAAATCGATGACAAACTCTTCCGGTTGTACAAAATTCTCCGTGTAACGCCCAAGAGTGAGTTATATTTATTTTCTTCATTGTTAACTCTCTCTCACTCTGTTCCACCTCCTTTATCATTTCCTCTATTTTCAGTCTTATAACAACAACAACGTAAACTATTACACATAAAAAATAACACTCACTCTTGTTCTTGCTTTGCTTCTAATGACGTTTCATTTTTATTCTTATATACCGTTCAATTTCTTCAATGAAATTTTATTTGAATGGAAAATATGAATGAAGTATACTATACTTGATAATCTGCCATATTGTTTGTCATCTTCCTTAAGATCAATGCCGGCTTTGCACAGGTTTCACCCTTCAGTCCTACACTCAATTTTGCTGTACATTAATGATTTGCTTATGAAAAACGATTTGTTTTGTTTATTTAGTAATACTATTTATTAGCAATACTAGTAAAATTGGATCAGCGAAATTTTTTACATAATTTCAAAATCGAATGCTCAACGTTATGGTCTATGATAGAAAAATCACTTTGATGGTCTATAATAAAGAAAAATAAAATAAAATCTTTATAAAAAATATATCAATGTTTTACATAAAAATTTTAATGTAAAATAATGTTTTAATGTAATATCTTTTTACTTCACAGGTGCCGGCAATAAAAAAGGTTAAAATGAATTTAAAAAAATAAAAAATATCTTTTTGAAGCATTTATTTTAGTTTTAACTTTAAGCTAATAGATTAAATTTAATATTTCCAATAAACAAAATGCTTTGCTCTATTTCAAAATTAATTTAAATTGATTGGAATGATATTTTAAAATCGCTAAAAAACGGCTGATTTTAGCCATACTTACAAATCTCTTAGCACAAAGTAATTCCCTTTATTAAAAAAAATCTTTCTAAAATAAAATATACTTTTCTGAAACTTTATTTAATCTAACGGCTTATTGAATTTTAGGTATTTTGACTTTAAACCGCTCTAGTTACCGCTCTAATTTTCTGATAATGTCGAGTACGGAAGTCCGTATTTACAAAATTCGCCACGTTTATACACACACAAAACTAATTAAAAATTCTTTTTTAAAATACTGCCAATCCAGTAAGCTTTTCCATTTATAATTGATAAATATAGTTTTCACTTAACTACTTTTTACCTACAAATTAATACAGAATTTTAAAAGATTTAAAACTTTATAATTTTTTTTTTTTTTAAATGAAACGATTCTGGTAAAAATCCATTTTTTATCGAAAAAATATTTTTCTTATTAATATCTCTATCTATAAAAGGCAAGATATGTGTGTGTGTGTGTGTGTGTGTGTGTGTGTAACGAATGCATGGCCGCAATTTTCGACGGATTTGCACCAAAATTTACATGCACGTGCTCCAAGTTAGTAGGAAAGCCAAGACCTACTTTGCATTTCCCAACTCCCATCGATAGTGGAAATAATCGATTTTTTTTCATGCTTCTACGGCATGTAGTTTGCGGCCATTTTGTACTGGCCAGGTGAGAGCCAATAGCTGGCTGCCACGAATAGGCAGGAAGATTCTATTGGCTAGCTTGAGAGACAACAGCTGACCGACACGAATGTTAACTAGCATGCTAGCATGCAAAAAATCGATAGCTGCATTCGTCACAAGTGGGAAAAATTTAAATCTGCATGGCACTTTACTCCAATTGGCTCATTCGCTTGCTTAAACTCAACGTTGATTCTGATTCCGCAGAACTGGGTTGGGTGTGAAAAAAGTATTTGTTGTTAACATTCTTTTTTCATTCGGTTTTTCCAGTTACGAGTCCTTTTTAAAGCTGATCGTTTTGTTTGTCTATATTTCTGAGATGGTATTATGTACAGTATTTACATTAGTCGGACTATTGTCCTCATCTTTGTCGCCATATTTGTCACAACGTTTCGGCCGTTGTACGCTCCGGCCTTCTTCAGGTGGTTGGAATTTCGAACTGAACCCTTTATTTCGATCACTGGGGTAGACTGTTCTAATTCCACGTGCCATGTTTGATGGATGCTGACAAAGGTAATGCGACTGTAGTGATGGACAAATCGGACTATACAAGAAAACTGGAAGACCTCGTTAGCAATGGTAGCTACAGCATCGTGAAGAAAGATCCTACTATGAAAACGGAACGCAAACTGTCACAGATCCTAATCAAGAACAAGGATCACTTCGCACCCAAGACGTATAGGCAGTTATCGCAGCGTTACAGCAAGTTACCTCACATATACGGTCTCCCTAAGATTCACAAAGACGGTATTCCACTCAGGCCGATTGTTAGTTGCCAAGGCTCTGTGTGCCACCCTCTGAGTCGCTTCCTTGTAGATATAATTGACCCATTGATCGGAAAGTCTCCTTCATATGTCCGAAACTCCGCCCACTTCGTGGAAATAATCAAAATGCTCCCATCCTATCCAACCAGATGGTGAGCTTGGACGTGGTGAGTCTGTTCACCAAGGTACCCACGGAGGAGGCACTCTCAGTAGTCAGAGATAGATTAACCTCTGACTCTTCCCTAGAGGAGCGGACCAGTATTCCAATAGATAATCTGATGGAGATGTTGACTTTCTGTACACAAACAACACACTTCGGAATGGGATCTCACATATATCGACAGGATGAGGGCTTAGCAATGGGCTCGCCATTATCACCAGCAATGGCGAATATATACATGGAATACTTTGAAGAAAAATGGCATTAGAGTCTATATCGCTAAAGCCAACTATATGGTTACGGTACGTAGATGACACTTTCATACTCTGGCCACATCAGGAAGAAGTCCAGGTTCTTCTGGACCATGTGAACTCAATAAGACCTTCGATACAGTTCACAATGGAGAAAGAGAGTAACAACTCACTCCCATTCCTGGATGTACTAATATCTCGAACAGAGCAGGGGTTCAAGACATCCGTATACCGTAAACCAGCATTCACCGGACAGTACCTCTTTTTCGACTCCCACCATCCATACAGCGTAAAGAAAGGGATCGTCCGATGCTTACAACACCGAGCAAAAGTCATAAGTGGCGACCCAGAGACGTTAGATAAGGAATTTGTCAGTATAGGTAGTACCCTACAACGTAACAACTACCCTGGGTACATGGCAGAAGCCCCCCCAAAACTGGGATAGACGGGTACAAGAGGAGGAGGAGGAGGAGGAGGAGGAGGACAACATCACTCAGAAAACAGTCAGTCAGCCTTATGTGAAGGGGTTATCAGAGGAAATACAAAGGATCTGCGGTCCATATAACATCAGGACAACCTTCAAAAAAGCGTGACAACACTTCGCAGGTATCTCTCACGAGTGAGACCCCCATAGAGAGGAACATGACTAAAGACTGTGTGTACGCTATCCCATGCTGCGGAAAGGAATATAAAGGAGAGACAGGCCGCCCCTCAGGTAAGGCTTCAAGAACACCAGAAAGCTGTAACGCGAGGGAAGTAGAAAAATCAGGCGTGGCTGACCACATATGGAGAGAAGGAGATCACCGCCCCTGTGGGATCATGTTGAGATCATAGACAGGGGAACACCATTGGAAAATTCGTAAACTTAAGGAATCAGCACATATGCTAGGCCACAAAAATCTCCTGAGCCGACCAAGCATAGAAATAAATACAATATGGGAACCAGTAATAAGGAGTGCCAGAGAAAAGCAATGATAACAAAGTTGCAATATGAACTCTGGTAAAGACATGCAATGATAACAGCAAAAATTGCAATATGAGCACTGTAAAAAATGATGCTGAAAACATTAAGTTTATAATACTCAGAAGTTCATACCCAGATGTCCTCAAGGACACATGGCACAGTGGATAAAGGCGTTAGATCCAGTGACAGACCCAAAGAAGGTGAGTTCAATTCCTGGTTAAGGCAGTGGAGAACTTTCAGAGGGAAAATTAACAGGAGATAACTGATAACTGACATCCATCAAACATGGCACGTGGAATTAGAACAGTCTACCCAGTGATCGAAATAAAGGGTTCAGTTCGAAATTCCAACCAGAAGAAGAAGGCCGGAGCGTACAACGGCCGAAACGTTTGTGACAAATATGGCGACAAAGATGAGGACAATAGTCCGACTAATGTAAATATTGATCGTTTTGTGTTCATTTTGTTTAGTTCTTTTTCATAACAGATTTAATGTTTAGCATAGAGCTTAGAAAAAAATTCGCAGTGTGAGATAGGCAAGAAGTAAGGCATGTAGTAACATCAGCACGGCAAAGGGCACTCCTTTAAAGGCAAGGAATGGCAAAATATTTTAAGTCAAGTGATAGCGATTGCTGTTTGAGTCGTACGATTTTTGAATCAAGCACGGTCAATGCTAGTCTTATACATAAAAAGCAGTTAAAAGCTTTTCTAATGTTTTAGGTTTTTGCATTTTTAATTTTTCAATTCAGAGCATATTTTCTGTAACTGGAGGTCCAAAGACGTGTGCTTCTAACTAATATAAACATTAATTAAAAAAGAAATTTCTCGAAATTTAAAAAAAATTAAATAAGTAGTGGAAGTTAACAGTTGTAAAAAATAGTTTAACAAAATTTTCTAAAAAAGAAACATTTCAAAAATAGTTTAATTCATTTATGAATAAGTCTTGAAAGTTTCATTAAAATTCAACAATTATTTAATTTTTGCAAGAATTTCCAAATCAATTTCAATAAACATATATATATATATAGAACACACACACACACACACACACACACACACACATATATACATATATATATATATATATATATATATATATATATGCTCATTTTCTTTTATCTGACACGACTCCGAAGTTTCTTCACGAAACCAAATATTCTTTGGTAAACCGTATGGCGGCCGGGAATCGGTGACTATGACGTTTTCCTAATTTCGACAGAAAGGGACTAGTACATGTGAATTGAACCCATAACACCTGTGACTATCTGTGAGACGAGAGTATTAATTATGGCGCTACCGGAGCCGCCCAAGAACAAGTGTTTTACTGTAAAGCTTTTCTTATTCGACTGGTGTGCAATTAGAAGTGCCCTTGCATTCCGATTAAAGTAGTTTCTGTTCTTCCAAGCATAATTAATTTCGTTTGTATCGGCGATCCATTCGCGTAATATGTTTGTTAAGCCCAAAGTATCCAATGAATTTAAACAACAATACCGATATGAATCGGTGCTCTTGCTATCGGTATCAATGTCACTTAACAAATAAGGTGAAAGTGAACAAAAAAAAGTCGGAGAGAAAATAATGAGAAGATTATGAGAGTCCGGTATAGACAGATGTTGTTTAATAGGGCTTTTAAAACGTATACAGTATCGCTCTGTATATTCTTTCAAGCTAACTGTCAGTTTCACGATAAACTCGATCATCAGATACTAGAACACACACACAGACACACACACACACACACATATATATATATTTATTTATGAATAGAGACACAAAGAGAGAGAAAGGAAGACAATGAAAATAGGTAAAATAGTGACGAGGATAAAATATAGATGAAAAAAAAAAAAACAAATGAGATTTAGAAATAGAAGTATTGGCTTCTGACCAAATAGGTTTTGAGAGATGAGTAATTCCGTGATTAATTCCGACATATATATTGTATGGCATGTGAAATTACTAGAAATTTGTTTGTAGCACCATATAAAACACCGAATGCTAAGTTAGTTTTTATATGCGTAAAAAACAAACAACAAAACCTTTTTTTGTTTCGATTTTACGCGAAGATTTTTTAATATTTGTAATTATGTATTTTTTCATAAAATTATTTCTTATCTCATATAATTATTATTGTATATAATGACAATGTAAACACGTTTTATTAAAAATGTTACAAAATATATACACAATTTTCGAGCTAATAAGCCTCAAATGTCTATCACTAAGGGAATTATATACGTATAAATAATCAATTTTTTAGAATTTTGTATATATTAATTTTTTTTGTTTACCCCCGTAAATACATGAACTGCTCCACTATCATAACATTACGTTTTAAATATCAATATTTAAATTTTACAACGGCGAGTTTCCAAACTACATCTAAAGATTGCATCGAATATGAATTGGACTACCAGTGAGGAACAAAATGTATATTTATTATTATTATTATTATTATTATTATTATTATTTAGTAGTAGTATATATATATATATATATATATATATATATATATATATATATATATATATATATATATATATATATATTTTTATCTGACAACGATTCTGAAGTTGTCTTTAAGCCTCTTCCTGAAACCAGTTATTTTTTGATAACACATATGGCTGCGTAATGACGTCTGCAAAATGGCGGTTTCGAACTGTTCTTAATCCCGACCGAAATTTCTCTTACGTCCATATGTGTAATATTACACAAATGTAAAACGTAAAGGAAAAATCTGCTCCGAAAGTATTGCGCCGTATTTTATTATATTGACCAACATCGGCGAATGTTGGTTGTATGACGATAGAGGCCGATTCGTCTGGCCAATTACACTTAATTTATTTTTTTAGCTTTCTTACATGTAGCAGCTAAGTTGCAGTCTGGCAAAATTACGTCTGGCATGAAAATGTTTACAAGGAAGAGGCGTGTCAATGAATTCTTGCGTGAGCACAATTTGCACCCATTGACATTACTGAACGCTGACTGAACGTTTACGGAGACCAAACAATTGATGCGAGCAGAGTTACGGGACGGGTAATACGTTTTAGTAGCGGCGACAGCGATGTATGTGAAAAAGTAGGCTGGCTCCTATGGGGTAGAATTTGATGGTGGTGTCTATGTTAAAAAAGTGTGCTATAGCGTAAAACTTATTCCATCGAACGATGTTACTGTGCTGCCTGTATCTTTTGTAGTTTCAGTGGTAATAAATAGGTGGCATTATTTTCGGAGTATCCCTGTATTTCTCTATCACTTAGTTGTTATATAGAACGACTGCTCAGTATCAAGTAATTGCACGTAGAAGACAGCGCATGATTAAACATACTAGACAAAATATTTGTGTACTTGTAAAAGTTATGATACACAGATAGTATAGATGCCAGTATATTTTTAATGTGTTACCATTTTCATTTATAACACCAGCAAGAGTGTCACTTGCGTTTTGGACTATGAATGCTCTTGTGAAAGACGTGCTTTTATGTTTGGCTTTCAGGAAATTTGACGATGAAATAGATATTTCAATAGACCTCACTACCCATAATGCACCATATACATAAATAGAGAACTAGACCTAAATATTGACTTTTTTCTGGCTACGTGTGTCGCTATATTGGCTATGGCATGTTATAAAAGAAGTTATACCTGTGGTTCAAACTAACTTTTTGCGAAACAACCAGTTTAAATGGTTCACCACACTGCATTTGTTTAAAAGGCTATTCGCATAGATATTTAGCACATTTTAGTCTTTTTCACTAGCTTCAGTTTTTCTGCGCTGGTGTAAGATGACCGCTTAGAAAGAGAGTCACGCATGCGTTGGAAACTTGGCTTCCGATGAACAGCGTCTCAGTTTAGTGGAAAAAGCTATGAGCGAAGTCGGGTCATGGCTGACTAGCAGTGATCGATAAATGGCAGAATTATTTTTTCACTACTTTTATATGCGGAAAATAAGCGTAGAATTTATGTACACACCTGTTTTGCGCAGCTAAAGAAATAGACACTAATAACTGAAAAAATGTCTATGATTATTGTTTTTCCATGTGCGAGCTTATTTTGTAGCAAGATTGTTACATTTCTTGTGAACATATCTGTCCTTTTGCTTTGAATATAGTATAAAACGTCTGTTTCAAATCATAATGTAAATTATATGAATTCTTATTTTCAAATTTTGAACAAATGTTAAATTTAGCGCTTTTTTTCTTTAATTT